>CM065119.1:1247500-1350000 GCA_033026305.1 Cirrhinus molitorella
CTAGAAAAAATTTTTGAATACTTGAATTATTTGACCAAATTAAATTATTTTTATTTTTTTTAAATAACATAAAAATGATTAATGATTAATTAGATTTAATATTTTTCCCCCCAAGCACAAATATCTAAATATGTATAAATCAAGATGCATTTACTTGAAATGCAACTTAATTTTTCTGCTAGAAAAAATTATTGAATACTTGAATTATTTGACCAAATTAAATTATTTTTATTATTTAAAATAACATAAAAATGATTAATTATTAATTATTTTAATTAGATTTAATATTTTTCCCCCCAAGCACAAATATCTAAATATGTATAAATCAAGATGCATTTACCTGAAATGCAACTTCATTTTTCCGCTAGAAAAAAAATATTGAATACTTGAATTATTTGACCAAATTAAATTATTTTTATTTTTTTTAAATAACATAAAAATGATTAATGATTAATTATTTTAACTAGATTTAATATTTTTTCCCCCAAGCACAAATATCTAAATATTTATAAATCCAGATGCTTTTACTTGAAATGCAACTTAATTTTTCTGCTAGAAAAAAATATTGAATACTTGAATTATTTGACCAAATTAAATTATTTTTATTTTTTAAAATAACATAAAAATGATTTAATTAGATTTAATATTTTTCCTCCCCAAGCACAAATATCTAAATATTTAAATTATTAATATTTAAATTAAAATGTTAACTGCACAGTTCTGATAACATTAGATTATCGTTCTGACCCATAAACACAAGACTTCATTTCTTTGGTAATTTTTAAGTAAATTGATCTTGATTTAAGAACGTTTAGATATTTTTACTGGAAAGCAAGATTAAAAATATTGAGTAAAATGTTAATTGCACAATTTTGAAAACATAAAAAATGCATTAAATATTTATAAACAGGTTGTAAAATGCATAAAAAATCTGATGTGATACATTATTTTTATTTGTATTATTTTTAATAACATACAAAATATTCTAAATATTATTAATTAATACTATTCGTTATTATTATTATTATTATTATTATTATTATTATTATTTTACATTTTATTGTATTTTTTCCAAGTACAAATCATAATTCAAGATGCATTTACTGGAGATGCAAAATGACTTAAACAGGGCATGGTTTTCTGAATTTTTTTCTATTATCTGCAATAAATTAAAATGTTAACTGCACAATTCTGATAACTTTAGATGATCTTTCTGACCCATAAATACAAGACTTAATTTCTATAGTAATTTTTAAATAAATTGATCTTGATTTAAGAACATTTAGATATTTTCACTGGAAATCAAGATAAAAAATATTGAGTAAAATGTTAATTGCACAATTTTGAAAACATAAAAAATGCATTAAATATTTATAAACAGGATGTAAAATGCATTAAAAATCTGATGTGATAAATTATGTTTATTTGTATTATTTTTAATAAAATACAAACTATTCTAAATTATTATTAATTAATACTATTTGTTATTATTTTTATTAAATATTGTAATTCTTTCCAAGTAAAAATCATAAATCAAGATGCATTTACTAGAGATGCAAAATGACTTAAACAGGGCATGGTTTTCTGATTTTTTTTCTATTATCAGCAATAAATTTAAATGTTAACTGCACAATTCTGATTCAAACATTAAAAAAATGCATCAAATATTTATAAACAGAACTTCAAACACATTTAAATGCATGAAATATTAATAAACAATAAACAGCTGGGCCGGTGATGTTTTTTGCATTGGGTAAAGTGTGTAGATGATCAGCCGGCGTGAGATTATTGACGAGCGATCGGCGTTTGACAGCAGGACTCCTGCAGCTATTACACAAAAATAATCGAACCACATCAAGAGCAAAACGACAAAATCACTGACAGAAAACACATATATTGATCGAGACGAGGCGTTTGATGATTTTTTAGCAGATTATTTAGCTGGTTCTAAGCAAAAACTCACTTAATTTAGACTTGTTTTTTTCTGAAAACAAGAAAATAATTATTTACTTGTCTAGAAAATCCTTCTTAATTTAAGAATTTTTTTATATTTTGGCTGGAAACAAGACAAAAAAAAGTAAGTAAGAAAAGCATTTTTGCAGTGTACGGTTGAATTGGATCAACAAAGGTCAACAGACAAACGTAACTAAACAAAAGTAACTCAGACATTTTCTTGGAAATTAAAAAGTAATATTATTTCGTAACTTGAGTTACTTGTAATGCATCACCCCCAACAATAAAAATAATAACAATAATATTATTTTTTTCAAGTAACTAGTAAAGTAACTCATTACTTTTTAATTTTTAAGAAAATATCTGAGTTACTTTTTGTTTCTTTTATGTATTTAATCCCATTTTATTAACCAATGACTTTGCTGCTGACCTTTGATCCAATACATCAGTACACTGCAAAAATACTTTTCTTATTTACATTTTTTGTCTTGTTTCCAGCCAAAATATCTAACAATTCTTAAATCAAGAAGGATTTTCTAGACAAGTACAAGTTAAATAAAAAACGAAATGAGTTTTTGCTTAGAACAAGCAAAATAATCCACCAATGGGGTAAGAAAAAAAATCTCAAACAGAAAACAAGATTATTTTGCTTACTCCATTGGGAGATTATTTTGCTCGTTTCAAGCAAAAACACTTACTTTTGACTTGTTTTCAGAAAAAACAACAATTTTTACTTGTCTAGAAAATCCTTCTTGATTTAAGAATTTTTAGATATTTTGACTGGAAACAAGACTAAAAATCCAAGTAAGAAAAGCATTTTTCCAGTGTACTAATAAGCAAAACTTACTTTATATTAACTAACATTTGTGCTGTTTTTCTCTCATTGCTGAAGAGTGTTGAACTTTCTTTTCCTACAGTTCTACTGTACAGACGTCAATTTAATTTTCCTTCAGCCTTAGCCTTATTCACTTCATTTCATTTTGGTGTGAAAGGGCTTTTACATTTGCTAAGAATCAAACAAAAAAAAAAAGCAAGCCCTGCCCAGATTTAAAAAGTAAAGTAAAAGTAACACAATGTATCACTTTCCATAAAAAGTAACTAAGTAGCGTAATTGGTTACTTTTTAAGGGAGTAACGCAACATTGTGACGCATCACTTTCCATAAAAAGTAACTAAGTAACGTAATTGGTTACTTTTTTAGGGAGTAACGCAACATTGTAACGCATCACTTTCAATAAAAAGTAACTAAGTAACGTAATTGGTTACTTTTTAAGGGAGTAACGCAACATTGTAACGCATCACTTTCCATAAAAAGTAACTAAGTAACGTAATTGGTTACTTTTTTAGGGAGTAACGCAACATTGTAACGCATCACTTTCAATAAAAAGTAACTAAGTAACGTAATTGGTTACTTTTTAAGGGAGTAACGCAACATTGTAACGCATCACTTTCCATAAAAAGTAACTAAGTAACGTAATTGGTTACTTTTTAAGGGAGTAACGCAACATTGTAACGCATCACTTTCCATAAAAAGTAACTAAGTAACGTAATTGGTTACTTTTTAAGGGAGTAACGCAACATTGTAACGCATCACTTTCCATAAAAAGTAACTAAGTAACGTAATTGGTTACTTTTTAAGGGAGTAACGCAACATTGTAACGCATCACTTTCCATAAAAAGTAACTAAGTAACGTAATTGGTTACTTTTTTAGGGAGTAACGCAACATTGTAACGCATCACTTTCAATAAAAAGTAACTAAGTAACGTAATTGGTTACTTTTTTAGGGAGTAACGTAGTATTGTAACGCATTACTTTTAAAAGTAACTTTCTCCAACAGTGCCTTAGGCTTGGGAAGATCATTTCTCCGCTGAAGAACAGAGAAAGGAAAGCTTCTCACATTTCTCAAAAGCTCCTGACGATCAGATCATAGAGATTCAAGTAAAGCCAGTCCATTACTAGAGTTATTCAGACTCGATCAGAATCAGTCAAGGTGGATGTTTGTATGTTAAAGCTGTGATAAAGAGCTATCGATTGCTGTTGGTCTCCACAGGGTTGGTGTGAAGCTCTGGTAACGCGAGCCGAGGGTCTCCATCAGTCATTAACCCCCTCAGATG
This sequence comes from Cirrhinus molitorella, assembly GCA_033026305.1. NCBI lineage: Eukaryota > Metazoa > Chordata > Actinopteri > Cypriniformes > Cyprinidae > Cirrhinus > Cirrhinus molitorella. The sequence continues at coordinate 1,251,568 of CM065119.1, forward strand.
GCCAACATTAAGCAGGAGGCAAAATATTTCTATTTTTCCATCAATATTTTATCACACGCAAAGCCGGAAACAAAGACAGAGCAGCTTTGAAAGTAATGGCCCCCCATCTGCTTTTATAGATCATTTCTGCCCTTTGACAGGAACAGACGACTGGAGTCGAATGACAGAGAAACACACAGCGCTGGAGAACAGGAGAGCTGTCACAGACGCTGAAACATGATTAGAACTACGCAAATGGAGTTATTGTTTATATAGAATCAGGCGATGTATTATTTATATGTGTTTAGTCAATAATCAAACCTGTTTCTTTCGGAGGTTGCATCGTCCAGCAGGTCAAAATCACACATCTGATCATTCAGTGAAGAGCAGCTCCTCTCCTGTAGAACAAAAATAAAGAAAAATAAACTTTAATCGTTTTTTTCCTGAACACTATGAGCAACAAATGAATGGATAAATTAATTAATCAATAAGTGTACAATAATATACATATTTTCAGAGATAATATTACTAAAAACAAGAATGCATATATATCTATATCTATATCTATATCTACGTATCTATCTATCTATCTATATATATATATATATATATATATATATGCACAGAGATAAAAAATGAAAAAATAAATGTACTAAAATATAATATACACATAAGTACAATAATATACATATATTCATTAATAAATGAATAATGTACAAATACAGATATACGCAGATAACAATAAATAAATAAATGCACAGCTACCAACAATAAAAACAAGTAAATAAATTAATTAATTAATAAATGTACAATAATACACATATATTCAGAAATAAATAATGTATATAGATATATGCTGAAATAAAAAATAAATAAATGCACAGCTAACAATAATAAAAATAAGTAAATAAATAAATGTACAATAATATACATATATTCAGAGACAACAATAACAATAAACAAAAACAAAAGGAGATATTTAATGAATATACAAATAAATCATAAATAAAAAAGAAATATGCAAAAAACATCAAAATAAAAAAAAATAAATTCAAAGATAACACTAATAAAAATATAAATAAACAAATAAATAAAAGTTAAAAATATACACATAAGCAGAGATAAAAATAAATGAATGTATAATAAACATAAATAAATAAATAAATAAATGTTCAAAATATACATATATGCAGAAATAACCAAAATAAATAATTGAATAAATAAATGCACAAACATATATTCAGAGATAATACTAATTAAAAAAATAAACAAATGTACAAAAATATACATATTTTCAGAAATACTAAAATAAATAAATAAATAAATAAATGTATATATATATATTTTTTTTTTGTTTGTTTGTTTAAGTAAATAAATATATACATTTATGCAGAGATAAAAATAAAAATAAATGTACAAAAAAACATATATGCAAAGAAATTAAATAATAAAATAGTAAATAATGTTCAAAATATACATATATGCTGAAATAACAAAAATAAATTATTAAATAAATAATATTAATTAATAAATAATCAGATGTACAAAATATATATGCAAAGATAAAAACATGTACAATAATATACATATATTCAGAAATAATAAAATAAATAAATATTTTATATATACACACACACACACACACACACACACAGTATAAACAATAACAATTTTAAAAAGTAAATAAATAAATATATACATATATGCAGAGATAACAATAATAAGATAATAAATAAATAATAAGTAAAATAAATAAATAATAATATCAGAGAGTAGTGATGCTTGTAAACCCAAAACGTGGCTCATTAGTCTGACTTTCTGCCTTAAACAGGCTTTTAAACCAGTCTAGCGATCGCGCCGGAGTGTAATAAATCCATGATATAGCTGTGAGATTATGAGCTCATATCCATCCAGAGCCATTAGCCTGAGCTCAACCCTCCAGAGCGTCTTAACCTCCAGATTCCTGTCATCCTCCTTAACAAATCTCAGTCTCAGTCTACAGGAAAAGCTGCTGGATTTGTGTTTAGTGCTGGGAAAACAAGCACTTCAAACATGTTCTGCTGGATCTAGATGTCATTTCACCATTTGACATCTGACATAATTGTCCGCAGACCCTTAATGGCAACAAGCGAAACCAGGGGCCTCCGCGGAGCCGCAGGGGCCCGTGTGAGAAAGCGAGGAGTCTTGGGTTACTATAATTGATGCTAATAAAGGCCTGCGCTCATTGTGCAGAACAAAGATCAGCGAGACGCAGGTGAGGAGCTCAGCTTCACAGAACATTTCTGACCATCGCTAAAATTGACTTCTGAAGCGTTAATATCTACACTGCAAAAATGCTTTTCTTACTTTGAATTTTTGTCTTGTTTCCAGTCAAAAAATCGTACAATTCTTAAATCAAGAAGGACGTCTTGTTTTCAGAACAAACAAGTCAAAATTAAGTGAGTTTTTGCTCAAAACAAGAAAAATAATCTTGTTTTCTGTTTGGAAATAAGATTATTTTGCTTGTTCAAGCAAAAACTCACTCAGTTTTTTAAATACAAAATGTTTAAAAAATACAATTAATAAAACCTAAATATATTATAAATATATTTAGATTTAGATATATTTAAATGTATCTAAATATATGTAAAAATAATAATAATAAAAAGTCAAAAGCACAGCAAAATTAAAAACTGAACTAAAATAAAAACAGAAAAGCACAACAAACTTGCTTTTTTTATTTTTAGGTTTAATTTGAGCGATTTTAATACTTCTACTTAAATTAAATAAAAATTAGCCTTGCCAACTAACTGAAATAAAATAAGCTTAATTTAATTTAAAATATAATTAAATATCTGTCAATGTTTATTACAGGTGATGAAAATGTTTTTAAAAGTTGTTTTGGTACAATTTAAGCATTCAACTATTATATATATATATATATATATATATATATATATATAGGTTTTATTCATTTTATTATTCAAACAAAAAATTGAGTGTTTTTGCTTAGAACAAGCAAAATAATGTTGTTTTCTGTTAACAAGGTAAGATTATTTTGCTTGTTCTAAGCAAAAACTCACTTAATTTTGCAATTTAAAAAATTATACTTGTCTAGAAAATCCTTCTTGATTTAAGAATTTTTTTTTTTTTTTTTTAGATATTTTGGCTGGAAACAAGACAAAAAAATAAGTTAAAAAAAGCTTTTTTCACAGTGAAGGTGAAGACAAATGAAAATAAATCAATAAAAGGACAAAAAACAACAAATTACCAAAACTTTAAATAAAAAAAGAGAATATATTTAAATTTGAAATTAGGAATAAAAACTATAATAGTATCTTAAAGTTTAAAATAACACTGATTAACATACTATTATAAATGTATTAATATTTTGTATTGTACAGTATTTATTAATATTTTGAATTATATTTTTTTTATTTTTATACTTATTTTGTTTTCATTTGTTTCATTTGATATTTAATTTTGCTGCGCTTTTGACATTTTATTATTATTATTATTATTATTATTAAAATATATACAAATATAAATATATTTATATATAAATATACTTAGGTTTTATTAATTTTATTTTTTCATTTTTTAAAATTTTTTTATTCTTCAACTTCAACTTAAATTAAATGAAAATTAAATGAACATTTGATTTTTTTTTATTATTGTTACATATATTTAAGTATATCTAAATCCAAATATATTTATACATAAATATATTTGGGTTTTATTCATTAATTAATTTTTATTAAATTTTTTTCATTTTTTAAGCATTTTGTTTTATTTATTTTTAGGTATAATTTTAGCCATTTTAGTTTAAATTAAATGCAAACTAGAAATGTGGCCTTGCAACATTTATTTGATTTATAATTTAATTTCCGTTAATGTTTATTACAGGTGATGAAAATGTTTTGAAAAGTAGTTTTAGTACAATTTAAGTATTAACCCTTTAACTGCCATTAATAGCCTTCTTGAACAGCTAATGGCAGTTAAAGGGTTAAACTATTATTAAAAGTATACACACACACACACACATATATATATATATATATATATATATAATTTTTATGTATATTATAATACTTTTAAAAAAAATATTTTTAAAAAGAATAAATTATTTGAAATATAAAATATATAATATAAAATATATATTTTAAAATAATCACTTTTTTTAATAAATATTTTTTTCTTGCAATTATAATTTTTTGCTTGCAATTCTGACTTTATATCTCACAATTTTGACTTTAAATTTAGCAATTTTAACTTTATATTACAGAATTTTTATTTTTTTCCCAAATAAATTTTTTTTGCTTGCAATTATGACATTTTTCAAAATTCTGACATTAGATTTCACAATTGTTACTATATATATGTATATAATTATGTATATTATAACATTTAAAATATTTTAAAAATAATAAATTATTTGAAATATAAAATATATAATATATTTTAAAATAAATAAAAAAAAATGTAATAAATATTTTTTTCTTGCAATTATAATTTTTTGTTTGCAATTCTGACTTTAAATTTTGCAATTTTAACTTTATATTACAGAATTTTTACTTTTTTCGCAATTAAATTTTTTTGCTTGCAATTATGACATTTTTCAAAATTCTGACATTAGATTTCACAATTATTACTATTATATACAATTATTATATATATATATATATATATATATATAGTTCAGTTATATTTCTGTAACTTTAAAATATTTTTCATGTTAGTTCAAATAGTTTTTAGTTTAGTTAATATTAGTTACTTTTGTGTGTCTAACTGTTTACATGTTGATTTAATATGATTTTAGAGTCAGAACTCAAGTAACAGTTGTATTTTTCTGTCTGCTGTAGTAAATCCGTGCCCTGAACGCAGAGCAATGAGCAGAAACGAAGCGAAACAAATGTTTTTGTCAGAACAGAGCAGCTCTTTGTGTGACACTGAGTGACAGACAGCAGTGAAGGTTAGTAAGGATTGGCTTTCAGTGACGACTCTTAATTCTCATGTCTTCCCATTGTGTCCCAGAATCCCTGCGGCGTAACGAGACATAATTGAGGAAAGGTCACGGATCATTAATTCACCTGGACGACTCGCCATGCTTTCATACCTCCGCTCTGACAGGTAGACAATCTGAGAACGTGAGACACAGGAAGCTGCCGTCTCCACATCCTGTCTGATGGCACTCCAACAATGAGAGTTTTTCTGGCTCCTGATATTCTATCATTTCCTAGGATGAATATGCAATACGTCAATCATTTTAAAGAAACAGTTCACACAAAAATGAACATTTGCTGAAAATGTGCTCACCCTCATGTCATCCAAGATTAGGATGAGTTTGTTTGTTCATCAGATTTGTATAAATGTGTCATTGCATCACTTGCGTCATCATGTTAGTGAATGGGTGCCGTCAGAATGAGAGTCCAAACAGCTGATAAAAACATCACAATAATCCACAGCACTTCAGTTCATCACTTAACATCTTGAGAAGACAAAAGATGAAACAAATACATCATTAAGACTTTTTTTAAACTCAAATATGATTTTTTAACTTACAAAATATAATGTTATAATTGCAAGAAAATGTTATGGTTGTGAAATATAGTCATAATTACAAAATATGTTATAATTGCAAGAAAAAGAAATAATTTCAACAACAGTCATAATTGCAAGAAAAATGTCAAATTATGAAATATAGTCAAACTTGTAAGAAAAGAGTCATAATTGCAAAATATAGTCAATTTCAGGAAAAAGTCAAAATTGTGAAATATAAAGTTATAATTGCGAAATGTCAATTTCGAGATATAGTCATAATTGTGAGGAAAAAAAATCATAATTGCAAGAAAAAATGAATTATTGCAAAATATCATAATTGCAAGAAAAAGTTATGGTTGTGAAATATAGTCATAACTGCAAAATATGTTAGAATTACGAGAAAAAAAGTCAGAATTGCAAGAAAAAATGTCAAAATATGAAATATAGTCAAAATTGTGAGAAAAAAAAAGTCAGAACTGCTAAATATAGTCAATTTCGAGAAAAAGTCAAAATTGTGAAATATAATCATAATTGAGAGATATAGTCATAGAAAAAAGTCATAGTTGCAATTATAATGTCATAATTACAAGAAAAATGTAATTGCGCAAAAAAAGACAATATTGTGAAATATAAAGTCCGAATTCTGAAATATAATGTCATGATTGCAAGAAAAATTCTGAATAGTGAAATATAATCATAATTGTAAGAAAAAAGTAATTATTGCAAAATATAAAGTCATAATTGCAAGAAAAAGTTATGGCTGTGAAATATAGTCATAATTGCAAAATATGTTAGAATTGCGATATAAAGTCATTATGAGAAAAAAGTCATAATTGCAAAATATAAAGTCATAATTACAAGAAAAAAGTCGTAATTGCAAAATAGTCATAATTGGAAATAATTTCATAATTGCGAGAAAAAAGTAATTGCACAAAAAAGACAAAATTGTGAAATATAAAGTCAGAATTCTGAAATATAATGTCATAATTGCAAGAAAAATTCTGAGTTGCGAAATATGTCATGATTGTAAAATATAATCATAATTGTGAAATTATGAAAAATAAATTATGTGAAAAAAAATACAATGTCATAATTGGTTGTGAAATATAGTCATAATTGCAAAATATGTTATAATTGCAATATAGTCATAATTATGAGGGAAAAAATCATAATTGTAAAATATACAGTCATAATAGCAAAATATGTCATATTAGCAAGAAAAGGAAATAATTTCAAGAAAAAAGTCATAATTGCGAAATACAGTCATAATTGCAAAAAAAAAAGCCAAAATTATGAAATAGTCAAAATTGTGAGAAGTCAGAATTGCAAAATATAGTCAATTTCGAGAAAAAGCCAAATTGTAAAATAAAAATATAATTACGAGAAAAAAGTAATCACGCAAAAAAGGCAAAATTGTGAAATGTAAAGTCATAATTCTGAAATATAATGTCATAATTGCAAGAAAAATTCTGAATTGCAAAATCTAATCATAATTATGAAATATGTCATAATTGTGAGAAAAAAGTAATAATTGCAAGAAAAATTCATGGTTGTGAAATATAGCCAATTGCAAAATATGTTATAATTGCGATATAAAGTCATAATTGCAAGAACAAGTTATGGTTGTAAAATATACAGTCATAATTGCAAAATATTTGTGAGAAAAATAAATAATTTCAAGAAAAAGTCCAAATTGTGAAATATAGTCATAATTGCAAAATAGTCATAATTGCGAAATATAATGTCGTAATTGCAAGAAAAGTCATAATTGCACAAAAAAGGCAAAATTGCTAAATCTAAAGTCATAATTGTGAAATATGTCAATGGGAGAATAAAATCTTAATTGCGAAATAGTTAACATTTTGAGAAAAAAAAAGTCATAACTGCAAAATATAATGTTGAGATTGTGAGATATAAAGTCATAATTACGAGAAAAGTAAGAATTGCAAAATACATCAATTACAAAAAGTTATAATTGTGAGAATGCAATAATTCTAAATATTAAGTGAAAATGCAAAATATAAAGTCATAATTGGCAAAAAAAAGGCCAGAATTGCGAGAATTAAAGTAATAATTGCGAGATATAAAGTTAGAATGACCTTTTTTATTTATTCGTGTCAGAAATGAGTTTCCATAGCTAGATGACATATTTTGACCTCAAAACCATTCAACTGACCAAAAGGCAACGACTTTGGGGCGCTCCTTTATTTGTTGAGCGTTGTTGTCTTTTGTAAGCTGCATGTGTTCTATAGAGCAGAGCAGAAAGCGTGAGCCTTCAGCCTGAGCGACTAATTCAACAGCGGCTTCATCTCGCCAGAAGAAACGTCCAAATTGCAGCAGGCCCGAGCCATCTCCAGGCGATTTGTGTTGACGTATGCACGTGCTTGTAAATAAAGGGGGCCGCTGGTGTAATTGGAGGAGCGGATGGAGACGCCTGCGGTGTAATTGAGCAGCTGAAGCAGGGGGTTCTGGTCCGGCTGAAAGACTCCACGCTTCCCCGCCGTCTATTACCAGCAGCGGGGGGGATCCAGGTTCTGTCCCCTCGCTCAGCCACCAAAGAGCAACATTCAGCGAGCGCCACGGAAATGGAAAGGGAGCAGAAAGCCACAGTTTTGGCAACTTAAGAGGAAGAAGTGCACAAGTATTTGTTGATGGAGAGTAAATGGCTTTGTCGACGACCGAAAACATCGAGGATGTCACATCATGACGGTTATTTGTTCTTTCTCTTGGCTTTAAAAGCTTGGGCTGAGAGGGAGATCTGCAATGAGAAACTGATGATTTAAAGCGCAGTAAACACCAGACCGACGCACCCGCTGCTTTCGTATCCAAAGCCTTCAAATGCAGCTCATTCAGTCAGAAATTAGAATTAAAGGATTTTGATGAATCACTTTCTTGCACTTTTGTAAGCTGCTTTGGACGTGTGAATGCATAGTGCAAAATTCAAACATGTAAATGCATACATCTAAACTGCATAAGTGTAAATGCATAAGTTACTGTAAAATGCTTTAATGTAAATGCATACATTCAAATGCGTAAGTGTAAAATGCATAAATGCAAATGCATACATGTAAAATTCATAAGTGTAAATGCATAAAAATGCATAAACATAAATGCATGTGTAAATTAAGAAATGTACTGTAAAATGCATTCATGTAAATGCATAAATTAAAATGCATGTGTAAATGCAAATGCATACATGTAAAATTCATAAGTGTAAATGCATAAAAATCCATATTATTGCAGAAATGTAAATGCATAAATTAAAATGCATAAGTGTAAATTAATAAATGTACTGTAAAATGCATTAATGTAAATACATAAATTAAAATACGTGTGTAAATGCAAATGCAAACATGTAAAATTCATACATGTAAATGCATAAAAATGCATAAAATTCCAGAAATGTAAATGCATAAATTTAAATGCATAAATGTACTTTAAAATGCATTAATGTAAATGCAAAAAATAAAATGCATGAGTGTAAAATGCATAAATGTACTGTAAAATGCATAAATTAAAATGCATAAGCGTAAATGCATATAAATGCAGAAATGTAAATGCATAAGTGTAAAATGCATGAATGTACATGTGCAGAAATGTAATTGCATACATTTAAATGCACAACTATAAAATGCATAAATGTACTGTAAATGCATAAACGTAAATGCATAAGTGTAAATTAAGAAATGTACTGTAAAATGCATTATTGTAAATGCATAAATTAAAATGCGCAAGTAAAATGCATAAATGTAATAACGTAAGTGTAAATGCATAATTGTAAATGCATAAAAATGCATATTGCAGAAATGTAAATGCATAAATTTAAATGCATAACTGTAAAATGCATAAACGTAAATGCATAAACCTAATACATAAGTGTCAATTAATAAATGTACTGTAAAATGCACTATCGTAAATGCATAAAATAAAATGCATAAGCAAAATGAACATTTAAATGCATGTGTGAAATGCATAAATGTACTGTAAAATTCAGAAATGTAAATGCATAAATTCAAACGTACAAGTGTAAAATGCATAAATGTAAATGCATACGTTATATTGTAAATGTAAATGTGTATGTTTAAATTCATAAATGTACAGTAAAATGAATAAATGTAAAATGCATCAATTCAAATGCACAAGTGTAAACTGCATAAATGCAAATGCAAAAAAAATGGTAATAGATGAATGTAGATGTAGAAGTGTACTTGTAAATTGCACAAATTGATAACTGTAAATGCATAAATGTCCTTAAATGACATGACTGACAAACAGATTTGTTTGTGTTTAAGGTTTTAATCAGACTTTATCAGTAACAGGTTGTAACGTCACAAGCACATGTAACAGCTGATTGAATGACACGAATGGGTGGAGATCATCAGAGTTTCTTCTGAGCGGCTCCCTGCAGACGGTTGTGTTCCCGCAGCCTAAAAACACACCAGATCAGCTTTGAAACATCCTGATCAGAAACAGGAGTTTATATGTTCATTCAGACTCGTTTACTGACCTGACCGCATTGATCTTGATGAATCCAGAGGCGTCGCAGGGGTCGTAGTCGCCCTGCACATCCATACTGTTAAGAGAAACACACATTTTAAACCAGATCAATACAGCATGCAGCAATAATTACTCAAAATAAAAAGCTCCAATAGACAATTTTCATAATAGAACTGAAATTACAAACTGAGGACGCAACTTACAGGTAAAGGGAACATTTAAAAAAAACAGTATTTCTTTGAAATAGAAATCTTTTTGCAACATTATAAATGTCTTTACTGACAATTTGGATCAACTTAATACATCTTTGATGAATAAAAGTATTCTTTTCTTTTACTTTCTGTAAAATGCTTTAATGCAAATGCAAAAATTAAAATGCATAAGTGTAAATGCATAAAAATGCATATAAATGCAGAAATGTAAATGCATAAATTAAAATGCAGAAATGTAAATGCATACATTTAAATGCATAAGCGTAAAATGCATAAATTAAAATGCATAAGTGTAAATGCATAAAAATGCATATAAATGCAGAAATGTAAATGCATAAATTTAAATGCATACATTTTAAAATAGATCAATACAGCATGCAGCAATAATTACTCAAAATAAAAAAGCTCCAATAGACAATTTTCACAACAGAACTGAAATTACAAACTGAGGACGCAACTTACAGGTAAAGGGAACATTTAAAAAAAAACAGCATTTCTTTGAAATAGAAATCTTTTGCAACATTATAAATGCATTTACTGACACTTTTGATCAACTTAATACATCTTTAATTAATAAAAGTATTATTTTCTTTTACTTTCTGTAAAATTCTTTAATGCAAATGCAAAAATTAAAATGCATAAGTGTAAAATGCATGACTGTAAATGCATAAAAATGCATATAGATGCAGAAATGTAAATGCATACATTTTTAAAATAGATCAATACAGCATGCAGCAATAATTACTCAAAATAAAAAGCTCCAATAGACAATTTTCACAATAGAACTGAAATTACAAACTGAGAACACAACTTACAGGTAAAGAGAACGTTTAAAAAAAACAGCATTTCTTTGAAACAGAAATCTTTTGCAACATTATAAATGCATTTACTGACACTTTTGATCAATTTAATACATCTTTAATGAATAAAAGTAATATTTTCTTTTACTTTCTGTAAAATTCTTTAATGCAAATGCAAAAATTAAAATGCATAAGTGTAAAATGCATGAATGTAAATGCATAAAAATGCATATAGATGCAGAAATGTAAATGCATACATTTAAATGCATACATTTTTAAAATAGATCAATACAGCATGCAGCAATAATTACTCAAAATAAAAAGCTCCAATAGACAATTTTCATAATAGAACTGAAATTACAAACTGAGGACGCAACTTACAGGTAAAGGGAACATTTAAAAAAAACAGTATTTCTTTGAAATAGAAATCTTTTTGCAACATTATAAATGTCTTTACTGACAATTTGGATCAACTTAATACATCTTTGATGAATAAAAGTATTCTTTTCTTTTACTTTCTGTAAAATGCTTTAATGCAAATGCAAAAATTAAAATGCATAAGTGTAAATGCATAAAAATGCATATAAATGCAGAAATGTAAATGCATACATTTAAATGCATAAGCGTAAAATGCATAAATTAAAATGCATAAGTGTAAATGCATAAAAATGCATATAAATGCAGAAATGTAAATGCATACATTTTAAAATAGATCAATACAGCATGCAGCAATAATTACTCAAAATAAAAAAGCTCCAATAGACAATTTTCACAATAGAACTGAAATTACAAACTGAGGACGCAACTTACAGGTAAAGGGAACATTTAAAAAAAAAACAGCATTTCTTTGAAATAGAAATCTTTTGCAACACTATAAATGTCTTTAATGACACTTTTGATCAATTTAATACATCTTTGATGAATAAAATTATTATTTTCTTTTAAAAATATCGACGCTTTAAATATAAACACAGTGATTTGAGGTATTTGAGGCGTCAGCTGTTGAAACACATAAGTCAAGCACAAGACGAAATTGTGTTAATTAGTGCAACTCCTCCAGATGCGTGAATCGCGGCTGCTTGTGTCGCTGTAATCGCCGCAGGACAACATTGTGACATTTCTTGCAAATCAATGCGTCATGTAGGAGGAAACCACTGTGTTAATAACACCGTTTGCGGGTCCCGTTGGGCGTCTGCGGGGTGTGCAAAAGACAAGAGTCGAACGCATCCAATGCAGACAACAATCCCAGCATGCATCAGTGATGCAATCCTCCCAAGATGGAAAAATGGATGACTGTGAATATAATTCACTCAATACCAGAGATGCCCAAAGTTGACCCCTATTGACCTTTGATTTGGCTCACTATGCCATATCCCAAGCAAAAGGAAAAAATAGTGGGAAAATACATGAATTGAAGTATATTTTAATTTCTAATTTATATATGTTTTATATTTGCAGTGAAAAATGGATTTAACAAAAAACAAAAACATAAAAAAACACATTTTTATTTATTTATTAAAATGTTAAATATTTTTTATATCATATATTTGGATATCATCCAAAATTCACTTTCAGCCCACAGCCCTCAATCCACTCAGATTTTTGCTCCTTTGTATTAAAAAAAGTGCACGTCCACCAATAAATATAAATGATTAATTTAAATAATTAATTACAATAAATAAATATTTAAAAATAAAAACACATTTATATAATTAGCATTATGAAATTAACATTTAAAAAAATGCTAATAAAAACAAAATAAATATTACTTAATCACTATAATTTTTAAATATAGAAATATTACTATATTGCTATATTACAGGAAATATTACTATATTATTTAATATAATAATAGTACTCCATTAATATTTTCTAATAATATGCCGTTAATCGTGATTGATTTTTTATAATCAGTTGGCAGCACTAATATAAATTACAAAATAAGAAAAAATACTAGAATATTTTACCATAAAATGAAAAAAAAAAAATAATAATAATAATAAATAAATAATAATAATAATAATAATAATAATAATTATTATAATTATAATTATAATTATTATTATATATAAAATACTAATTTTAAAATAATAATACTTTTTTACATTACAACAGTGAAATTACAATACTAATATTTAAGGCTTAAATGAAATTAACATTTAAAAATATTAATAAAAACAAAATAAATATTACATTATCACTATAATTTTTAAATATAGTAATATTGTAATATAGTAATATTACTATATTTACAAATTATAGTTACAACATTACAAGAGCGAAATTACAATACTAATATTTAAGGCTTAAATAATTAATTTAAATAATTAATTACAATAAATATATATTTAAAAATAAAAACATTTATATAATTATCATTATGAAATTAACATTTAAAAATACAAAAGAAATATTACTTCTTTACTATAATTTTTAAATATAGTAATATTACTATATTGCTATATTACAAGATAAGAAATATTACTATATTATTTAATATAATAATAATACTGTTTTAATATTTTCTAATAATATGCCATTAATCATGACTGATTTTTATAATCAATTGGCAGCACTAATATAAATTACAAAATAAGAAAAAAATACTATAATATTTTACCATAAAATTAAAATATATATATATATATATATATATATATATATATATATATATATATATATATATATATATATATATATAAATAATAATACTTTTTTACATTACAACAGTGAAATTACAATACTAATATTTAAGGCTAAAATAATTCATTACAATAAATATATATTTAAAAATAAAAACACATTTATATAATTATCATTATGAAATTAACATTTAAAAATAAATATTACTTCATCACTATAATTTTTAAATATAGTAATATCACTATATTGCTATATTACAAGATTTTAATATAATAATAATACTCTATTAAGATTTTCTAATAATATGCCGTTAATCGTGATTAAATTTTTATAATCAATTGGCAGCACTAATATAAATGTCAAAATAAGAAAAAATACTATCAGATTTTACCATAAAATGAAAAAAAAAATAATAATATAATACTAATTTTAAAATAAATATACTTTTTTACATTGCAACAGTAAAATTTGACAGAAAACCGCAGGAGCTCTAGTATAGAGAAAGATAAAAGAAGATCTCAGCCTAAACTCTCACAGTCATAATGAGTTTCTTTCATGGGACGCTCTGCGCTTCAGCGTCGCCTCGAGCGAAATCACAGGGCGACCTTTCAACCGCACGCCTCCACGCTTAACCGGCATGAAACGTGCAACTTCCTCCAAACGCTGAGAGTCCATTAGACAGATGGAGCTGCGCTTCGGTCAGTGTGAGAGGAGCTGATCTGCCCTCAGGACACGAGCGGGTCAAACCTCAATGATCTCACTGTTCCTGCACCTCCTGACATCATACACGCATTACACGACTCGAGCGAAATAGGAAAAAAAAGTATTATTTTGTATGCTTTTGTTATATTATTTTATCTCATGTTTATATAATATACACTACTCAAAAGTACGATTTTTAATAATTTTTTTAACATTTCTTATAATCATCAAGGCTGCATTTATTTGATTAAAAATACAGAAAAAGCTGGAATATTGTGAAATATTATTTTAATTTAAAAAAACTCCTTTCTATGTGAATATATTTTAAAATCGAATTTATTCCTATGATACAAAGCTAAGTTTTCAGCATCATTACTCCTGTCTTCAGTGTCACATGATCCTGTTTTCACATTTATCATCAATGTTTGGAACCAGTAATACTTTTTTCAAGATTTTTTGATCAATAAATGGTTCCAAAGAACAGCATTTATTTAAAATATAAAGGTTTCCTAACAATATACACTACCGTTCAAAAGTTTGGGGTTGGTATATTTTTATTCTTTTTTTTTTTTTAAAGATATCACTTCTATTCACGAAGGATGTGTATAACCAATAAAAAGTGATAGCATTGTTAGAAAATATTAATATTTTGAATAAATCCTGTTCTTTTGAAGTTGTTATTCATCAAAGAATCCAGAAAAAATAAAATAAAATCACAGGTTGCAAAAAATGAAAATTCAGCCATCCATCCCAGGAATAAATGATATTTTAAAGTATATTAACATAAAAACCATTATTTTATATTGCAATAACCTTTTGCAATATTACTGTTTTTTTCTGTATTTTTGATCAAATAAATGCAGCCTTGATGAGCAGAAAAGACGTCTTTAAAAAACATTACAAGTCTTACTGATCCCAAACTTTTAAGCGGCAGTGTATATTTTTATTTTTTTTTTATTATTTTGCCACTAATATTTTATTATTTTTTATAACAATTAATATTGTATTATTTTTTTATAACAATTCATATTTTTATCGTTTTATATTTTGATGATTTAATATTATATTGTTTTATTATATTATCAAAATTTCAAAATTCTTGTTTAATATTTTGGCATATTAGAGGTGTTTTTACAGAGGGGATTTTGGGTATGTCATTTTGTCACTCCATAATTCAGAAAATACTTAGAATAGACAAAAAACACTATATTTTTTTACAGTTTTGGGGGGAATAAAATATTGTATATAATCAAGCAAATTATATATGTACAAATCCCTCTGTAAAAACCTTCAGGATATAGACAGGAATGAAAAAAAGTTTGGTGCATGTAAGTGGAGATTTATGGCTCAGTGTAGGAGAAAAAAACTAATTTCGAGAAAACGGCCTTTAAAAATATGTATTGTTATTGAAATCCATTGACACAAATAGATAAAGTGCTATAAAAGAAACACTTAACAGTGTCTTTTGGATGTTTTCCTTCCACTAGTCTAAAAAACAAACTTTAGGAAAAACCAAAAAGCCCAAAATCTCAAATTTGACAGGTGAATCATTTGATTCCAATCTGAATCAAATGATTCACAATAAAGTCCTGATCTGAATTAAATGATCCGATTCGAGTGCTTCGAAACAATGAATCGTTTTGCAAAGCAATTGGTTTAGCTAATTCTGAGTTTCTAAGCTCAGTTTCAACCATTACCACATGCTTAAAAATAATTAAGGCGAAATCGAAATGTAAAAATAAATGGCTCTTTTAATCTGTTTGATCTTTTAACTGAATGATCGAAGTCACGAATTTGAATCAATCGGAGCGGTTCCAGCGTAAATGACTCACTCAATTGATTCGGTTTGTCTGTTCTTTCGGTTTCCACATCTTCAGCCATGTTTACACGACATTATTATGACATTATCTGAAATAAGTGAAAAAACTATGATGTTTTACAAATAAAATATCACTATTTTCATTCCGAAGATAACATATTCAGTGAATCTAGTGAAACACTCCATTAATGACGAGCTGCAGCTCAAAATACATGTTAGATGGAAACATTGCATTATGACAGAGTTTGTAGATTAATTCTCTATATTTGAAATAGTTTGAGCTGCAGTTCAATAGGAAATCTCAAATTTGACAGGTGACTGAAAAAACAAACTAAACTAAACAGATTAAACTAAACCTAAACCTGGCTCAGGCTAAGCCTTGTCTGTGAAACCGGGCCGATGTTTATTTAATATATTATGAAATTATGCAAACAGGTAAACTAGCATGTATTGCACTCCCAAATGCATGATAAAGAGTTCAGCATTCTGAATGCAGATGATGAAAAACATTACCAGTGTGTTTAGATCAGACTTCATGAGTCTATATGAATGATGTGTGTGAATGGTGTTTGTACCTGACCAGCTCCTCGTTGTACAGTGATTTGGGCGACTCTCGGCCGAGGATGTACACCTGACCCTTAAAGACAGAGAGCTGCACACGGCCTTCGACGTTCTCCTGAGATTTATCAACGCAGTGACGGACGAACTCGCACTCCGGACTGTACCAGAACCCTGACAAATAACACTTCATTAATACTGATCTAGCAGACATCAAATATCAGAGGCTTTCTTGTAAACCAGCGCTCCTTAACCCTTTAACTGTCACCGTCCCGTCACCGGGACGCCTGAGTTTGCTTCACCATATTTCAAATAAATCCTAATCTAATCATGACAAACTATATATCATTGGAAAGGTCTAAGACTCCTTAATTTTACCACTGTTTTGTGTTACAAATTATGTAGGAAAAGTAATAGATTAATTTATGACAAGAGTGCACCTCAAAAAATTTACATCATAACAGAGGTTCAGACCTTTTTCACAAAAAGTCTTTCTTTGCTGCCTTTTTTTCTATCACGCTTTAGAAATCATAAGAAATTATAGATCACTTGAAGACTTAAAATCTCAAAATTCATCCTTTGAAAACCATTTTAAAATCAGACATTGCATTATCACGGAAATTGTGCATGAAAATCATATTACAAAATGTTTTTGCTCATGAATTATAAAAAATTACATTTGGATAGTGCATTTTCATGTCTATGTTCACAATAGGGAGTGACAGTTAAAGGGTTAAACTTGTCCAGGTCTAGAAATGACTTTTTAAAAATAAAAGGAGATACACAATACTGTGCAAACGTTATAGGCCACTAGTATTTTCACTAACAAAAAATGATTTCAAATCAGCTGTTTCTATCTTTTGCTGTGGTGTGTCAGTAAGAAACATCAGTTTGCATTTCCAAACATTCATTTTGCCATTAATTGTAATAATCCAGTCAGATTTTTGTTTGCACAAGGAGTCTGACAACAGCCAGTGCTCCACACAGAGATCTGATCTCATCATCATCCAGTCTGTCTGGAATGATATGAAGAAACAGAACAAACTGAGACAGACTACATCCAGAAGAACTGTGGCAATGTCTTCAAGAAACCTACCTGCAAAGCCATCTGAAAAACTATGCGCATCTGCACCTATAGGGCAAAAGCTACTTTAAACTGAAAAACACGGTCACACCAAATGTTGATTGCATTTAGTTAATAGAAGTTAATTGACAAATAAAATCTACTTATGACATTATTTTTGACAGCATCCTCATTTTACATTTTTTTTTTACACAAGTGCCTAAAACCTTGTATTGTAGCTTTGCAGGTAGGTTTCTTGAATCATCTTTGAGATGTTGCCAGAGTTTTTCTGAATTTAGTCTAAATTTAGTCTGTCTCACAAAAATCTCACTGGATTATTACAAATAATGGCAAAATTAATAATTGGAAATGTAAACTGATATTTCCTACTGACGTACTACAGCAAAAAATAGAAACAGCTGACTTAAAATAATTTTTTGTTGGTGAATATACTAGTGGCATATAACTTTTGCACAGTACTGTACATACAATATTAATAGAAATGATAAATATTAAATTATCAATATAAATATTAAAGAAATATATTTACATAATGTTTTTTGAGATTTTAGCATCTTATTTTACATCTTGCGTCTCCCTTTCACAATTTTGCTATTTCTCAAATAAATCACTGTAGTGCTTTCACTTTATATAAAATAAACAGTGGCATTTTGACTGACTGGTGAACAGCTAAATAAATTCCAAATTATTATATTATTTCATGAATAATTACACTGCATTGATAGGAAACCTGAATGTCTCCCAACACGAGCAAACCTCAGTGCGAAAGTGTTTAGTTTCTACATCCAGCAGTGTTTAAAGGTTATTCGATTGTTGTTTGTCTTGTTGGTGGACGCCAGAGACACGTGTCCCGTCCGGTCTGATGTATTCAGGCACACAGGTGTGTGAAACAGCAGCAGCCCGTCTCTCTCTGTGGTTCAGACTCTAATGAGTTTAATCTGAGGCGAGCGTCCCGCTGCTCACTCCTCTTGAGGGACGGGGCCCTGCGCTCACATAACGCTTTAATTATAGGGCCTCCGTAATCAGCTGCTAATGGGCCAAATCCTATTATGAGAGAGGAGGAGCAGAGACCTGCTGCTGCTCACAAAAGACACATGAACACACCTGAGACACCGAGAACAGACAGACAGACGGAGAGACAGATAGACAGACAGACGGATGGACAGACAAAGAGATGAACACACCTGAGACACCACAGACAGACAGACAGACGGATCAACACACATGAGACACAGGAGACAGACAGACAGACAGACAAAGACAGAGAGAGAAAGAGAGATGGGAAAACAGATAAACAGATGAACAAACAGATGGATGGATAGACACAGACAGACGAACACACCTGAGACACTACATGCAGAGAGACATACACAGAGAGATGGACAGACAGACGAACAGATGGGCAGACAGACAGACAGACAGACAGACAGAGAGACAGATGGATGGACAGACAGACAGATGTAAGTACAGACAGACAGACAGACAGACAGACAGACAGATGGTTTGTTTGGATGGTTGGATGGACAGAGAGAGGGACAGGCAGACAAACGGACAGATGGACAGACAAACAGACAGATGGACAGACAGACAGATGGACGGACAGAGAGAGGGACAGACAGACAAACGGACAGATGGACAAACAGACAGATGGGCCGATGGACAGACAGACAGATGATTGGACAGACAGAGGGATAGGCAGACAAACGGACAGATGGACAGACAGATAGACAGGTGGATGGACAGACAGATAGATGGACAGAAAGATGGATGGACAGAGAGAGGGACAGACAGACAAATGGACAGATGGACAGACAGATGGATAAACAGACAGATAGACGGACAGATGGACGGACAGACAGATAAATGGACAGATGGACAGACGGATGGACAAACAGACAGACAGAGAGACAGATGGACGGATGGACAGAGAGAAGGACAGGCAGACAAATGGACAGATGGACAGACAAACAGATGGATGGACAGAGAGAGGGACAGACAGACAAACGGACAGATGGACAAACAGACAGATAGACGGACAGATGGACGGACAGACAGATAAATGGACAGATGGACAGACGGATGGACAAACAGACAGATGGTCCGATGGGCATACAGACAGATGGACCGACGGACAGACAGACAGATGGTTGGACAGACAGATGAACAGATGGACGGACAGACAGACAGACAGACAGAAAAACAGATGGATGGACGGACAGAGAGAGGGACAGACAGACAAATGGACATATGGACAGACAAACAGACAGATGGACGGATAGATAGACAGATAGATGGACAGCTGGATGGACAGACAGATAGATGGACAGCTGGACGGACAGACAGAGAGATAGATGGACAGAGAGAAGGACAGGCAGTCAAATGGACAGATGGACAGACGGATGGACAAACAGACAGATGGACGGACAGAGAGAGGGACAGACAGATAAATAGACAGATGGATAGATGGATGGACAAACAGACAGATAGACAGATGGACAGACAGACAGACAGACAGACAGCTGGATGGATGGACAGACAGACAGATGGATGGACAGACAGAGTGACAGGCAGACAAATGGACAGATAGATGGATGGACAGACAGAGGGACGGGCAGACAAATGGACAGACAGATGGACAAGCACACAGATGGACAGACAGAAAGAAAGACAAATTAACAGACAGAAGGACAGACAGATGAACGGATGGACAGGCACACACACACACACACACACACACACACACACACACACACACAAACAAACAAAAAACAGACAGTTTCTGACAATATCAATTAAATTCAATTGTCCTTCTTTAAATTAAATTCTATTTGCAATTCTGCATTCTGTTTGCTGCCTCAATTGAAACTGAACCGCAAATCTGAGTTGGTGTGTTATTGCAGCTCAACCTTGATCCGTACCGTTATAGATGAGCTCGGAGAACTTGATGCCGAGACTCTGTTTGATCTTCCGAACCTCTCGGTCCATTGTGAAGGTCTCGATGTCCAGATGAGCATGAAGCAGGATGGTTCCACCAGGAGTTTCGTAGATACCTGATGGGAAAAAAATGAAAAAATTAAATGTTTGTCTTTATTTCTATTAATTCTATCCAATTGTTCCAACCCTGAACATTACTGTAACATCAGGACAATGCGTAGTAAAAATAAGAACAGCATTAAAAGAGTTTTCTGTGCTGGTTTTTGGGAACGATCCTAATAAATCGGAATGATGTTCGTCATGAGGACAGGTGTTGACGGGCACAATGACAGCTGTCACATGAATGATAATAGAAGGGGAAAAAGCATCAGTCGTCTCTGTCAGGATCCGCTGGTCAGCTTTATTCTACCCTGCAATTTACAACGTCTGCGTCTGACACACAGAAATGAAGCTTCGCTCGGCTGTCTAAAGGGTCACAGATGATGATGAACGGACACCTGAAGGTCCAGCGGCCAGCTATTCTTCAGAGTTCAGAGCTGACAGACGGAAATGAAGCCTTTACACAAACACACACACTGATGACTGACTAACTATCCGTTCTAAAATCCCAAACCAAAGCTTTTCAATGGTCGAATCAACCTATATGTGATTCTGAAATTATTATCCCCATCTTAAACTTAAACTTGGACTTTTATGACCAAATACAATGGGTGTTTTTTTTTTTTTTGGCATTGGTGGAAACATAGCAACAGACAACAGACATTTAATTGTTTGATCCAAATTATTGCTAGGGTCCATAGTGTGTGTATATTGGTAGGGATATGTTATAGCATCTCTACTAAATTCTACACCCTTGAAAATCACAACAAGCAAACTATAGTTCTCTCCTTAAATATGAAGAGATCAAACAACGGATTCATGAGTTCATCCAAACAAAAATCTGGCTCTAAACCTCTCTCTTCTTTGTTTGAGGTTGATCTAGGGAAAGACATGCAAACTATCCAAAGTTCTGTTAATGATGGTATTTGTAGTAAAACGTTTATTCAAAAACATGGTTACTACACTTTTACTATAGTAAAACCACAGTTGATATTCTTAAGAGATTAGAGTTGTTCGAGTTTTATGAAAAAAAAAAGATTCACAAACCCGATCAAAGTCATCTGAATCAAATAATTCGGGATAAAGTCCAGATCTGAATCAAATGATTTGCGAACTCACACCAAATTTTCGATCTGAATCAAATGATTCACAAACCTGCACAAAAGTTCCGATGTGAATCAAATGATTCTCGATAAAATCCCGATCTGAATTCAATGATTCACAAACTTGCACCGAAGTTCCGATCTGAATCAAATGATTCACAATAAAGTCCTGATCTGAATCAAATGATTCTCGATAAAATCCTGATCTGAATTCAATGATTCACAAACTCGCACCAAAGTTCCAATCTGAATCAAATGATTCGCAAACCTGCACAGAAGTTCCAATCTGAATCAAATGATTCACGATAAAGTCCCAACCTGAATCAAATGATTTGCGAACTTGCAACAAAGTTCCAAACTGAATTAAATTATTTCCAAACCTGCACAGAAGTTCTGATGTGAATCAAATGATTCACAAACCTGCACAGAAGTTCCAACCTGAATAAAATGATTCACAATAAAGTCCCGATCTGAATCAAATGGTTCACGAACTCGCACCGCAGTTTTGATCTAAATCAAATGATTCAGGAACTTGCTCTAAAGTTACGATCTGAATCAAATGGATGCAAACGCAATCCGATTCGAGTGCTTTGAAATAGTGAATTTGCTAGTGAATCACTTAAACTCAATGATCAAAGTCACAAATTTGAAACAATCAGAGCGGTTCCAGCGTAAATGACTCACTTAATGGATTCAGTTTGTCTGTTCTTTCGGTTTCCATGTCTTTAGCCATGTTTACACAACATTATTATGACATTATCTGAAATAAGTGAAAAAAATATGATGTTTACAAATAAAATATCACTTTTTTCATTCCAAAGATAACATCCTACAAACATATTCAGTGAAACTAGTGAAACACTCACATAGTGCATTATGACGGAGTTTGTAGCTTAATTCACTATATTAAAAAATAGTTTGAGCTGCAGTTACAATAGGAAATCAGCTGAAAGTGAGATCCACAGCAGTGTTTTTTGTTCAGTGATAGTTGTTCATGAGTCCCTTGTTTGTCCTGAACAGTTAAACTGTCTGCTGTTCATCAGAAAAATCCTTCAGCTCCCACAAATTCTTTGGTTTTCCAGCATTTTTGTGTATTTGTACTCTTTCCAACAATGACTGTATGATTTTGAGATCCATCTTTTCACACTGAGGACAACTGAGAGACTCATATGCAACTATTACAGAAGGTTCAAACATGCGTTAAGAAACTTTTGGAATTTGAAGATCATTGTAAATGTTACTTATTTTTGTCTTCTGGGAAACATGTAAGTATCTTCTGTAGCTTCTGAAGGGCAGTACCATATAAACAAAATACAATATTTACGTAAAATAAGAAAAAAGGACATATCTTCATTCTGTTCAAAAGTTTTCACCCCCGGCTCTTAATGCATCGTGTTTCCTTCTGGAGCATCAGTGAGTGTTTGAACCTTCTGTAATAGTTGCATATGAGTCTCTCAGTTGTCCTCAGTGTGAAAAGATGGATCTCAAAATCATACAGTCATTGCTGGAAAGGGTTCAAATACACAAAAATGCTGAAAAACCAAAGAATTTGTAGGGCTTAAAGGACTTTTCTAAAGAACAGCAGGCAGTTTAACTGTTCAGGACAAACAAGGGGCTCATGAACAACTATCACTAAACAAAAAAACATTTCAGGTAACAACACAGTATTAAGAATCAAGGGGATGTAAACTTTTGAACAGAATAATTTGTATAAATTCAACTATTTTTTTCTCTTCTGGACTATATGTGAACATCTTTTATGTGAAATATCTTATTCAGGTCAGTAGTAAATAAAAAGTAACATGCATTTTATATGATCCCTCTTATTTTGCTAAAATAACTAACATTTTGCAGACTCTGCAAGGTGTATGTAAACTTTTGAAAACACACAGTGCATTTAAAGATTGTCACTCAGAAACAATGAATAATACACCAAAACGGCTCAGTTGAGACCAAAGAGTTGGTCCATTAAAGCTGCAATTCCACCATTAAACAAAAGCTTTTTGACTTCTAAGAGTCTTTCGTGTAAAACAATCCCGGTCCCTGGAGGCAGAAGCTCGGCTCTGTCCAAACCTTTAAAAGGCCACAGTAACTGCTGCCCAAAACAAGACTTAGCAAATTACCCACATCTCTTAAGTCCTGAAAAGTGGCAATCTGATACATTAAGACTCTGCGGGATTTAAGCGCAGGAGATTGAGGGACTAAAGTCAAGAAAATCTGATAAAAGTCTCTCCAGGCATTAAGATCCCGACAGATGAAGGGCTGGAGCGGCCTGATTTACATGCGTCTTTTACTCAGTTGAGATGTGGATGATGGTGAGGTTAAATGGCTCGTGGCTTATCATTCCTGACTCCTGACGGTGGCGTTAATGCTGCTTTAACACTTCAAAGACTCTCCTCTAAACACAAACACAATAACTCAAGCCTGAGGCCGCGACATGACAAACACGAGTCTCTCACGGCGTTATTCACCAAAACTATGCAAACATTAGTGTTCAAATATAGCTCAAATAAACATATGTGACCCTGGAGCATAAGACCAGTCTTAAGTAGCATTTGTAGCAATAGACAAAATACAGTGTATGGGTCAAAATGATCGATTTTTCTTTAGGATATTAAGTAAAGCTCATGTTCCATGAAGATATTTAGTAAATTTCCTACCATAAATATATCAAAACATAATTTTTGATTAGTAATATGCATCGCTAAGAACTTAATCTGGACAACTTTAAAGGTGATTTTCTCAGTATTTTGATTTTTTTGCACCCTCGGATTGCAGATTTTCAAATAGTTTTATTTTGGCCAAATATTGTCCTAACAAACCATTAAAAAAAATAACATTTATGACTGGTTTTGTGGTCATATTAGATGAAAAACGAACTGAAAAGAGCTGGAAAAGTTGAAGGACTAAAATTACTAGAAAACTAAAACAGATTAAATCTGAATAATAATTTTAAAATTACAAAAAAATTGACCTAAAATGAAACTTAAAAATAAAAGCTAGATTAAAAATATTAATCAAAATGATAAAAGTATTTAAATAATACTAAACACTGGTCCTACATTAACATATGCTGCCCTAAATCATGATTTTAATTGATGATGATTGATGATTTCACTACATCGTTTTTTTGGTTTTTGTTTTTTCAAAAAGTAAAACCCACTTAATTTAATTTCTTCATTTTTATCAAAACAAAGAAATAAAATCTTAAATATCCTGACTCATAAAAAAAGTCAGTTTTACTGTTTTTTTTTTAGAATTACAGAAGTGTATCTTAATAGAAATATCAGCCTTTAATTTCTAATAAAATCAATGTGAATCAAAGGATTCACAAACCCAATTTGAAGTCCTGATCTGAATCAAATGTTCACACAGAAGTTCTGATCTTAGAAAAAAAAAATAAATAAAATAAAAAATTGAACAATTACAAAATGTTTAACAAAAGAAATAAATAAAGCTAAATATTCTGACTTTATAAAAATAGAATTAATAGAAATATCAGCCTTTAATTTCTAAAAAAAAAAAAAAAACACCACAACCATGTCATGACCTTATAGTTTTATAAATATTTTAGGAAGCAGAGTTTGAATTAGTGTTTATTTATATATTTATAGTTTTCATTTTAATTTTAGTTTCCTTTTATGGTCATTTTGACGCATGCTTTTGTCATTTTTATTACTAATTAGGTAAGAAAAAAAATAAAGTGATGTACACTATCATATAATGTTCTTGAACATTAAAACAATGTTTCTGAGTCACTTCTAGGCTGCATTTATTTGATCAAAAATACAGTAAAATATGAAATATTATTTTAATTTCAAATACCTGTTTTCTATGTGAATATCTGTTAAACTATAATTTATTCCTGTGATCAAAGCCGCATTTTCAGTGTCACATGATCCTTCAGAAATTCAGATTATCATCAATGTTGAAAACAGCTTTTGTGCATTTTACTTTTCAGGATTCACAGATGAGAAAGTTCAAAAGAACCGCAGTTATATTTTTGCAACATTATAAATGTCTTTACTGTCACTTTGGATCACTTTAATGCATCTTTGATGAATGAAAGTTTAATTTGTTGAGTAGTGGTAACATTTAGAGACACAGAAAAGGCTAAATAAATGCATGAGATGGTCAAATAACTCCATTATGGATGAGTTCAGCAGTGTTTTGTTGTTCTGTCAGCGAAAGACGTGACACACATAAGCTCTAGTTGACTTGATTCTCCCGGACCGTGTCACATAAACACAGCCTGTCAGGGTCCGAGAGCGCAGTGTCTTTATTGAACATCCTAAACGCTGACTTCCAGAAGAAAAGGTCCGATCTTCTGTGAACCGTTGGGGAAAACAAGACGTGGCGTATTTTCCAATTCCTACCTGCCACTCCGGAGACACTGGAGGAAGTCAATTTGCCAATCAGACCCGAACACAGCGACTTATTCTTCTGAAACTCTGATGTCGCTCTTCAGAAAATGTTTCACGAAAGGCAGGAAAAGCTTTTGCCAACAGATGGACAAACATCAAACGTGAGGGAATTGATGATCAGAAATTAAAAAGTGAAACGCGTCCTTTCTGGAGTGATTTCTGCCTTGCAATACTGCTTCAAAGTAAAGAATTGTGATAAAATTATCACTGAAAAAAAATCTTTTAAAAACTATTTCCACACAGAAATTGCTAGTAAATTTCGCAAACGAATACAAAGAAAGAGCACTGAATTAAACATGACATTAAAAAAATAAAACTGAATTATAATGTATTGTCTTGTCAAATGTACTCTGATTAGTTTTGTTTTATTTACAACATGAGAAAATGTATTATTAGTATTTGTATTAGTAGTAGTATTACTTGCAAAAAATAAAAACAAATTATAAAAACTCATAAAACCTTTTATATATACTTAATTATTTATATTTTACTCACTTTTGTAAATAACAACAACAACAACAATAGCATAGAAAATTATTCTTACTCATATATATAAAATTATTTTTAAGTTTGTTAATAAATATGTATTAAATAAGTGTGTATAAATTTATTATATAAATGTATATCTTTATTATTCATAATGTATTAATTTTTAACAATCACAATAAATAAATAACAAATGTATTATTATTATTATTATTAACAAAATAAATAATTATGTGTTAAAATAAGTGTGTGTAATTTTACATATTCTTTGTTATTCATATTTTATTTATTATTACCATTACCAACAACAACAACAACAACAATGAATTTATTATTATTATTATTATTAACAAAATAAATAAATGTATTAAAATAAGTGTATAATTTCACATAATCTATTATATTTTATTTTTTAACAATAACAATAAATAACAAATGTATTATTATTATTAACAAAATAAATAAATAATTATGTATTAAAATGATTACAATTTACATATTCTTTATTCTTTATATTTTATTTATTTATTAATTTATTATTAGTATTATTAACTAAATAAATAAATAAATGCATTAAAATAAGTGTATCATTTCACATAGTCTTAATTATTTATAACCATAACAACAGCAATAAATAATAAATGCATTATTATTATTAACTAAATAAATAAACAATTATGCATTAAAATAAGTGTGTACAATTTCACATATTCTTTATTATTTATATTGTATTTATTTATTTTTAACAACAACAATACCATAGGAAATGAATTTATTATTATTATTTACAAAATAAATAAATAAATAAATAAATAAATAAACATGTATTTAACTAAATATTAAAATAAGTGTGTATAATTTAATATATACATTATTATTTACATTTTATTTATTTAGTTAATAGTAATAACAGTAACAACAATAAATGCATTAATATTCCTACATTATCACAACATAGCAATATGATTTAGTCATAATTTCTTTAAATTGCACGGTCATAGGTTTTAATTCCCAGTGAATGCATGAACTAATCAAAAGTGTATCTTAAAGGCAATGCAAGTTGCTTTTTTATAAAGAATCTGACAAATGCATGAACGTAAAATGAACTGAGATTCGCACCTCTGGACTTCATTCCAATGAAGCGGTTCTCCACGATATCGATTCTCCCCACACCATGCTTTCCACTGTCAAACCAGAGAGCGGGTTATTGATCTATACATTAAAAAAGCACATATTCTCTAGTGACACCAAGGCATTTGTATGTTTATGTGGCTGATTATGAATGGAAAAAATCTGAAGTTTCTGATCGCCCCCTTGAGGAGGCACAGAGGAACATCTGAACTCCTTCATACTCACCCGATCTCATTCAGATAGCAGAAGATCTCCAGTGGCGTGTCTTTGGACTTTCCTTCCTTAACATGCGTGACTTTGACTGGAACACCTCAAAGAACCAACAGACATCAGTGTGAGGACAGAAAGTCAGAACAATAAAACAACAGACACACAGACAGACAGATAAAACAAACTAAACAGATGGAGAAAGATAGAGACAGTATCCTTTTCAACACTACATCTGTTGTTTTATTAGTTTGAATAAACTCAAAACGTATTTATCTTTCTTCACAAAGCTGGGTAGCAACTGATTAGATGTAATGTGGATTACGAAAAATGAAGTACTTGTAATTACAGTAAATTACATTTTAAAATACTCCTAATCAGACTACAGTTACTTTTTATGGATTACATGATTACATATTATTCACACATTAGCAATAAATGATACATACTTCATTGATTCCCCCTAATTTCTCTTTTTTATTTTTAAATTTTCCTTTCTAAAACGCCTACCGATTATATACATTCAGAAAGTCCAGTTTTGTGGACATTTCACACATAGACTAGTCATTATTCACAGCATTTGACCACTGGATTTACAAAATGTTTGAACATTGCATCAGCTGCTGATAAACACATTCATTTTTATTTGAATTATCACTCGATAGTTTTTTTAACCATGTATTATTGTGTCTTTAGAAGGCTTTTATCTTTCATACTCAATAAAATGCAACGTTATTTCTTATTTACATGCAATGCAGGCATTCCCAAACCTTTTGTCATCTAAATATATTTACTTTAAGCACCCATGAGATTTTAAACGAAATATTTCAATAATTAAGTATCACGTTTGCATGTTCACGGTTTCTTGATGTTGATTAATGCTCACATGGCATGCAGGTAAATACAAATATTTCATCTTTTTAAGTAAGTGTTTTATTTTAATTGTTATTTTAAAACAAAGACTAATGAAACACAATGATGGTTCACTCCTATACTTATGAATGAGAGAAACTGCAATGTGCAATATGGAGGAACAGTCCCACCTTATAAACGAAAGAGACAAATTTCCCATAGAAACCTGAGGCTAGACCAGCCATTTTCTGGTCTATAGCCTGAAAAATAAGTCTTTTAAACACTATTTGAGCATAAGAAACTACATTCATGAGTCAATTAATTTCATATTTCTGTTGCTGATTTGATATATGTCATTTAATTATGAGTTCAGCGAGCAGTTTTTGAGATTTCAGGATTCATTCATTAAGATGGCCACCAAGTAAAGAGACATTCATTGAAAAGGATTTGTTTTAAAATGATTTATTTTAATTTAAATTGCTTTTCATTAAACCCACAAACCCTCTGCAGTTCCTGTTCGAACCCTAGTTTGGGAAACCTTGATGTAATAAAATGTTTAATGCACTTACAATGAATGGTAAATATTTTCTTACTCTTTGCATTTTTTACATCATTATGCTACAAAAGAATCCTATTTAAATCAATGTGATAAACGACTAAAGTCAAAGGTAATCTAAAAGTAATCCGATTAGATTACCTAAAATACGTAATGTAACTGATTACATTACTGACTACAATTTGTCATGTAATCTGGAATCAGTAACTGATTACAATTTGTAAGTAATCTACCCAGCAGCTCTGTATATATTTCACATTTAAGTGTCTCTGAAGAGTCTAGATGTGTTATTTGTGGCTGCTGTATGTGTGATCAGATTGTATTCCAGGCGTCAGCGCAAACACACTCGACTCCCATAAATAAATCACGCTGAATAGTCGACTTATTCATAGCGTGAAATGAGCGGCTCAGAGGCCAGAGGTGGAGGATACGAATGGATCGGGGGGGAGGAGGAGGAACTGAAGGAAAAGAGGGCGGAGAAGACTTTTGAAGGAGAAAGAAAAGATCCCTACACGGGTTTGATTAGCATTTAACACGCTCATGAGGGAAAGCCTGCGCTCCTGCTCGTCTGTTCACAGCTGTAAACGTAAAGGCCAGTTAGAACGATACATGATGGAGAGTTCGGCCAAAAACTAGTGTCATGCCATTTTTATTACTAACCCTTGTGTTGATATTATTTATCATAGAACACAATCTTCATGCAGTTTTTAACATGAATTAAATCATTTGAATTTGACGTTAGAATTTTTTGCAACAGTTGGTGACCACTACAACTGCATTTTAGTGCCACAAAAAACTAGTACAATTACAAGATTACAAGATAAAAGTTGTAATATTTTATTTTACTTTATTCTTGTAGTTCTTCAACTTTATTCTCATAGTACTTCAACTTTACTCTCAAAATATTTCAGCTTTACTCTCGTAGTATTTCTACTTTACTCTCGTAGTATTTTGACTTTACACATTTAGTATTTTGACTTTACTCTCGTAGTATTTCAACTTTACACTTGTAGTATTTTCTATTTTACTCTCGTAGTATTTAGACTTTACACTCTTAGTATTTCAACATTAAACTCGTAGTATTTTCTACTTTACTCTCGTAGTGTTCAGACTTTACACTCATAGTATTTTGACTTTAAACTTGTAGTATTTCGACTTTACTCTCGTAGTATTTCGACTTTACACTTGTAGTATTTTCTATTTTACTCTTGTAGTATTTAGACTTTACACTCTTAGTATTTCAACGTTAAACTCGTAGTATTTTCTACTTTACTCTCGTAGTATTTCGACTTTACACTAGTAGTGTTTTGACTTTACACTCTTAGTATTTTGACTTTACACTCGTAGTATTTCGACTTTACTCTCGTAGTATTTCGACTTTGCACTCTTAGTATTTTCTACTTTACTCTCGTAGTATTTCGACTTTACACTAATAGTGTTTTGACTTTACACTCATAGTATTTTGACTTTAAAATCATAGTATTTCGACTTTATTTAGACTTTAAACTTATAGTATTTAGACTTTACACTCTTAGTATTTTGACTTTACACTCGTAGTATTTCGACTTTACACTTGTAGTATTTTCTATTTTACTCTTGTAGTATTTAGACTTTACACTCTTAGTATTTCAACGTTAAACTCGTAGTATTTTCTACTTTACTCTCGTAGTATTTCGACTTTACACTAGTAGTGTTTTGACTTTACACTCAGTATTTTGACTTTAAAATCGTAGTATTTCGACTTTATTTAGACTTTAAACTCATAGTATTTAGACTTTACACTCTTAGTATTTCGACTTTATTTAGACTTTAAACTCATAGTATTTAGACTTTACACTCTTAGTATTTCGACTTTATTTAGACTTTAAACTCATAGTATTTAGACTTTACACTCGTAGTATTTCGACTTTACACTCTTAGTATTTTCTACTTTACTCTCGTAGTATTTCGACTTTACACTAATAGTGTTTTGACTTTACACTCATAGTATTTTGACTTTAAAATCATAGTATTTCGACTTTAAAATCATAGTATTTCTACTTTATTTAGACTTTAAACTCATAGTATTTAGACTTTACACTCTTAGTATTTTGACTTTACACTCGTAGTATTTCGACTTTACACTCATAGTATTTTCTACTTTACTCTCGTAGTATTTCGACTTTACACTAGTAGTGTTTTGACTTTACACTCATAGTATTTTGACTTTAAACTCGTAATATTTTGACTTTACACTCTTAGTATTTCGACTTTACACTCGTAGTATTTCGACTTTGCACTCTTAGTATTTTGACTTTGCACTCATAGTATTTCGACTTTACACTCGTAGTATTTTCTACTTTATTCTCGTAGTATTTGGACTTTACATTCGTTGTTTTGCGATTAAAATGCCATCGTAGACCACAATCTAGATTAAAAAAACTGCATAAAAATATCCTATTAGTCCCTGGACTCTATATTTCAAGTCTTCTGAAGCCATTTTATGCTTTATATAAGGAACAGACTCAAACACAAGGCGTTTATCAATAATAGTTTCTCAAATTAGGCACATTACAACTGTCATGTCAGGTTAAGTGTCAATTAACTGCAGGATATGACCTCAGATGTCACTGATTCTCACGTGTCTCAACTTTAATGACTCACATGGTCCATTTATGACATTCTTTGTAGTTTGTAGCCAGACAGCCAAAAATGAAAATCATTTAATCATTATTTACTTAAACTCATGTCATTTCAAACTCTGATGTGGCTTTTATAGATCACAACAGAAAAAAAATCACGCAGTTTTTAACATGAACTTGACATTTGACTTTACAATTGAAAATTTAAATTAAAATGTCAAATTTCAATTTTGAAAATTGAACTTAAATTTAAATTTGACAGTTTTGAATCAGTGTCAGTTCATAGAGACCATACTTTCAAGCTCCAAAAAGGACAAAAACAGCATCAAAATATCATAATATTAGTGTATTTCAAGTCTTCTGAAGGTGTTATTCAATAATAATTTCTCTCATATCAAATATGGTACCATTATATATCATCCAGTGTTATTTTAGTATCAATGAGATACTATCGTAGTTTTTAATAATGGAATCAGTCATGTTTTTGTCATTTTTTAATTCGCTTTACTAGAACTAAGTTAAAATGAGAAATGTTTCCTTAAGAACCAGTTCAATAAAAATTAGTTTAAGTTTACTTAAGTAACAAAATCAAGTAACTAATATAACCCTGGTGTTGTGTCACGTTCGACCTCAAGATATGGCACAGGTTGGATATTTACGACCTCTTTTATGAAACATAAAAGTCACTTTGAACTGTTGCTGCATGGAAAAGAAGAAATAATGAGGCTTTTGGCCAAACTGTTCCCTTGACAAATATTCTCAGACGAGAGGTTTTCCCATATCCAGAGTCCGCAGGCCACAGGGCACCCAAAGGAGCAGCCCTTGAGCCCTTCAAATAGTTAATAATTAGATTAAAAGTTCAAATAAATTAAACAGCGCATGAAGACGGAGTCTCTCGGCCACTTCTGTCTCTCTCTCGCTCGCATTCACGGCGCTCATTCTCTCGGCCTTAGAAAAGCAACAATGGGACAGAAGACACAGTTGTAGGAAAAATTACCGCTTTACATTTTTCCACTCTTTCCCCGTCGTCCGCGCCGTTCCCCTTTTGAGGAGCGGCAGAAGACGTAGCAAAGGAACGGGGGTTAAAATGACAAGAGGGAAAAGGTTTGGTCGTTAAAATTCTTTTTTATCAATGAGAGAGAGTGCTGAGAAAGTGAGGAGAAGAAAAGACGCAGCAGAATAGAAAGATAAACCAGGTCTTTACAGGAGCGGGGCGGCGACGGGGGGCTTCTATTGTGAGAATCACTAAAACAGCTTTTCTCATGGACATTAAATGGACGTGCTCAAATATCTATGAATACTGATGGCCGATCAAAACGGATCATAGAGCACAATGACATCGCTGTCTGATAAAATCACATTACTAGTTCACTCGGGGTCCCACACCACCATTGAAATTCTAATTCCACAAATATGGGAACGAGACTTCGACTTTGTTTAACTGCCTGAAAACAGTTCCTTTGAGACACTGACCCAAACACATCACATGGCCATTCAGCAGGTATTATACAGCAAACCACAACTGCTGGATTGTTAAATCTTACCGATTTAAAAAAGTCTCTTCTGCTCATCAAGGCTGCATTTATTTGATTAAAAATACCGAAAAAAAATGTAAATTGTACAAAAAAAAATTGTAAAATGTTATTACAGCATAAAATACTGGGTTTTATTTCAATATACTTTAAAATTAAATTTATTCCTGTGATGCAAAGCTGAATTTTCATCAGCTGCTACTCCAGTCTTCAGTGTCACATGATGCTTCAGAAATCATTCTAATATACTGAATTATTATTATGAATTATCAACAGGGTTCCCACTCTGCGCCAAAAGTCAAATTCCCTGACTTTTTCCTGACCTTTACTGATTAAAAAGCCTGACATATAATATAATGAACGGATCCATCCATTTGCAAGACGTTTTTAGTACAAAACACACATATACACTATTTTTTGTTTTGTTTTGTTTTTTGCTTTTACCTGTTAAATGCACTTTGATATTTTTCTGTACTATTTCTACAGAAATTAATTTATGGTTTTTATGCTTTCAGAACCATAACCTAAACATAACAATAGGCAAATAAAAGGTACATTTTGATAAATGGAAACCAAAAAGTAAAGTACCAAACAAAAATCCCTGATATTCCGTGACTTGGACAAAATAAACATAAAAATAGAACTTTTAAAATTCCATGATATTCCAAAAATTCCAGAATATCAACGTTGGAAATATTTTTTTGTAACCTGTGATTTTTTTTTTTCAGGATTCTTTGATGAATAAACAGTTCAAAAATACAGCATTTATTCCAAATAGAAATCTTTTCTAACAATGTAAATCTATACTATCCCTTTTTGTTAATTTAACACATCCTTGGTGAATAAAAGTATTAACTTCTTTAAAAAAAAAAAGAAAGAATAAAAATGTACTGACCCCAAACTTTTGAACAGTAGTGTATATTGTTAGAAAACCTTTCTATTTTAAATAAATGCTGTTCTTTTTAACTTTTAATTGATCAAAGAATCCTGAAAAAAGTATCACAGGTTCCAAAAACAATATTAAGCAATTTTAAGCTGTTTCTAACACTGATAATAAAATAATAAATCAGTATATTAGAATGATTTCTGAAGGATCATGTGACACTGATATAAATTTAATTACAGATATAAATTAAATTTTAATGTATATTAATATAGAAACACATTGTTTTACATTGTAATAATATTTCACAATATAATTTTTTTTCTGTATTTTTGATCAAATGAACAAATGAGCATAAAATCTTCTTTAAAAAACATTAAAAATCTTATCAATCCCAAACTTTTGAGCAGCAGTGTATATTACATCTAATTTTAACCACATATATACAGTACACTCATGTAAAGTGATAAAATATACTATACAGATATTATACATGCAAACTGTGTGATTTTTCATTTAGTTTTCATTTAATAACATAATAAATAATAATCCCACTGTGTACACTACTACTCAAAATTAGAAATCAGTAAGATTTTTTGGAATGAAGTCTCTTCTGTTTACCAAAGCTGCATTTATTGGATCAAAAATGCTGTAAAAATTGTGAAATATTATTACTAATTAAACAGCTGTTTTCTATGTGAATATATTTCAAAATGCAATTTATTTCTGTGATCAAATCTGAATTTTCAGCATCATAAGATTAGTCTTCAGTGTCACATGATTCTCCAGAAATCATTCTAATGTGCTGATTTGCTGCTTGAGAAACTTTTCTGATTATTATCAGTGATAAAAACAGTATTTTTGTGGAAACCGTCATACATTTTATGCTTCAGGATTCACAGATGAAAGAACAGCACACCTTTGTAGCATTATAAATGTTTTACTGGCTCTTTTGACCAAATTGAATGCATCTTCGATTAATAAAAGTACTACCACCTTCTTTTTTTTAAAACATTTTCAACATTGATAATTATCAGAAATGTTTCTTGAGCAGCAAATCAGTTTATTAGAATGATTTCTGAAGGATCATGTGACACTGAAGACTAAAGCAATGATGCTGAAAATTCAGCAGTGCATCACAGAAATAAATTACGCTTTAACATAGAGCCACGTGGAAAACACTTATTTCAAATTGCTAAAATATTTCACAAATTTAGTTTTTACTGTATTTTTTATTAAACAAATGCAGCCTTATTGAGAAGAAAAGACTTCAAAAACATGTAAAGCTGCTTTGAAATGAGGCGTTATATTTATTTAGGCTACTTTAGTAAGACCTAGCTAGTCAAATATCATTTTTCTACAATTAATGTTAATTTAATGTTAGATAGTAGTTATCTGACACATGAAATAGTTCACTCTCTATGAGATTTGTGCATGCATTGCTTTAAAACTGTAACGAAACAGCTATTTGCAGCATATTTGTGGAAAGGGTCATATATATCGCCATTGAGACACATTCACTAACCTTTAATAAAGTCGATCTCCAGCACATCTGCTTCATTGGGTGAATCTTCAGGGTTCTTGGTCATTTGGTAGAGATCTGAAGGTGCATGATTCTGAAAAACATCAGAAACCACAGGTTTAACTCAACATTCATTCAATCAAACTGCTGATGAAAACCTAATACTTACTTAAATGTCAAATAAAAATAAATAAAATATTATAAAATAAAAATTATTAAAATTAAACACTTAATTTGTTTAGCTGCATGTCTTATGACAATAAAGCAACGTCAAAGAATCATGAATATGCAAATCTGCTGTTAAATTACTGAAATATTATATATAGAATATAAAATATATGCACTGTAAAAATGATTTTCCTTTTTAGTATTTGTATCTTGTTTTCTAGTATAAATATCTAAACATTTTTGAATCTAGATGCATTTACGATATTATTCTTGTTTTCCAAAAAAAAAAAAAAAAAAATCAAAATTTAGTTAAACTTGTGGTAAGAAAAATAATCTTAATTCAACGGCTAAACAAGTGGTGGCCAGCTAACAAAATATGCTCTAAAATGTTTCACGAATGTTTCCATTAAGATAGGTTTTAGTTTTAGTTTTTTGAAAGTCCAGTGTTTAAAATTCAGAGAACATTCAAAAGTAACATTTCCATAATGTTTGCAAAATAGAATGTTTCCCTAAAGTTTTTACTTTTTTTTTTTTAACTGGACGTTTAAAAATGTTTTTTAGGGCCTTTTTTGCTGATTTTTTTTTTTCTTCTTTTTTCTTTAATTTTTTGGGCTAAAGGCAGACAGCATTGTGTTTTGTGTAAAAATAGAAAAAAACTGAAATTTGTTTTATATTTAAAGATGTTTTTATTGTTTATATAAATATTAAGGGAACATTCCATTTAATTTTTTTGAAAGCGTTAAGGAAATGTTACTTTTACATGTTTTCAGAACATTTAAAAAACAATTAGAAAAACATCTAACTAAAATGTTTCAGAAGCTGTTCCATGAACAATGAATTAAATTAGACAGCTAGAGGCTCTCGTCCTGCTGTTGGACCGAAGTTTTTGCCTGGTGCCCAGCTAACAAAATACGCTCTAAAAACGTTTCGCAATGTTTCTATTAAGTTTTAGTTTCAGTTTAGTTTTAAATTTGAGGTTTTTGAAAGTCCAGTGTTTAAATTCAGAGAACATTCAAAAGTAACATTTCCATAATGTTTGCAAAATAGAATGTTTCCCTAATGTTTTTACTTTTTTTGTTTTTTTAACTGGACGTTTAAAAACGTTTTTTAGGGGCTTTTTTGCAGATTTTTTTCCCTATTTTTTCTTTAATTTTTTGGGCTAAAGGCAGTTTTTGCCTTTCAGTTTTGCAAAATGCACTCTAAAAATGTTTTACGAATGTTTCTATTAAGTTTTAGTTTCAGTTTAGTTTTAAATTTTAGTTTTTTGAAAGTCCAGTGTTTAAAATTCAGAGAACATTCAAAAGTAACATTTCCATAATGTTTGCAAAATAGAATGTTACCCTAAAGTTTTTACTTTTTTTTTTTTTAACTGGACGTTTAAAAACATTTTTTAGGGCCTTTTTTGCAGATTTTTTTTTTCTTACATTTTTTGGGCTAAAGGCAGTTTTTGCCTTTCAGTTTTGCAAAATGTGCTCTAAAAACGTTTCGCGAACGTTTGCATTAAGTTTTAGTTTCAGTTTAGTTTTAAATTTTAGTTTTTTGAAAGTCCAGTGTTTAAAATTCAGAGAACATTCAAAAGTAACATTTCCATAATGTTTGCAAAATAGAATGTTTCCCTAATGTTTTAACTTTTTTTTTTTTAACTGGATGTTTAAAAATGTTTTTTAGGGCCTTTTTTGCTGATTTTTTTTTTCTTTTCTTATTTTTTCTTTCATTTTTTGGGCTAAAGGCAGACAGCATTGTGTTTTGTGTAAAAATAGAGAAAATGGAATAAGATAATTTATTTTTCCCAAAACAAAAATACGAGTGATCTAAAAAAAAAAAAAAAAAAAAAAAAAAAATCAATAAAAAATTCTGTGCAAATTGTGTGCAAACAGTGAATTATCTACTCAAAATCATCATATTTTATCTTCTACAATGAATTTAACATCAAATCAACTGATTATGAACTGATCAAAGGATATATATCTATTTTTTTAATATTAAAAAGATGTTTTTTTTGGTTATATAAAAATTAAGGGAACATTCCATTTAATTCTTTTGAAAGCGTTAAGGAAATGTTACTTTGTTGTTGTTGTTACTCATGTTTTCGGAACATTTAAAAAAAAATTGGAAAAACATCTAACCAAAAAGTATAAAGAATGCTTTGTGCAGATGTTTTGAGAACATTATCAAAAACCAAAAACTCTGAACGTGGATTCTTTTAACATTCCTAGAAGAACGTTTGCCAGAATGTCGTAAAGAATGACTGCTAAAGTGTTGCTGAATCCCGCAGTCGATTAGTCGCTTCCTGATGGATTCTGCTTTGACTGACACCTTCTGCAGGACAAAGTACTTTGTTTCATGCAAAAGGCATCTTCATTTATTGTCATGTGAGCAAAAGACTAAAATAAAAGGCCACATGGTTTGAAAACCCATCA
This sequence comes from Cirrhinus molitorella, assembly GCA_033026305.1. Taxonomy (NCBI): domain Eukaryota; kingdom Metazoa; phylum Chordata; class Actinopteri; order Cypriniformes; family Cyprinidae; genus Cirrhinus; species Cirrhinus molitorella. Next base: position 1,290,320 of record CM065119.1, read on the forward strand.
AGTCCTCATGTCAGATGGATGTACTTCCAGTCGGTGAAGCCAGGGGTTTCTCTCACCTGCTGTGTGTGTGTGTGTGTGTGTGTGTGTGTGTGTGTGTGTGTGTGTGTGTGTGTGTGTGTGTGTGTGTGTGTGTGTGTGTGTGTGTGTGTGTGTGTGTGTGTGTGTGTGTGTGTGTGTGTCCGTCAGACGGCGTTACCCCTGCCAATTACCACAGATTACAGCGGGATGACAGTCCGTGTGTCCTGAGCTGAGGCAAATTGCAGGGGAACTATGCAAAATAACCACCGGGTGCATTTAAATGGAAACCTTTACCAGACAAACATCATCATGCGATATAACTAATCTCCGCCGGCTCGCTCCAAATGCACGTCCCGTCTTTACTGTCGCTTTAACTAAACGCCGTCTCTGACTGCGCTGCGCTACTTTCTTTATTTTCTGCTTCACTAGTGTCTGTCCTGGATCAAACTGCTGAAATGGCCTTAAAAGCCATTTGTAGAAGCGTCTGGAAGGGTAAAATTAGTGGGTAGAATTTTAACACAGAGGCCGAACGAGTCTGAACGCCGCTTGTGTGGACAGTCTCAATGTCTCAAGCATTTTATCAGACATATAAATCTAAGCATCTGAAGTGTGCTGCTATTTAAATGCATGGCTTATTACTTTTGTATAAAACGCAAGGTTTTTAATGACACCGTTTTCCTAGAGATCCAAATGCAACCTAGTTTGGATCCAAATTATCCCATGAATTAAAGAAACTTCATCAGTTGTTTTGATCATTTCTTGTGCAATAATCTTGGAATATTTTAAGCCCTTAGATGTCTTCTTGCACTATATGAAATGTTTTCTTGCTTTTTATTGTAAACATTTTATATCATACACAAAAAAGCTAAACTAAAGTAAAACTAAACTATAGCAGTGCTGATTGGTTGAGGAAACCGATTTGTTAGGATAGGATGATATTTGGCCAAGATACAACTATTTGAAAATCTGCAATCTGAGAGCAAAAAAAACTAAATATTGAGAAAATCACCTTTAAAGTAGTCCAAATGAAGTTCTTAGCAATGCATATTACTAACCAAAAATTAAGTTTTGATATATTTATGGTAGGAAATGTACAAAATGTCTTCATGGAACATGATCTTTACTTAATATCCTAATGATTTTTGGCATAAAAGAATTCTGAAACATTTTTAAGTGACTTTTTGCTTAGAAAAAAGCAAAATAATCTGCCAGTGGGGTTAGCAAAATAATCATATTTCAAGCAGAAAACTAGATTATTTTGCTTACCCCACTGGCAGATTATTTTGCTTGTTTTAAGCAAAAACTCACTTTATTTTGTCTACTTTTTTTCTGAAAACAAGACAATAATTTTTACTTGTCTAGAAAATCCTTCTTGATTTAAGAATTTTTAGATATTTTGGCTGGAAATGAGACAAAAAAAAAAAATCTGCAGTGCAAAAACTACTTTCTACAATGCATATGTGACCCTGGACCACAATTTTGTGAAATTGTCATTTATACATTAATATAGATAAATTAATAAATAAGTTTCCATGGATGTATGGTTTGTTAGGATAGGAGAATATTTGGCAGAGATCTGGCCGAAATCTGGAATCTGAGGGTGCAAAAAAACCTAAATATTGAGAAAATCACCTTTAAAGTTGTCCAAATGAAGTTCTTAGCAATGCATATTACTAATCAAAAATGAAGTTTTGATATATTTACGGTAGGAAATGTACAAAATATCTTCATGGAACATGATCTTTACTTAATATCCTACATTTTTAACATTCATCTAACGTTTTTAAAATGTTACTATGTGTTTCGCTCAGAGAATATTCAAAAGTAATAATTCCATAATGTTTGAAAAATTATACAATGTAACGTTCCTTTAACTATCATATAACCAAATAAAAACTTTTTTAAACTACAATTTGTGATGTTACACTTGTTTTCTATGTTTTCTTAAACAGGTGAAAAGTCATATAGAAATCTGTGCAAAATGGCAAATAGCAACATTTCATTTAGCAAAAAACGTATATTATAAAATTATAAATACATTTGTTAGGATAGGATAATATTTGGCAGAGATCTGGCTGAAATCTGCAATCTGAGGATGCGAAAAAAAATCTAAATACTGAGAAAATCAGCTTTCCTTTAAAGTTGTCCAAATGAAGTTCTTAGCAATGCATATTACTAATCAAAAATGAAGTTTTGATATATTTACGGTAGGAAATGTACAAAATTTCTTTTGGCATAAAAGAATTCTGAAACATTTTTAACATTCATCTAACATTTTTTTAAATGTTACTATGTGTTTCGCTCAGAGAATATTTAAAAGTAACAATTCCATAATGTTTGAAAAATTATACAATGTAACGTTCCTTTAACAATCATATATACATATATATATATATATATATATTTTTTTTTTTTTTTTTTTTTTAACTACAATTTGTCATGTTATACTTCATGTTTTCTTAAAACAATGTTTTCTTGAAACAGTATTTCAAGCAGAAAACGAGATTATTTTGTTTACCCCACTGGCAGATTATTTTGCTTGTTTCAAGCAAAAACTCACTTTATTTTGACTGCTTTTATCTAAAAACAAGGCAATAATTTTTGCTTGTCTAGAAAATCCTTCTTGATTTAAGAATTTGTAGATATTTTGGCTGGAAACAAGACAAAAAACCTAAGTAAGAAAAGCATTTTTTGCAGTGCAAAAACTACTTTCTACAATGAATATGTGACCCTGGACCACAAAACCGGTCATGAGGGTCAATTTTGTAAAAATGATCATTTATACATCATTATAAATACATTTGTTAGGATAGGATAATATTTGGCCAAGATACAACTATTTGAAAATCTGCAATCTGAGAGTGCAAAAAACCTAAATATTGAGAAAATCACCTTTAAAGTTGTCCAAATGAAGTTCTTAGCAATGCACATTACTAATCAAAAATGAAGTTTTGATATATTTACGGTAGGAAATGTACAAAATGTCTTCACGGAACATGATTGTTACTTAATATCCTAATGATTTTTGATATAAAAGAAAAATCGATAATTTTGACCCATACAATGCATTTTTGTCTACTGCTACAAATAATGTCAAAATATGACACTGCATGAACTGAAACATCAAAATCAACTTTTTTCCTTCCTAAAAATTAATAAAACAATTGTCTACATCACAAGCAACTGGATTTCAAAGCGATTCTTTGACCGCTGGTGTGACGAGCGACAAAAGGCTCCAGAGATCAGGTGAGGCTCAGCACATTTCAGTGCTTGATATAATGTGATGGGATCAATGAATTTCAATTCTGACCCCCTGCTGGCGGATCCGGTCTCGCCCTTTAACCCCGCGAGACAGGCGAAGGTAGAAATAATCCGCAGAGAGAACGACAGGCCCGAGAGAGAAAGAGAGAGACGGCATTGGCGGCAAATGGTCCGTGAAGAGAACCATCATGTCGCCGGGACGAGGCTCGCTACGCCGCTTTATTCAGCGGGCTGTATATTGTTGTCCTGCGAGGCGGCTGAGCGCCCATCCTGAAAGACGGCCGCCGCATGAACTTACAGCAAGTAAATTTCTCTCTTTCCACATGTTAGCTGCCTCATTTGCTTTCAATCAAAGCCCGGAGTTGAAAGAGACGGGGGAAAACGGCGACGAGGGGGGAAAAAAGTGTCAGGGAGTGGAAAGAATGAGTGAAGAGATGAAAGTAAAGCAGTGAAATCTGGCCACTGGATTGGAAGTGACGCGTAAATCGCTGTGCGCTGCAAACCAGAGCCGCTGGTAAACGAGAAAAGAGAAAATCTCCTTCTGATAAGAGAAGATCATTTGCATCAACGTCTTAATAACCCTGAGCTCTTTAACCCTATTTCCAAGGCCTCTGATTGATGGTTTAGACTCTTTCTGCAAGAAAAATCTGATGTTTGAATAACCATAGTCATATTTCCAGATTGAAGACGTTTGGCTTGAATCATTTTTTTTTTTTAGTCTCAAATCAGGATCTTTTGAGAAACGTTTGTTTCCAGAAGGAGGAATAATCTTCCCAAGCCTCCAAAACATCTCACATCTTTTGAGGAACGTTTATTTGTTTATCTCTCACTATTATTGGATCATTTCAATCTCATCTTACTAAGACATATTATTGGAAATACTGTTATAAACATCTGATTTACATTACAAGCAGCAGAATTTTATCTTATAAATATCAGCATCTGCAAAAATTCATATTTTTGATTAAAATTGAGCTGTTTTTTTCCCTCCATATTCTCACTAGGAGGCATAAAAACCTCAAATAAATCAATAAAAAAAAACATTGATGCAAACTTTTTAAAAATATATGCTGCCTATAGGTTCAATCCATAAAAAAAGATTTTTATAGCTATTATTTCATATGTACATGGTTAAAAGCATTCAAACCTCACTGCAAAAAATGCATTTCTTAGATTTTTTTTGTTTCCAGCCAAGAGGGATTTTTTAGACAAGTAAAAATGGTCTTGTTTTCAGAAAAACAAACAAACAAACAAAAAAAAAGGCAAAATTAAGTGCATTTTTGCTTGGAACAGGCAAAATAATCTGCCAGTGGGGTGAGAAAAATAATCTTATTTCAAACAGAACACAAGATTATTTTGGTTGTTTCAAGCAAAAACTTTTTTTCTGAAAACAAGGCAATAATTTTTAATTTTTACCTTCTTGATTTAAGAATTTTTATATATTTTGGCTGGAAATGAGACAAAAAAAATCTAAGTAAAAAGTGCTAAACTACTGAACAGAAAATAAATGCATGCATATGAAGTTATTTATATGCATGCATTTATTTATATGCATGGCTTGTTTTTGCCACAGAATAAAAAATGAAATAAAATAAAAAGATAATTGCAACTTTTGGTTCTAGCAATTCTAAGAAATGCATCATCATTTTTGTTTTATTGTTTATGAGCAGAAAAAAAAACAAAAAAAAAACAGAATTGCAAGATACAAAGTCTGAATTCTGACTTTCTTTTTTACAATTTCAAGTTTACACCTCAAATTTAAGACATTCAGAAATGTATTATAGTTGATATTTGTTTCATGTCAGAAAACAAACAAACAAAACTAAAAATTCAGAGGTAAACAGAAAAAGAATTGCACAATTTTGACTTTTCTCAGAATTGCATGAAAAATAAATCAAAATTGTGAGAAATTAGCAAATATACCTTTTTTTTTACTCTGTTTTGATCTATATTCCATCCACATTTGCATTTAGACATTCTAAAATCCACATTAAAAAAAAAAAAAAAACGTTAAATGAAACATATTTTTGACATTTAAAATGTACTTAGTTTTAGCCTTAATATCAAAATATTTTTAAAAATGCATTCTGCTGCTTTTTTCTCTCAATTTCATTTTCATGCAATTCTGAGAAAAGTCAGAATTGTAAAAATTCTGCCTTGCAATTCTGACATTTTTCTCTGAATTTTCACATTCTGAGTTAATGAATACAGATGATCTTTCATAAAAAAATGAAGTTAAATAAAATATATTTTAAAATGTACTTAGTTTTAGCCTTTATATACACCAAAATATTTTCCTAAATGCATTTTGGGGCAAGAAAACATTTCAAATTCACAGCTACCAACATTTACACTGCACAAAAATGCTTTTTTTACTTAGATTATTTTGTCTTTTTATAGCCAAATTATCTAAAAATTCTTAAATCAAGAAGGGTTTTCTAGACAAGTAAGAATTATTGTCTTGTTTTCAGAAAAAAAGATGTTAAAATGAAGTAAGTTTTGCTTGAAACAAGCAAAATAATCTAGCTTTCTGCTTGAAATAAGATTATTTTGCTTGTTTTAAGCAAAAACTCACTTAATTTTGACTTGAATATTTTGACTCTGAATACAAGACTTGTTTTTTTGTACTTGTCTAGAAAATCCTTTTTGATTTAAGAGCATTTTTTGCAGTGTAGTCTAAATGCAAATGTGGATGGAATATAGATCAAAACAGAGTTAAATAAAAAAAAGCAAAATGGCAACTTTTTTACAATTTTAATTTATTTTTCATGCAATTCTGAGAAAGGTCAGAATTGCAAAAATTCTGCCTTGCAATTCTGAACTTTTTTCTCTGAATTTTCACATTCTGAGTTAATGAATATTTCTACAGATGATGATCTTCCATAAAAAAATGAAGTTAAATGAAATACATTTTTGAAATTTAAAATGTACTTAGTTTTAGCCTTAATATACCCAAATATTTTGCTAAATGCATTTTGGGGCAAGAAAACACATTTCAAATTTAGAGTCACCAACATTTACACTGCAAAAACAATGCTTTTCTTACTTAGATTTTTTTTTTTTTTTGTCTTTTTATAACCAAATTATCTAAAAAAATTTAAATCAAGAAGGGTTTTCTAGACAAGTAAGAATTATTGTCTTGTTTTCAGAAAAAAAGATGTTAAAATTAAGTGAAATTTAAGTTTTCTGCTTGAAACAACATTATTTTGCTTACTCCATTGGCAGATAATTTTGCTTGTTTTAAGCAGAAACTCACTTAATTTTGACTTGTTTTTTCTGAAAACAAGACAATAATTTTTACTTGTCTAGAAAATCCTTCTTGATTTAAGAGCATTTTTTGCAGTGTAGTCTAAATGCAAATAGATGGAATATAGATCAAAACAGAGTTAAATAAAAAGGAGTAAAGCAAACTTTTCAAAACTTCACTTTTCATGCAATTCTAAGAAAAGTCAGTATTGTGAAATATGAACTCAAAATGTTTTCTCTGAATTTTGAGTTAATGAATATTTCTACAGATGATAATCTCCTATTAAAAAAAATACAACGAAGTTTAAATTAAATATTTTTTTGAAATTTAAAATGTACTTAGTTTTAGCCTTAATATACCAAAATATTTTCCTAAATGCATTTTGGGGCAAGAAAACACATTTCAAATTCACAGCTACAAACATTTAAACTGCAAAAACAATGCTTTTCTTACTTAGATTTTTTTGTCTTGTTTCTAGCCAAATGATCTAAAAATTCTTAAATCAAGAAGGGTTTTCTAGATGAGTAAAGATTAATGTCTTGTTTTCAGAAAAAAAAAATTAAAATTAAATTGAAACAAGCTAAATAATCTGCCAGTGGGGTAAGCAAAATAATCTAGTTTTCTGTTTGAAATAAGATTACTTTGCTTACCCCATTGGCAGATTATTTTGCTTGTTTTAAGCAAAAACTCACTTAATTTTGACTTGTTTTTTTTTTTTTCTGAAAACAAGAAAACAATGCTTTTTGATTTAAGAGCATTTTTTGCATTGTAGTCCAAATGTGGATGGAAAATAGATCAAAACAGAGTTAAAAAAAAGAAGTAAAAAAGCATTATTGCAACTTTCTTAATTTAATTAGCTTTTCATGCAATTCTGAGAAAAGTCAGTATTGTGAAATACGAACTCAAAATTCTGACTTTCTCACAATTCAGATCTTTTTTCTCAATATTTTGAGTTTACATCTTGCATTTCTGTTTTTGGTTTTCCAACACAGAAAAAAATCTCATCTGCCTGTTCATTAACAGAAAAACAAATTGCAAAACTAAGAAACAACAGTGGACTTTCTAAATGAAGTCATCTAAAGGATATCCAGAGCTCAGCATCAGCTCTTGAACAGATCAGACCATTCCTCCACAATCCACAGGAATGAACGGACATTTTCGTCTGACTCCTGACGGCCGAGGCCCAGAGCAAACAATGAGGCTGAGACGCATTCGCTCACGCTCCCATGAAATCAGAAACGGCCTGAGGCTTTTGTCGATGACAGGCCACTGTCTGTGTGTCTTCAGCTCTTCCAGAAACCAGAAACAAAAGAAACCAGCAACCAAGGCTCGTGTTTTAAGGGCCGAAGGTCACGACCCCAGTGAAAAAAGGGTCACCTGTACGATCTGTTCTGAACCTCAAATCATGTGCGCTTTTGAGGAGAGTTGTGCTGGTGCTTTAGAGAAATGTGCAACAATCTAGTTACTTAATGTCAGACTGATATGCCTCTTTAAGAATAGATGAATGCATTTTGAGTTCATGAATATTTGTACAGATGTACATTTTCTGGTCAAAATAGATTTTAAATATACACTGCCACTCAAAAGTTTGGGATCAATAAGATTTTTCATGTAAAAAAAAAAAAAATGCTCATCAAAGTTCCAATTATTTGATCAAAAAATACAGGGAAAAATGTAATATTATGAAATATTATTGCAATTCAAAAAAACAGTGTTTTATTTTAATATAGTTTAAAATATAATTTATTTCTGTGATGCAAAGCTACATTTTCAGCATCATTACTCCAGTTTTGAGTGTCACATGATCCTTCAGAAATCATTCTAATATCCTGATTTATTACTTTTACTATCAATGTTGGAAACAGCTGTGGTTAAAAAGGTTAAAAAGAACAGCCTTTGTTCAAAATAGAAATCTTTTCTAACAATATAAGTCTTTACTATCACTTTAGATCAATTTAACACATCCTTGATGAATAAAAGTAGTAATTTCTTTCAAAGAGAGAAAGAAAGAAAAAATGTATTGATGCCAAACTTTGAACGAGGAGTTTATTGTTACACAAGTTTTCTATTTTAAATAAATGCTGTCTTTTTAACCTTTTATTGATCAAAGAATCCTGAGAAAAGTATCACAGGATCCAAAAAACAATATTAAGCAGCACAACTGATAATAAATCAGTATATTAGACTGATTTCTGAAGGATCATGTGACACTGAAGACTGAAGTAATGATGCTGGAAATTCAGCTTTGCATCACAGAAATAAATTATATTTGAAAGAATATTAAAATAGAAAACCACTATTTTAAATTGCATTAACATTTGACAATATTACAGCTTTTTTCTGTATTTTTAAACAAATAAACGCAGCCTTGATGAGTCAAGAGTCACCTTCAAAAATCATTAAAACCTTACTGATCCCAAACTTTTTTTTTATGTTGTAAACAATGAAGTCAAATGAAATATATTTTTGAAATGTAAAATATATTTAGTTTTAAGCCTTTATATAGCAAAATATTTTTTCGGGGGCAAGAAAATACATTTTAAATTTACAGTAGCCTACATTTAGTCTAAATGCAAATGTGGATAGAATACAGATCAAAACTTATAAAGATTTAATCATGTTTAAGTGTTTTTTTTTGTTTAATAAAAAAATAAATGTATACATACATAAAGTTTCTCTTCAAATATGAAATGTGAATGTATTTTCTTGGATTAAAAATATACGGAGGTCTTAAATGCTTTCAAAAATATATAGTTATATTTTGTAGAAAAAAAAAATAATAAAAATAATATATATATATATATATATATATTTTTTTTTTTCCCCCAAAATATACAAAATATTTCCAAAAAATGCATTGGTAGAAAATATATTTACATAAACACATTTAGAAATATAATTTGATCAAATACACACACATATATATATATATATATATATTTTTTTTTTTTTTTTACCTTTTTTTTTTTTTAAATACCTTCTATTTTAAAACATAAAAAAAAATATTTGAAAAAAATAAATAAATAAATTGCCACATGGACCTCAAATTACATTTACTTAATTATCCAGACATAATTTTTCAGAAAATGTTCAAATGTGGCTCTCAAATGTGATCTTCAGGCTTTTATGGAATATTTGTTCATCTTTTAATCATTGCACTGCATTATGTTTTAAATCAACAGAAAATTGGAAAAAAAAAATCTATTGGTACAAATTATATTTACATAAACACATTTTGAAACATTTTAGCAAATGCATTTTTTTTTGTATATTCTGAAATATATTTAAAATATATTTAAGTAAAAAAAATCAACAAATAAATATACAAAATAAATAAATAAACAAACACACACACACATATACATACATATATAAATATATATATATAAAATCAGGCTTCATCTCTCAATCATCATTGCTTTGATCTTTTGAGCTTTGATCATAAGATCATAATAATAATAATTGATTATAAGAGCATTGATCTCTTACCTTCGGATTCTCCAGAATTCCAGATTCATAGCTGTTAAAAGAGATGTTTATTGCGTTTATAATGCATTAACGGCAGTAAAGAAAGGACAGGCAAGTAAACAGTACATGTGTGTGTCATGCTTCACCTGATGTGCATTAGATTTGCATCCATGCTCCACGGAGCTTTCGGTGTGACAGGAACAGGAATACCATGTTTCTGAACAAAGAAAATAAACACAAGAGATGCAGGATTGACTTCAAACAGCATTCAGAAATTACTAGTAAATTTCTCAAATAACTACAAAGAAGTTAAACACGACATTTTGAAGCTAAATGACTGGAATAGTATTTTCTTGTAAAACAAACACCATTAAATGACACCCAACAGTGCCGATAAGATATTTTAAAACGTAACAAAACTGAAAATAATAATAATAATAATAACAATAATAATAATAATAATAATAATAATAATAAATAAAATCTAATAATAATAATAATATTAATAATAAAATATAATAATAATAATAATAATAATAATAATAAATAAAATATAATAATAATAAAATGTATGTATTTTCTTGGATTAAAAATATACGGAGGTCTTAAATGCTTTCAAAAATACATAGTTATATTTTGAAAAAAAAAATAAAAAATTATATAAAAAAAAATTATATATATTATATATATATATATATATATATATATATAAAATGTTTCCAAAAAAATGCAATGGTAGAATATATATTTACATAAACAGATTTAGAATACATAATTTTTTTAAAACAGTACAAAAAAAATATTTGAAAAAAAAAAAAAAAAAAAACACATTTTGAAGATATTTTAAAACGTAACAAAACTGAAAATAATAATAATAATAATAACAATAATAATAAAATATAATAATAATAATAATAATAATAATAATAAAAATAATAATAATAATAGAAATGTTCATGAGTTTTCCAGGTCTAGAAATCACACTTTTCAAATTCTCTATAAAATTCTCCACATTTTTCTTGATATTTTAGCTCATTTTAAAACTTTTTAAAATCATTTTAAAGTAATCTTGGACTCTTTTCTGAAGTTTTCCGATGCCCCCTAGTGGACACCAGACCCCTGTTGAGGAAAAACTGTTCCAGAGCTATATCTGAAAGAATTTGATAACAAATGCTTGAGTTTTGATTGCAGATTTTGGTATTGTGAAAAATCTGAGCACAACCGGTGACACTGAGATCTCAGAAAACAGTTTGCAAGTGTTTTTTCCTCAGTAGAAAACAGCGCATGAGACTAAAACTAAACTAAAAGTATCTTGTCAATCAGTTTGAGCTGCACCTCTGCGTACTCCATCAGGTCCTTTCTGCCACGGAAGCGCTTATAAAACTCTGGGATCCTCCATGGAGCGATGATCTGATGTTTGAGACAGACATGAGAACAGGTCAGAGAGATGATGGATATCTAACGCATGTGTGACGGATCTGATCTCACCTGCACTTGAGGATAGAGCGCATAACACGTCAGCTCAAAGCGAATCTGGTCATTTCCCTGATAAACACAAAACAAAAAACATTCATTTACACATTTTCTCACATGCATCTGTGCATTCATAAGGAATGAAGTATGCATTTCATATATGGGGCTCTTAAAAATGATTAGATTTAAACATCATGCCCAGTTGATGTTTCAATTCTAATAAACACATTTACTTCTAAAAAGTTAGAAGTTTCAAAAAGTAAGTCCAATAAACACAAAAAGCACATCCAAAAAACTTTAAGCAGGTGCTCAAACAAAACTATCAACAAACAAAAATTGGCACTGCTGCTCTCAGATAAGTTTATTAAAAACACTAAAAGGTCTTCGTCAGGTCAGGCAAAACCAACAATCTTTATTACCAAAGAATTTGCATGAATTTTCTAGTTGTTTGATGAAAAATAAATAAATAAATAAATAAATAAATAAATTACCAAAATGTTATTAATTTTAAAGAATGAAAAAAAATGAAAAAGTAAAATTAAAATAAATAATTTGTAATAAATATTTAGTAAATGATTAAAATAATAATGAATTTGCATGAATTTTCTAGTTTGTGATTTAAAAAAAAGACCAATTATTATTATTATTGTTATTAATTTTAAATTAATTAAAATTGAAAAGTAAAATTAAAATAAATAATTTTAATAAAATAAGAATAAAAAAAACTAAATAAAAAATTATTTAGTAAATGATTAAAATAACAATGAATTTACATTAATTTTCTAGTTATTTGTGATTAAAAAAGTAAAACTATTTAAAAATATATGTAAATATTTTTAATAAAATAAGAATAAAAAAAAAAAATATTTAGTAAATAATTAAAATATTAATTTGAAATCTCGGCTGATGAAAAAGCTTATGGATCTTATAAAGTTTTTTTTGTTTTTTGTTTTTTAATTACATCAAATCACTGATCTGATCAGAGTCACAGCGCAGACTCCTGCTGCCATCTAGAGGTGAAACATGAGATACAATCTGCTTAAAACATTAAAGGCACACTTAAATCCAGAGAAATTGGACTTAATTTACTTTATTCTTTTTTATTCTACAGCAAGGATGCTTCCTAGAAAGATTTAGCATGATGCTGCACTCAGACTTACAGATGTCAATATAAGCTACAGACCAAAATGTTTTTGAAAGAAGTTTCTTCTATTCACCAAGGCTGCATTTTTTAAAGCAAAAATTGTTAGGTAGTATTACAGTTTAAAACAGCTGTTTTCTATGTGAATATCTGTTAAACTGTAATGTATTTCTGTGATCAAAGCTGCATTTTCAGCATCATTGATCATGATCATGATCCTTCAGAAATCACTCTAATATGCTGATTTGCTGCTCAAGACACATTTCTGATTATCAATGTTGAAAATGTTTTTTTAAAACAGCTAGAAGTTAATACTTTTAATAATCAATGATGCATTAAATCGATCAAAAGTGACAATAAAGACATTTATAATGTTTCAAAAGATACAAAATCACAAATATACTGGACAGCACAGCTGTTTTCAACATTGATAATAATCTGAAATTTCTTAAGCAGTAAATCAGTATATTAGAATGATTTCTGAAGGATCATGTGACACTGAAGACTGGAGTAATGATGCTGAAAATTCAGCTTTGATCACAGAAATAAATTACAGTTTAACAGATATTCACATAGAAAATAGGTATTTAAAATTAAAATAATATTTCATAATTTTACTGTATTTTTGATCAAATAAATGCAGCCTAGAAGAGAATCAGAAACATTGTTTTAATGTTCAAGAACATGTTTTAGTCATTAATTAACACATTCAGTTCTGTGCAGTCAAAAAGTAGGTTCAAAAAAGTAAGTTCTTTAGGATTTACAATCTTTATATCCAAAAAAGACGCATGACTTTTCTAGTTGTTTTTGATTTAAAAAAAAAAATAAAAAAGGAAGAAAAATTTTATTAATTTTAAAGATTTTTTAAAAGAAAAGTAAAATTGAAATCAATAATTTTAATAAAATAAGAATTAAAAGAAACATTTACAATTAATATTATTATTATTTTTTTTTTTTGGCCAAATCTAAATTAGTTTCTTGTGTTTTTGAGGCACTTAACATGCTTAGAATTCCATGAAACGCAACACACATATCAGCATTAATGATAGTCAGACACTGGCAAAAGCTCATAAATGGGCGTGGAGGAGGCACTCTATAGCGTCACCTTTTGACAATATTTGGGGGCTCGTTTTTCCTACAGTCACCAAACTCAGTACATATATTGTTCACTTCAATCCGGACAAATTTCTAATTTACATCCATTAGCTGTGACCAACAGGAAGTCAGCTATTATTATTATTATTATTATTAGAATGATTTCTGAAGGATCATGTGACCTTGAAGACTGGAGTAATGATGCTTAAATTCAGCTTTGATCACAGAAATAAATTACAGTTTAACAGATATTCACATAGAAAAGAGCTGTTTTAAATTCTAATAATATTTCAGATTTTCTACTGCATTTTTGATCAAATAAATGTAACCTGTACAGTTACAGTGACTGTTAAACTGAATGCAGCAGCTTTTATTTCCTCACTGTAAAACTAAGCTCTTCATATCATTTGTCTGTTTGATTCTGTTACTCCTCGAAGATGTTTTTGCTCAAGTGAACCAAGTTTGCAAACTCTGATTTATTCCAGAATAATATCTAATATGAGCACCTTTCCTGTGGCTCCGTGGGAAACATACTGCGCTCCTTCCTTTTGGGCGATCTGGACCTGTCTGCGAGCGATGCAGGGACGGGCGATAGACGTTCCCAGCAGATATCGGTCCTCATAGACGGCATTCGCCTGCACCGCCGGCCAAATGAACTCCTCCACAAACTCAGAGCGCAGGTCCTCAATGAACACCTGAAGCACAAACACGTCCCTTCATCAACACACAACTGATGAGCTATTCACTGCAGCTCTGTGTCTTTAGTGTTTTTCCTGTTACCTTCTTGGCTCCAAGTTTCTCAGCTTTCTTCCGCGCTGCATCAAAGTCCTCATCCTGTCCAATATTGGCCTACAATGCAATAAAGAGGTGATTTATGTAGTTAGGTAGGAGGGTAGTTTGACTTTTAATGCCATCTGAATAGCTGAGGTTCTCCTCACATCTGCATTTTCGGCTCATTTAAGCATTGCATTAAAAAAAAAAATATATATATATATATATATATATATATGAATTTAAAAAATGTATATGGACAAATGAAAGTGGAAAACAGTATTAATAATAATTAAATATTAAATTAAATTGACGTTTACTTCTGTGAAGTCAGCTGTTTATGGTAGAGCAGGGTTTTGCCAAACAGGGGTTCACAAGTTACTGAAAGATAATTATTACTTCAATAATAAAAAAAACATTTACTAAAAGAAGTAACCTCCATGTTATCGAACCATTAAACAACATCGACAATTGCAAACATGCAAATTTTTTGAGATATTAACTTAAAATCTCAGGACTTCATTTAGCAAAAAGAAAATCTAAATTCAATTCAATTATAAAATAAAATACATATTGTTATCAGACCATTAATCACTTATAAAGTGATTTATTAAAAAATTCTCAGGACTTAATTTTAAGGGGTTCAGCTGACAAAAAAAGTGTTTACAAGCAATTCAATTATAAAATAAAATAAAATAAAATAACATTTTAGTTCACCTCCAGGTAATCAGACCATTAATCAACATCAGACAACTGCAAACATGTGAATGTGTTAAAATACTATCTTAAAATCTCAGGACTTCATTTTAAGGGGTTTAAAAAAAGCTGAAAAAAAAATTTTTAAGGGTTCAGCTGACCAAAAAAAAAAAAAAAAAAAATTAACTAACTAATTAAAAATAAAATAAAATAGTAAACATTTATTTGTTCACCTCCATGATATTGGACCATTAATCAACATCAGACAACTGCAAACCTGCAAATGTGTTAAAATTTTATCTGAAAATCTCAGGACTTCATTTTAAAGGGTTCAGCTGACAAAAAAAAAATATATATATATATAAATAAATAAATAAATAAAATAAAATAAAATAAAGGAATTTGAAGGGGTTCATCTGACAAAAATTAAATTAAATCGAAAATATAATAAGCATTTTAATACGATATGTTTACAAGAAAGGGGGTTTTGCAGAACATGCATAAAGTCAATCTATAGCAAAAAAAAAAAAAAAGCATGTGATTTATGAAAGAAAACAAAAAAAGAGGCTTCGTAGGTGTAGGCCAGACCTTTGACTGCAAGTCTAGTCCAAACTTCAACTTAGTCTGACCTGAAAACTAGACATTTATGTTGCTCAAACAGTAATGAATAACGTCAGCAACATCAGCTGCAGGGGTTCGAACTCTAAAATGCATGAACTGGTCAAATGAATACACTGAAATGCTTCAGATCAGAACAATCTAACATAATAATAATAATAATATAATTGTAAATGTAGATTTCATTTATTATTGTTCTAGCTTTTGCAATTTCAAAAGTTTTACATTATCCTCTCACATCCTCAAATCACGCCATTCACAATAGTTCACTTCCTCAATGCATCTGAAAAACCCTTTTCTTTCACCATCGTTTCATGTGCATCACCTTCCTCTGCTCTGACGCAGAGTTTCTAAATAATTATGGAGCTCATTTGTCTCTTTAGACAGCTTTAGGTGCAATGCATGTTACTAAGTGGTTGCTTTGTTAAATGCATAACTGCAAAAGCAGATCTTTAACTCATTTGCTATAGTAAACCTCCACCATACAATCAAAATCCCTCGTTAATTTACTGTTCATCTCTGTGAAGCTGCTTTGAAACAATCTGTATTGCAGAAAAGTGCTACAGAAGCAAATGTGACTTGACCGTTTCACTCGACCTGTTTTAGGAAGCCAAGTGCACTTTATTCACTGGTTAGACGATTAAACACCAACCAACATCCTTCAAGTGCTGCAGGAGTGTAATGAAGCTCATCAGACGTGTTATGCTTTGCATGAATCATTCCCAGGGTTGCGAATGAATGGCAGGCTTTCGTCTGATACACAAAATCAAACATTTCAACGTCTGCATCTCATTTCATATCATATATATATATATATATATATATATACATACATACATACATGAACTTCATCTCCAGAGCTGCTCTGAGAGTCACTTCAGCAGCTTTACATCATTTACTTTGAGAAAAAATACCATCAAACTCAATGGAAAGCAAAACTGAAAGACCTTTACACAATTTCCCTCTGGGGATTAATAAAGTATTTCTGATTTTAATGACAAACCCTATAAATCTGGATTAACTTAATGAAAATATGTAACGCGACTTACGTAATAATATTACTTTTTCCATGTAACTAGTAATGCATTTCCTCTTATCTGACAAGAAAAAACCAACAGTGATGTGTTAAAATCTATTACTTTTGGGGTTTTTAGTGATTTAAAACTGCGTTTCTGATTTACAAGCTATATGTTATATATTCCAACATATACACTTTATTTTATTTCTTTTTGGGATTTTCTTCCTTAATAAGTTAGCCAGCGATGGCAAATTACCTTAGAAGTAATATTAGGCTTCTAATCAGCATAGATGGGAGGAAAGTTTCTAAAAAAGTGCATCTTGCACCACATTAAGCCTATGGTAATGTACAGTATTAAGATTAAAATGAAAATAAATCACTGGATCCAGCTAGGAGTATTTGATTCAGTCATCAAATATTGGCAAAAAAAAGTTGGCAACTCTGCAGTCATATAGCAGTGTTCACTTTAGACATGAATGATCAATAAAGCTAGTATTTAGCTTGTTTAATCCCAAATTTTTACCAGACATGAAAATATCCAAATGTTGTGTCATTAGTAACCCTTTGAAATAATCAATATATATACACTACCGTTCAAAAGTTTGGGGTCAGTAAGCAATTTTTTTTTTAATGAAGTCAAGGCTGCATTTATTTGATCAAAAATACAGAAAATAAACTGTAATATTACAAAATGTTATTACAATAGAAAATAATGTTTTTTATTTTCATATACTTTCAAATATAATTTATTCCTGTGATGCAATGCTGATTTTTCATCAGCTGTTACTCAGTTTCCCAGGCTTAAGTGTCACATGATCTCTCAGAAATCATTCTGATATTCTCAATTATTAGTAGAATTATCAGTTTTGGAAACAGTTGTGCCTCCAATGTTTTTTTTTTTTCTTTCAAGAACAACATTTATTCAAACTATAAATCTTTTCTAGCAATGTAAATCTATTATGTCACTTTTTATTAATGTAACAATTTATTCATTTCTTTCAAAAAAAAAAAAAAGAATGAATAAACATTTACTGACCCCAAACTTTTGAACGGTAGTGTATATATATATATATATATATATATATATATATATATATATTAGGGCTGTCAAACGATTAATCGCGATTAATCGCATCCAAAATAAAAGTTTATGTTTACATACTATATGTCTGTGTACTGTGTATATTTATCATGCATATATAAATACACACACATACATGTATATATTAAGGAAAAATATTTTAGATTTATATCTAAAATATTTATATTTCTTTATAATCTAAATTGTATACAGGTATAAATATATATACATATAAATATTTTGTTTTAATATATACATGTATGTGTGTGTATTTATATGTACATAATAAATATACAAAGTAAACACATATATAGTATATAAACAAACTTTTATTTTGGATGCGATTAATCGTGATTAATCGTTTGACAGCCCTAATATATATATATATATATATATATATATATATATATATATTAGCCCTAATATATATATATATATATATATTAGCCCATATATATATATATATATTAGCCCTAATATATATATTATATATATATATATATATATATATATATATATTTTTTTTTTTTTTTTTTTTTTTTAGAGAAAAGGTTGGTTGATTTGACACAGAATGACCCATTTGCCTTTCTCATGATGTACTAAAATAAATAAAAACGACTTAGGCATAATTAAAAAAATAAAACATTAACTAATAGAAGAAAGACACAAAACACAACAAATTATGAAAACATTAACTAAAACGATAATGAAAGAAAATACACAATAAAAATATTTCAAAACATTAAAAAAAAAAAAAAAAAAAATATATATATATATATATATATATATATATATATATATATATATATATATATATATATATATTAGTATCTCAATGATAGTAAAACAACACTGGTGTCCCATCAACATTATTCTCTCACACTGTGGTGCTATATGAATGCAATGCAGTCCTTACAAAATGTGTTAATGCACAACATGGCAACCCGAGTTTTTTTTGCCAATCCTGTTACCAAATCTCCACCCCACGCTTTCCTGTCATTCTCTACTGTCCTGTCAATAACAAAGCATGTAAAAGTGTTAATGTGCAACATAAAACAAAACCCCAGAAGTCAAGTGTGGTGCGTTCCTGAGCTCCTGACTCAGACGACTGCAGACAAGTCTATTGTTCCTCACAGCCATTATTCAAGCACACCATTGTTCCTCTCGGCTTACGCTTACGCTGTGGTTCTGATTCAGTAAAGCATCGCATAGACACACAGCCGTGGATCAGCCTATCAAAACAGCAGCGCTTTCACGCGTGACTGTCTCCAGATCAGCCAGAGCTTCATCTGAAAGCCAACTCCCCCAGTGAAGTCAAGTCAAGTCACCTTTATTTATATAGCGCTTTTTACAACACATATTGTGTCAAAGCAGCTTTACATTATCAAGTAGGAAGGCAATATATCAATAATGCAAAAAAGAAACCATAAATAATTTTAAAGAGCAGAGTAGAGGGGTAATTTCTGGGATTCGTTAACATTTCAGTATAAAAATGAATTGTTAAAAAGCATTTCCCAAAACTTTGGGATGCCCGTTATAATGAAGAAAAATAATTATTGCATTTGAATATTTTTTTGCATAAAATAATGTTTTTGATGAGTTAAATAATGAGTTTGTACTTAGAAAATAATTAACAAAATGTGCATGGTGTCTGTGATTTTCGCCAACAATTAAAGCATTTGTTTGTGTTCCTTTCTTGTAGAAAAAAATAAAATAATATAAAATAAATATTAAATATTTTGTAAAAAATATGTATGAACTCAACCCCATCACACTAACAATAATAATTTAGACTCTTATGTGGCATCATTTATCAGAAATGACTTCATCCAGGTCTCTTTAATAATGGTTAGTAGAATTATAGTTTTTCTATATATTTTTGAGGCATGTTATAGTCATGTCAAGCTTAACAACTCAACCCCGTCACATCAATTTAAGATGGAAAATGATTGCTTTTTCAACATTTTATTTGAATCCATAAATATATACAATTTACTTATTTTATTGCTGCCATATGGTTTACTCTGCTACACTAAACGAGGAGCAGAAAAACACAACCCTGTCACAAATATATGTATTTCTCATTGTTACGGGGTTGAGTTATTTGCTTCATTTATTAATGATTTTAATGAACCAAAAATAGTCATGGTTTCAGTAAATAATATATACACACTTCAAAATCATGACAATGCATATTTTTGCTTTAAATAGAATTTATGTAATATGTTCACATAAACGTTGACAAGCGTCATTCATCAGAAATTGCACCCACGTTTGCAGCGGAAACACAGTGTTGGTCATACAGATTTGTTGACCCACAAACAAGCGGATAATTTGAGAGAGAAACAAAACCAAAAATTTTAATTTTAAGAAACGTATCCCTTCAAATGTGTTACAGTCTTCAACCCCGTCACACATTGCCACGTTAATATTTTTAGAAAAATATAGGGAAGACAATTAAGAACAAAAGTATTTCTTGCCAATTACCATCTGACATGTTAAGGGCTAAAACAGTAAAAATGCGGTTTTAGTTGAAATTTTAATTTAAAAATATTTATAAATATTATTTTATAAAGAGACTGTAGACACAATTTGTATATTTTGAGCTTCAGCCCTATAAAAATTATGATAAATGTTATATTTTTATCATTAAATTGTTATCAGAGACACCTGAGCAGTAGGTACATGTTTGTTTTATAACAATTTCAATGTGAAATCCTTTTTAAACCAATCCCTTTTTGTCTGTTATGTTTTGTCCAGTTTAGAGGTTTTTCTGGTTTTTTTTTTAGTTTAGTATTTTTTTTTTTAACTAAAAAGAAAAGGTAAAATATAAGTATATACTTTATACTTTTTTGTCTTCTGATTTACAAGCTATATGCAGTTTATACTGCAACATTTATATACTTTATACTTTTTTTCCAAGTATTTCTTGCTGATCACCATCTGACATGTTAAGGACTAAAACAATAAAATTGTAGTTTTAGTTGAAATTTTCAATTAAAAATATTTAAAATATTTTTTAAAATGTGTAGACACACAATTTGAATGTTTTTTGCTTCAGTCCTATAAAAATGTGAAAATTATGATGAATGTTATACTTTTATTCATTAAATTGTTATCAGAGACACATATAGAGTAAGTACATGTTTGTTTTCTGTGTTAAATCATTTTTAAACCAATGCCATTTTGTCTGTTACGAGGTTGAAAAAAAAAAAGTGTCTAAACCTGAAAACAACTGGAAAAAAAATGAAAAGGTCTTTAATGCTTGATTTTTGTACGTTTGATATGTTTGGTATTTAGAAGTTGAATCAAATGTAGTTGAAAAACACATATATTCCAAGTTGAAAATTATCCGAATCCCAGGAACGACCCAGAGAATGATTCATCGCTGGTTAGTGGGAAAACGCTTGGTGAGCAAGTCTTCACAAGCCTGGGCTCAACTGCAATTCTTTTATATAAAATTATTTCACAAAGCTCCTTCCTGCATTAGTTTCCCTGAAGGAAATGAAGTTACCAGGTAGGCAATAACATCGTAGCCCTGCTCCTTCAGCCACACCAGGATACAGGACGTGTCCAGACCGCCGCTGTACGCCAGAACCACCGAACCCTTCGACATCTCTGAGCCGCAGCAGATCTGCAGACAAACACAAACATGAGCCTCCAAATACTGCATCTCACAAAAGAGAGTACACCCCTCACATTTCAGCAAGCATTTTAGCATTCC
Source organism: Cirrhinus molitorella (assembly GCA_033026305.1). Lineage (NCBI taxonomy): Eukaryota > Metazoa > Chordata > Actinopteri > Cypriniformes > Cyprinidae > Cirrhinus > Cirrhinus molitorella. Next base: position 1,311,931 of record CM065119.1, read on the forward strand.
TTCTCAAGGAACAATACTATAGAAATTGCACTTGGATATATTTTAGAGTAGTCAGTGTGCAGCTTGTATAGCAGTATAGATTTACTGTCCTCTGAAAATAACTCAACATACAGCCATTATTGTCAACAAAAGTGAGTACACCATGCAAAGCCACTAGTATTGCTTTCGTCAACGAAAATTATGACTAAATATCTTTGTCAACGAACCTTTATCACGTGACGAAAAAATGCTAGTCAAGTCAAGTCAGCTTTATTTATATTAGAGCCCGACCGATATGGGTTTTTTGGGGGCCGATGCCGATACCGATATCAGGGAGTAAAAAATTACCGATATCGATATATCGGCCGATTTTCTTTGTGTATATTATAGTACAGTACCAGTTAAAAGGCAACGTTCCCAATTGTGTGTCCAAACTTAACTAGTACTGTATATAGAATGCAGTATATAAATAAACATAATAGATATATAAACACATTTTTTGCAATGACACTCAATTGTGGCTATATATATATATATATATATATATATAACTTGAATTAAGAAAATAAGGTAGCTGTGTTTGGAAAGCAAGCTACTGCCAATCACCATTATCAATACGTTAACCAGGAGTCACTCTCACTTTACTCCTTAAATCCTGATTTATAATTGTGACATCGTCTGAAAAAATCAACATATATCTACACTAAAGAGCAAATTGATGCAGTGGTTTTGGCGTTTTTACTTTTTAAACAGGCGAACTATGTTCATATTTATAAGTCCAAACAGTCTCAGTAAGCGACGAGTGCTTGGAAACACTGTTGTGTATTCATTTATTGACAAATAAATGCGCTGCTTCTCTCCCGCTCGCTGCACAGAATAGACGCCGAGAGAGGCGACACTGTGCCGGCAAAGTCGGACCTCGCGCCCGCGGTACAGTACTGGCGAAATATTAATGCTGAACGACAGCTAGGTTTATCAAAAAAGTCGCTGGGGCTGTCGGAATGTACGTTTGATGGAAAAACGCAGTTAAAAGGGTCTGAAAGTTGCTAAATACAGTGCTAAATTCGTGTCGTTGCGTGTGTGTGATGCATGAGTTAATGACAGAAGGCTATTTTATGGATATTTGTGGTGGTCAATGTGGATATTATCAATGTACGGGAAACCTATGGGGTCATTGTTTATAAACTATACAGAAACAAACTAGTTAGCAACATACCGGTAAGACTTATGTTCTTGAGTAAAAAGGTTGGCTGGTTGCCGGAAGTAAACAATGGAGCGCGCTCTGCTGGGCAAACTAAGTAATTACACCATTTCAAGCGTTGTATCTGCATTATATGTTGTCAAAAAAAAAGTTTATATCGGCAGCAGATCGGCGACAGATTCGCAGATACTGATATATCGGCGACAGGCTCATATCGGCCGATAAAATCGGCAAAACGATATATCGGTCGGGCTCTAATTTATATAGCGCTTTTTACAATACAGATTGTGTCAAAGCAACTTTACAGTATCAAATAGGAAGGTAATATATTATTAATGCAAAAATAAACCATAAATAATTTTAGTTGAAAGAAATTAATCAATAATTCCAAATTAATAACAAATAACAAAATTTAATTGTCCCCAACTGAGCAAGCCATAGGCGACAGTGGCAAGGAACCAAAACTCCATCTGTAGAAAAAAAAAAAAACCTTGGGGGAAACCAGGCTCAGTCGGGGGGTCAGTTCTCCTCTGACCAATAAACAAGTAGTTTATACCTGTAGAGGTGATCTCCAGTGACCATCTGATCAGGATACAGACTTGATCTGACCTCGGAATAAGTCATGTGACGATGACTATAATAAAACGCATAATGCAATATTGTTGACGAATAAAAACGAGACTAAATGTGGTTTACAATATAAAAACTATGCTAAAGTGTCTCTTCATTTTCGTTGACCACAACTCATTTTTGCAGTGCATTGTGGGACTGAACGAGTGCACTCGAAAACGTCCACTATGGTTTCGAACACCACAAAAAAGGTCCGTCCCCTCAAATAGTGCAGCCAGTGCTTCCCATCCCATTATATATCTCTAAGGTCCAAACCATATGTAGTGTTACGTATTTTTTAATAGTTTTTATGATGCAAAATTTGACTTACAGAGCAATACAAAATTACAAGCAATACAAGGAACAGACACACATATTTTATTTGCACTTTTTAGTATGTTATTGTAGCCTGGGTATTCAAGCACCTTGTTTTTCTTTGTTAAACTTGAATGTATTCATTCTTTTCTGGCATTGTCATGTAAATTCAAATCAGAATATCTTCTGTGTCTGAGTCTATAAAGTAACAGTAATATAATAAGATAACCTTGTTTGAAATGGGTTTGGCTAAAAGAAAAATTTGGTTTTGTCTATACTACTAGGTACTTATACAATATTGGGTTAAATAGAATTGCATTACTAATTACCCAGTCCAACTAAAATACAATTTTCATTGACTAAAACTAGACTAAAATGTCATCAGTTTTCGTCGACTGAAACTAGATGAAAATAGTCATGGATAATTCTGACTAAAATAAGGCTAAAATGCTCAGATCTTTAGTTGACTGAAAGTTTACAAGACTAAAATGAGTATGAACGTGACTAAAACTAATAAAAACTAAACTGACAGCTTCACACAAAGACTAGACTAAAACTAAAATTAAAACAGGCCGCCAAAAACAACACTAAAAGCCACATGTCCTTTTTATCATGTTTATGTTTTGTCTTCTTGACAGGACAATACAAGTTGTGCATCTTCTATTAGAGCAGTTAAAATGTGATGCTTTAAGTGCAAATCTCTCATACTGACCACTGGATGTTCAACATGGCACTTCATGGCAAAGAACTCTGAGGATTTGAGAATTAGAACTGTTGCTCTCCACAAAGATGGCCAAGGCTATTAGAGGTTCAGTAACACCCTGAAACAGAGGTTTTCCAAGATGGGTTTCATTCAGAACAGGCCTTGCAAGGGTGGATCAATGAAGCTTAGTACTCGTTCTGTGCGTCAGGCGCAGAACCTGGCTTCAAAAAGCAGATGCGTGAGCGCTGCCAGCATTGCTTTAGAGGTTGCAGACGTAGGTCAGTATGTCAGTGCTCAGGCCATACGACACACACTGCAACAAGTCGGTTTGCATGGGCGTAATAATAAAATAGTTAAAAAAAACTATAGTAAATAAATAAAAAAAAAAATAATAAAATAACAAAAATAGTCAAATTAACTAAAAGGAAAAAGTAAAATATAAATATATACTTTATTTATTGAATTAAAAATAAATCATTGAAAAAGATCAGGGTTATTATAGTTAACTACAACCACAAAAAACATATGCATTACTTTACAATTAAAACATTTTGCATTTCTATTGAATTAATAAAAACTATAAACATTTAAAAAGAACAAAAACTAAGAAGAAAATAAAATACTATCTAAACCTTTCAAATTTAATTGTAAAAATAAAATATAATTCAACATATTAACCAAAAATATAAAGGTAACTCAATTACACTAAAATAACACTGAAAAGAAAAGAATAAAAGCTGAAAAAGTAAACAACTAAAACAACTTCCAACACAAACATTTCAGATCTATGTTAATGTGACAAATCAAGTTCAAAGTGTCATTAATCATGACTTTCATTGCGACTCAAATTGATTTAGGCAACATCGCAGATCTTATTTTGATCATGCAACTCTGTTAATAAAGCAAAAGACAAACTCAATACTGAAATATACCAAAATTCATAATGAGAACTGAATTAAATAAAAAAAAGGAGCAGACTTGTTCTGTCAGTCTGGAGCCCACTGTATAATAATGATATTAAAATGAAATCATTTTACTTAACAATCAGGTTGTGCCAGTTCTTGTTTGTGTTATGAATAAAGAAACATGTATTTTCATGATGTGTGGATCAGTTACTGTCTGAGAGCATACTGTTTAACATCTGAAGTACTAATAAATGAGTATATAGCCTAACAGAGAAGCTGATGATTAAAAGCATCAGTCTATAAATGATTGAGCTTGTTTAACAGCACAGTTTATTAAACTGAACTGAATAGATTTTTTTAAATTCTACATACATATGAATGTTATTTTAAACACACCTGCAGAAATAACACTAAAATCTCATTTTGCATCACTGTCCGCATAAACAACAACCTGTTGATGTAAACAAAAACTCGAATTGCGTCAGATTCATATTCAAATGATTGTAGAAACACATACGACACATAAAAGCACTCACCGAATCACACCAGGAAATAAAAATGAATTAAAGATCAGACTCGTCCAGCTCCGAATCCAAATCCAGTTTGACCGCTTCTTGCAGCGTCTGTGTGGTCTGCTATCGCGCACATGCTCGCTGCTCCGCCCCCTCGAATACACGAGCCAATCAGATCTCGATCAACAGCGTCGCGTCTACCTGGCCAATCAGTTGCTGCCGTTTATTAAAATGAGTTGACGCGCTATAGCACGCGTTCAGCCAATCAGATGCAGACATCAGACAGTCTGCCTGTATAAACAGTTACACTATTGTATATTATACAGAATGGAAATGCTGGAAAATAATTGCCAGTGTACTTAAAAATTCAGGTGTGTGCATTTTTAAACGTTTTACAATATATGTGACCCTGGATATTTGTAGCAATAGCCAAAAAAATATTGTATTGGTCAAAATATTTTTTTCTTTTATAACGAAAATGGTTAGAATATTGGAAAATGTGTTGGAAAATGTGATAGGAAATATGTTCCATGAAGATATTTAGTAAATTTCCTACTGTAAATATATCAAAACTTAATTTGTAATTAGTAATATGCATTGCTAAGAACTTAAAGAAATAAATAAATATTGAGAAAATCGTCTATTTATTTTTTTGCACCCTCAGATTGCAGATATACAAATACTTTTATCTCGGCTAAATATTGTCCTATCCTAACAAACCGTACATCAATGGAAAGTTCATTTATTCCATTTTCACATGATGTATAAACCTCAATTATTTTATTTAAATATTTCAATAAACCTCAAAAAATGTACCCTAATTACTGGTTTTGTGGTCCAGGGTCAAATATGCTAACTTTCTCATCAAGTTGCATTGTATAAGTGATTATTTTTACAGTGAACTGAATTTTACGATTTTACATTAATATATTCTAGAGCTTGACATATTCATTATTAAAAACATGCTGTAAAATAAATAAATAAATAATGTAAAAAAATTAAATAATAAACAATGTTATATACTTTTTTAGGCTATATGAAATTCAACTTAAGGTCAGTTCAATACAATTTCAATTTAATTACAGCAAATTTGATTATGCTTAAAAATTAAGGCCAGCAAATCAACATAAGTTGAAATAGGAGTAATTTTTATTTTATGTATTTTTTTAACAGTGCAATGAGTTTTATTTTTTATTTTTTTGTAATTTACATGATTTTTCCAGGTCTAGAAATCACACTTATAAATTCAAGCTTTCTCAAATGGTTTTACCCAATAATATATTCAAGAGCTTGACATATTCATTATTAAAAATACACATGTCCTGCAAAAAATAATGAAATAATTTAAAAAGAACCAATTTCAACTTTTTAGGCTAGAACTCAATTTTTAAAGTCAGTTTAATAAAATTTAAATTTACTGAAAAATTGTTAATTACACTTTTTTTTTTTTATTATACAGTGAACTTTTATTAATTAACATGATTTTTTAAAGGTGGTGATTTTTCATGGTTTGTTTTATTTTCTTATCTCCCTGAGTGAGAACCAACTGTTAAAAAACTAAGACAATGACTGCATTAGATTTACGATTACAGCTGCTACGATTACGATTTTAGTAGTACAATTTAATGCCAAAATGAGACGCATCTCATCCTGAGGATGCATGTAAAAGCAGTCACAACACAAACACATTTCAAGCATTTGTTGGTTTTGCTTTATTTTTCCACCATGATCTGAAACTGAAAGTCAAAAATACAATATAAACTTCTGAAAAATCAATACAGTGACTTTTTTTTTCTTCGAATCAACAAAAAACACGAGCAAGACTCGGATAAATCAGGTGGAGGAACAGAAGCTCTCGTCCCGCTTCGTCCGCCGTCGTTTGTAAAACAATGAAATTCGACAAACGTCCAACGTCCAGCACAGAGTTCACACGAGCGATCGGACGCACGACACGGTCGTCTTTTGCATTGCAAACATGATCAAGAGTCCAGAAAGATGAAGCTGCTCCATCACAACCTGTTCAGTCCATTTCACATATTTATCTCCGTCACAGCGCTTTTAAACAGTTCTCCAAAAACACAGTTTCATTATAAACACTAACAATGAGAAAACGTGACTTGAAATTTCCTTCGTTGCTGCAACGCAGGAAAACACCGTAAATAAAACTCCAGGATTTAAAGAAGTTCACTTTCAGAGCAAAAAAGTACAAATAATGTGCTCACCCCTTTGCCATCCAAGATGTTTACGTCTTTCCTTCTTCAGTCGTAAAGAAATAGTGTTTTTTGAGGAAAACATTTCAGGATTTTTCTCCATATAATGGACTTCTGTGCTGCCAAAATGCAGTTTATATGCTTCAAAGGGCTCTAAAACGACCCCAGCTGAGGAAGAAAGGTCTTATCTAGCAAAAAAAAACAACAATTTATATACTTTTTAACCTTAAACGCTCATCTCATCTAGCTCTGCCTAAACTCGTGTTTTTTCCGGTTCAGGACAGTTAGGGTATGTCTAAAAACTCCCTTCTCATTTTCTCCCTCAACTTTAAAATCGTCCTACATTGCTTTTGTAAACGGTGTTTAATCTTCTTTGCATGCTCACTTTGTAAACCTTTCTGCAGCGATTTAAAAATGCTTTTTGAAGTTTAGGGAGCAAATGAGATGGGAGTTTTTAGACGTACCCTAACACTTTTGAACCGGAGATGAGGGAGACGAGACAAGCATTTCAGTTTAAAAAGTATATAAATAGCATTTTTTTTTTTTAAAAATAGCAATCTTTTGCTAAATAAGACCCTTTTTTATTGTCTGGGATCATTTAGAGCCCTTTCAAGCTCTATTTTGGAAGTTCAAACTCATGGGCACCAAGTCCACTCTATGGAGAGAAATCCTAAAATGTTTTCCTCTTTACGACTGAAGAAAGAAAGACATGCACATCTTGGATGACAAGGGGCTGAGTACATTACCTGCACATTTTTGTTTTGGAAGTGAACTTCTCCTTTAATAACGCGAGAGGAAACGGGCCAAACGTTGCCGTAATCGTTCTGAAAGCAAACGAGTTCTCGCATCTCGGGTCGTTTCTGAACGTCTCCTCACCACTCCTTCTTCTTCTCGTCCATGGACACTCCTCCTGGGCCGAGGGCCACCACCAGCAGAAGTCCTCCGATGACCGACGTGGTCTGGAAGAAGTCGTATTTGAGGAAGTCGTGCATGGGTTTGTAGGCGGGCACCGTCCAGAAGGCGTTGAAGTAGACGTTGATGGCCAGGAGCCACACCACAAGCGTCAGAGCGGCTAGTTTAGTCTTGAAGCCCACAGCCACCAGGATGATGAGAGCCGTTCCCACCATGTTCTGCAGGATCTGACAGACAACCGAAAGAAAATAAAGAGTTTTATGTCATTCACAAAGAACACAACTTGTGCTGCCACTGCAAAAATTACATTCTTAGTATTTTTCGGTCTTGTTTTCAATATAAATATTCTAAATATTCTAAAATTAAATCAAGATGCATTTACTTGCCAAGCAAAATTATTTAAGAAATCAGAATTGTGATAATTCTGTGTGAACATACCAGTCTTTTTTTCTCCTAAAAACTGGACTTTATTACTCGCAATTGCAAGTTTACAATCTCACAATTCTGAGAAAAAAGTCAGAATTGTGAGATACAAAGCTGCAATTATGAGAAAAAAAGTCAGAATTGTGAGATACAAAGCTGCAATTATGAGAAAAAAAGTCAGAATTGTGAGATACAAAGTTGCAATTATGAGAAAAAAAGTCAGAATTGTGAGATACAAAGTTGCAATTGTGAGAAAAAAAGTCAGAATTGTGAGATACAAAGTTGCAATTCTGAGAAAAAAAGTCAGAATTGTGAGATACAAAGTTGCAATTCTGAGAAAAAAAGTCAGAATTGTGAGATACAAAGTTGCAATTCTGAGAAAAAAAGTCAGAATTGTGAGATACAAAGTTGCAATTCTGAGAAAAAAAAAGTCAGAATTGTGAGATACAAAGTTGCAATTCTGAGAAAAAAAAGTCAGAATTGTGAGATACAAAGCTGCAATTCTGAGAAAAAAAGTCAGAATTGTGAGATACAAAGCTGCAATTATGAGAAAAAAAGTCAGAATTGTGAGATACAAAGTTGCAATTATGAGAAAAAAAAAGTCAGAATTGTGAGATACAAAGTTGCAATTATGAGAAAAAAAAGTCAGAATTGTGAGATACAAAGCTGCAATTATGAGAAAAACGTCACAATTGTGAGATACAAAGCTGCAATTATGAGAAAAAAAGTCAGAATTGTGAGATACAAAGTTGCAATTATGAGAAAAACGTCACAATTGTGAGATACAAAGTTGCAATTATGAGAAAAACGTCACAATTGTGAGATACAAAGTTGCAATTCTGAGAAAAAAAAAGTCAGAATTGTGAGATACAAAGTTGCAATTCTGAGAAAAAAAAAGTCAGAATTGTGAGATACAAAGTTGCAATTATGAGAAAAACGTCACAATTGTGAGATACAAAGCTGCAATTATGAGAAAAAAAGTCAGAATTGTGAGATACAAAGTTGCAATTATGAGAAAAACGTCACAATTGTGAGATACAAAGTTGCAATTATGAGAAAAACGTCACAATTGTGAGATACAAAGTTGCAATTCTGAGAAAAAAAAAGTCAGAATTGTGAGATACAAAGTTGCAATTCTGAGAAAAAAAAAGTCAGAATTGTGAGATACAAAGTTGCAATTCTGAGAAAAAAAAAGTCAGAATTGTGAGATACAAAGTTGCAATTGTGAGAAAAAAAGTCAGAATTGTGAGATACAAAGTTGCAATTGTGAGAAAAAAAGTCAGAATTGTGAGATACAAAGCTGCAATTATGAGAAAAAAAAGTCAGAATTGTGAGATACAAAGTTGCAATTATGAGAAAAACGTCACAATTGTGAGATACAAAGTTGCAATTATGAGAAAAAAAGTCAGAATTGTGAGATACAAAGTTGCAATTATGAGAAAAACGTCACAATTGTGAGATACAAAGCTGCAATTATGAGAAAAAAAGTCAGAATTGTGAGATACAAAGTTGCAATTATGAGAAAAACGTCACAATTGTGAGATACAAAGTTGCAATTATGAGAAAAACGTCACAATTGTGAGATACAAAGTTGCAATTCTGAGAAAAAAAAAGTCAGAATTGTGAGATACAAAGTTGCAATTCTGAGAAAAAAAAAGTCAGAATTGTGAGATACAAAGTTGCAATTCTGAGAAAAAAAAAGTCAGAATTGTGAGATACAAAGTTGCAATTATGAGAAAAACGTCACAATTGTGAGATACAAAGTTGCAATTATGAGAAAAAAAGTCAGAATTGTGAGATACAAAGTTGCAATTATGAGAAAAACGTCACAATTGTGAGATACAAAGTTGCAATTATGAGAAAAAAAGTCAGAATTGTGAGATACAAAGTTGCAATTATGAGAAAAACGTCACAATTGTGAGATACAAAGTTGCAATTCTGAGAAAAAAAAAGTCAGAATTGTGAGATACAAAGTTGCAATTCTGAGAAAAAAAAAGTCAGAATTGTGAGATACAAAGTTGCAATTCTGAGAAAAAAAGTCAGAATTGTGAGATACAAAGTTGCAATTCTGAGAAAAAAAAAGTCAGAATTGTGAGATACAAAGTTGCAATTATGAGAAAAAAAAGTCAGAATTGTGAGATACAAAGTTGCAATTATGAGAAAAAAAAAGTCAGAATTGTGAGATACAAAGTTGCAATTATGAGAAAAAAAAGTCAGAATTGTGAGATACAAAGCTGCAATTATGAGAAAAAAAGTCAGAATTGTGAGATACAAAGTTGCAATTATGAGAAAAAAAAAGTCAGAATTGTGAGATACAAAGCTGCAATTATGAGAAAAAAAGTCAGAATTGTGAGATACAAAGCTGCAATTATGAGAAAAAAAGTCAGAATTGTGAGATACAAAGTTGCAATTATGAGAAAAAAAAAGTCAGAATTGTGAGATACAAAGTTGCAATTATGAGAAAAAAAAAGTCAGAATTGTGAGATACAAAGCTGCAATTATGAGAAAAAAAGTCAGAATTGTGAGATACAAAGTTGCAATTATGAGAAAAACGTCACAATTGTGAGATACAAAGCTGCAATTATGAGAAAAAAAGTCAGAATTGTGAGATACAAAGTTGCAATTATGAGAAAAAAAGTCAGAATTGTGAGATACAAAGCTGCAATTATGAGAAAAACGTCACAATTGTGAGATACAAAGTTGCAATTATGAGAAAAAAGTCAGAATTGTGAGATACAAAGCTGCAATTATGAGAAAAACGTCAGAATTGTGAGATACAAAGTTGCAATTATGAGAAAAACGTCAGAATTGTGAGATACAAAGTTGCAATTATGAGAAAAACGTCAGAATTGTGAGATACAAAGCTGCAATTATGAGAAAAACGTCAGAATTGTGAGATACAAAGTTGCAATTATGAGAAAAACGTCAGAATTGTGAGATACAAAGTTGCAATTATGAGAAAAAAAGTCAGAATTGTGAGATACAAAGTTGCAATTATGAGAAAAACGTCAGAATTACGAGTTTATATCTTGCAATTCTGATTTTATATCTCGCAATTGTGAGTAAAAGATATAAACTTGCAGTTCTGAGAAATAATGTCGCAATTGCGAGTTATAAAGTCAGAATTGTATGATAAAAACTCGCAATTGTGAGTTATAAAGTGAGAATTTAGAGATTCTGAGAAATAAAGTCAGAATTGTGTGATATAAACTCAGAATTGCGAGTATTATAAGTCTTTTTTTCTAAAATTGCTAAAAAGTAAAGAAAAACACTGAAAAAACTGCTTTTCTTACTTAGATTTTTTGTCTTGTTTTCAGCCAAAATATCTAAAAATTCTTAAATCAAGAAGGATTTTCTAGACAAGTAAAAATGATTGTCTTGTTTTCAATATAAATATTCGAAATATTCTAAAATTAAATCAAGATGCATTTAGTTGCCAAGTAAAATTATTTAAGAAATCAGAATTGTGATATAAACTCATAATTGCTAGTTATTAAATCAGAATTGTGTAATATAAACTCACAATTCTGTGTGAACATATCAGTCTTTTTTTCTCCTAAAAACTGGACTTTATTACTCGCAATTGCAAGTTTATATCTCACAATTCTAAGAAAAAAGATACAAAGTTGCAATTACGAGAAAAAAAGTCAGAATTACGAGTTTATATCTTGCAATTCTGATTTTATATCTCGCAATTGTGAGTTATAAAGTCAGAATTGCAAGATATAAACTCGCAATTGTGAGTAATAAAGTGAGAATTCAGAGATTCTGAGAAATAAAGTCAGAATTGTGTGATATAAACTTATAACTGCGAGTAATTATAAGTCTTTTTTTCTAAAATTGCTAAAAAATAAAGAAAAACACTGAAAAAACTGCTTTTCTTAGATTTTTTGTCTCGTTTCCAGCCAAAATATCTAAAAATAATTAAATCAAGAAGGATTTTCTAGACAAGTAAAAAATATTGTCTGGTTTTCAGAAAAAATAAGTCAAAATTAAGTGAGTTTTTGCTTAGAACAAGCAAAATAATCTGCCAATGGGGTAAGCAACATAATCTTATTTCAAGCAGAATTATTTTTTTTTTTTTTGCAGTGCAATAGCAACAAGAGACAATACAATTGTCCAACAGCAGTTCAATTTATTTATAAAGCTGACAATGTTAATGTTTATATCATCTTAATATCTTCATGCTTTATAGTTGCATTTAGCAGATTACAGCTGGATGCACTGCAAAAATTGATTTTCTTACTTAGTATTTTTGTCTTGTTTTCTAGTATTATCTAAAAAATTTTGAATCAAGTAAAACGACTTAAGATATTACATCTTGTTTTCTAAAAAAAAGTTATCTAATTTTTTTTTCATTTTTGCTTAAAACGTTTTTGCCAGTGGAGTAAGAAAATTGGCAAATCTTGCCCCATTGGCAGATATTTTTGCTTGTTTTAAGCAAAAACTAACAACAATTTCGATAAAACAAGACTTAATATCTTAAATGCAAATGGGTAAACTGGTAAAAAAAACAAGGGTAAAAAATATAAACTAATAGTTATCGCCTTATCCAATTGATTGATTACATTGATAAATTGCAAACATTTTTTGTATTACAAATTTTCTAAAATGTTAGGTTTAATACGCAAACAAGGCATTATTTAATAAAATATGCACTAATTTGCCAAAAAAAATCTACTGCAAAAACCTAAACATTGGATGAAGAATTTCTGACATATTTTCTCATTTTTCTCCACAATACTTAGAATTTTTATTTTATTTTTTATCATTTTTGCAGTGCAATAGCAACAAGAGACATCACGACTGTCCAATAGCAGTCCAATTTATTTATAAAGCTGACAGTCATGATGTTAATGTTTATATCGTCTTAATATCTTCATGCATTATAGTTGCATTTAGCAGATTACAGCTGGATGCACTGCAGTTATTTTAACAATTTTGGGGGAACAAAATGTATATAATAAAGCAAATTATATATGAACAAATCCCTCAGCAAAAACCTTCAAAAGTGCTACTGAAGTGGAGACTTATGCCTCAGTGTAGGAGAAAAAAATGCATTTTATGAAAACGGCCTTTAAAAATGTACTGTAATTGAAATCTATTGACACAAATAGATAAAGTGCTATAAAAAAAAACACAGTGTCTTTTGAATGTTTTCTTTCCACTACTCTGAAAAAAACACTATGAAAAACCAAAAAGCCCAAAATCTCAAATTTGACAGGTGAATCATTCGATTCCAATCTGAATCAAATGATTCACAATAAAGTCCTGATCTGAATTAAATGATGCAAACGCAATCCAACTTGACAGGTGCATGAAAACAGCTTTAGTTTGCTAAAACACTCAAATAAACTCACAGAGAAGAAGTTGGAGTCAAAGTGCAGCAGCGTCATGAACATGAGCACCAGCAGAACGCGTCCGCCCAGCTGCATGTACTGCTTCGGAGAGCTCTCGCCCATCGACGGCACGCCGGCAAACATGCTCTTCCCTTCAGAGCGAGACTCGGCCAGCAGCAGAAGCAGCCCTCCACCCAGAGCCAGGTTCCTGCACAAAACACAGGCATTGGATTCAATAGAAATCAATACAATCATTCTGTGTCTATGACATGCAGGAGCCACTGAGAGTCTTTTCTGAGTTTGTGCACACTTTGCAATTGTATGTAGTTAGATTTTGGCTGTACTTTTAGGGGTTTTCAAACCTGTCATGGAGGCACCCCTTTCCTCTCTCTTATTAGTCACACCCAAATCAGGTCTTGCGGTCTCTGCTAATGAGCTGATGATTTGATTTAGGTGTGTTAGATGAGAAAGACATGCAAAATGGGCAGGGCAAGGGTGCCTCCGGGACAGGTTTGAAAACTTATGAAGCATGCATCTGATTGCAGTTTGTGTTTTGGCTTATAAAGAGTCTCTTTTATGCATGCATTTGTGTGTTTTGATGACTTCCAGCAGAAATATGCAACAAACTGTGGGGAAACCTTATTACAGCACTGTGCTTCTGCACTGAAAACAAGAAACACAAACAGTCATTTCGGTGTCATTTTTAACCAAAATGATATTAGCAGCCACTGAAATACTGGGAATTAATAGTGCATTTTAGTCATTATTTGCAAATGGTTTTTGCATGTTTTGCATCAGTCTTTCAGTTTGGTCCTGAACACACCACACAATTATATAAATGCATTTATGCCAAAGTGGTTGTCACAACCTAATTATTTTACAAATGGAATCTGGTTTTATAATATAAATAACTGAGCACTATTAAAATGATAAAAAGACAGGTTTTAAAATGCACATGCTGTAAAAAAATAAAAATAAAAATCATACTCCACTGGCAGATATTTTTGCTTGTTTTAAGCAAAAAACAACAATTTTAATAACTTTTTTTAGATTTTTTTTTTTTTTGCAGTGAAATAGCAACAAGAGAGATCACGATTGTCCAATAGCAGTCCAATTTATTTATAAAGCTGACAATCATGATGTTAATGTTTATATCATCTTAATATCTTCATGCTTTATAGTTGCATTTAGCAGATTAGAGCTGGATGCACTGCAAAAACTTACTTAGTATTTGTGTCAGGTGCAAGCAGCAATTAAGGGGGCCCAAGCACAACAGAAGCAAAATGAGGAAAGCAGCATGGCATGGAATGAGTAACTGAAGCCATTTTAAGATTATTTTATTTCAAATGGCTGAAAAATCATATACAACTACTAGTTATACAACTTAATAGGTTATCACTTTTGACCAATAGGTGGTGCTGTTATTAAATTGATGTGGTGTGGTCAGTGTAAGGTGACAATAACACACAGAGTTTAGTCTAAAGATGATCTGACTTGATTTTGGTGAAAATCAGACCAATGGTCAAGGAGGATTTCGAAAAAGTAGGTTTTCAACATACAACATGTTCAACATGTGTGTTGTCGCATGACCCATGGAATATTTTGAGACCAGTTTCATTACAAAAAGCTAATGCAATCAAAAGTTATTCGCATTTTTGTAAATTTTATTACTAAGGGTTAATGAATGGTGAAAATAGCACATACAAAGTTTGGTGCTACAAAGCCTAAGATGCCATTTGGCATGATTCCAGCAAATCTGTTAATGCATTAAATGAAAACCGTTTCATATATCAAAACGAAATCCATAACTTCTTACCAGCATAGTCTGAACAGTCAAATTTGGTGAAAATTGGACCAATGTTGTAGGAGGAGTTCGAAAAAGTAGGTTTTGAACATTAATCAATGATCACTTTCATTACAACAGGCCAATTTAATCAAACGTTATTAGCATTTTTAGAAATTTCTTTTCTTTTTTAGCACTGTCAGGGCATGGTGCCAAGACACATACAGAGTTTCGTAACAATACGTCAATGCGTAAAATAGCTATTTTTCTATCTTCTGACCACTAGGTGGAGCTGTGTCAAAAGTGTGCAGGTATTGTTGTTTGTCGAAAATTCGTTCACATGTTATTCAAGAACAGTTTGACTAATCAACTTGAATTCCATAACTTCTTGCCAACATTGTCTGAAGACAATCAGATTAAAATTTGCTGAAAATTGGACCAATATTCTAGGAGGAGTTCGAAAAAGTTTCAAACATTAATCAAAATTGTGGACAGGATGTTCGGCCAATTTTAGCATAATTGTTATCGATGTTCTCGGCATGACCCAAGGAATATATTGAGATCACTTTCATCACAACAGGCCAATTTAATCATTTGTTATTAGCATTTGTAGAAATTTCTTTATAACTTTTGGCCACAAGGTCATGGTGCTGCCCTCAAAGCACTGTCAGGGCATGGTGCCGAGACACATACCAAGTTTCGTAACAATAAGTCAATGCGTTATACATTTCTGCATGTTATTTGTCAAAAATTCATTTACATGTTATTCGAGAAAGGTTTGACTAATTAACTTAATTCCATACATTTTTGCCAGCATTGTCTGAAGAATCAGAATGATGATTTTTGATGAAAATCAGACAAACCATCTAGGACGAGTTTGAAAAAGTATGTTTCACAAACTAGTAAAAATTTGTGTTTGTTCAGGATTCAGAGGATACATTTTGCTTCTAGACCTTATAGTTCAAAAGAGCGTATAGTTCATAAAATGAGTGAAACTTTGGACAAGTGGTGGCGCTGAGTCTGAGACAGAGACTTCAAACTCGCAATGGTTAATGTTAAGACTGCCCTCTATCAGTGTACCAAATTACACAACTTTCTTGCAAATGGTTCTTTGAGCTGCCATAGACTCAAAAGCAGAAGAAGAAGAATGCCAAGAGATATAACAGGTGCTTGACCCCTAATAAATACTTTCATTTCAGCTAGTTCCTAAAGCAACATTTGAAGTTTTAAAAATAAATAAAATTAAAACTAATAAATGAAAATGAATAAAAACTATAACGATCAAAAAAAAAAATAATAAAAAATAAAACTAGAATTAAAATGAAAACAGAAAATATACAAATAAAATACTAACAAAAACTATAACCGTATCTCAATAATACTAAAATAACACTGGTGTGAACAGATCATTTATTGAGTTTAATTTGAAATTCTAAAATAACAACTAAAACTTAAGATAACAAATAATAATAAAAAAGCACTTTAACTAAAAGCCATAACTAAAATTAAAAACAGAAAATGAAGGTCATTGCAAACCGAATCCGAAATTTTTGCATGTTAAAAAATAAATATTTGATTTAATTATTTTAAGTTTATTTATTGATATACTGACGGCCGTTCATCTCAACTCACCTCATGAGAAACTTGAGATCCCACAGAATACTGTAGGCGACTGTCTGAAACACAGAGACGCGATGATGAACACATGCTGCACGCTTCAATTACAAAACTACAGATTATAACACAGAAACACAGACACATGTGCTGCTGTTCACTCACCTGTAGTGCGATAATGCCAAACAACCCAAAGCAAGCGTACTGAACAAAATTTCTACTGAGGACCAGGACACATCCACCTGTGGACGAGACCATCGGTACAGTTACCATATTTACCACAACAGAAGTCGTGCTGATTTATCATTTGAAATGTCATTTATCTTGTGGGTTTAAATTTGCTTTAAACTTGTTTAGGCTTAATATTTATAATAAAGGTTTATAATGAATACCACCAGAATGTATTTATAGTTGATATACACTACCACTCAAAAGTTTTGGGTCAGTAAGATTTTGAATGTTTTTTTTTTTAAGAAGTTTCTTATGCTCATCAAGGCTGTTCTCATTTGATCAAAAATACAGACTTTTTTTTATTTAACTTCAAATGCTAAAAAAAAAGAAATGAAAAACTAAAAAATAATAAAAAATATTACAAAATAATAATTATTATAATTATTATAATTATTATTATTATTATTATTATTATTATTATTATTATTAAATAATTAAATGTATATAAGATTTTTAATGCTTTATAAACTCACAGTTCTGGCTTTTTCTCACAATTCGAAGTTTGCATCTTGCAATTCTGACTTTTTTCCCTCAGAATTGCAAGTTTGTATCTTGCAATTCTTACTTTTTTCTCACAATTGCAAGTTTGTATCTTGGAATTCTGCCTTTTTTTCCTCAGAATTGCAAGTTTGTATCTTGGAATTCTGACTTTTTTCTTCAGAATTGCAAGTTTGTATCTTGGAATTCTGGCTTTTTTTTTGCAATTACAAGTTTGTATCTTGGAATTCTGACTTTTTTCTCCCAACTGCAAGTTTGTATCTTGGAATTCTGCCTTTTTTTCCTCAGAATTGCAAGTTTGTATCTTGCAATTCTGACTTTTTTCTCACAATTGCAAGTTTGTATCTTGGAATTCTGCCTTTTTCCTCAGAATTGCAAGTTTGTATCTTGGAATTCTGACTTTTTTCTTCAGAATTGCAAGTTTGTATCTTGGAATTCTTGCTTTTTTTTGCAATTACAAGTTTGTATCTTGGAATTCTGACTTTTTTCTCCCAACTGCAAGTTTGTATCTTGGAATTCTGCCTTTTTTTCCTCAGAATTGCAAGTTTGTATCTTGGAATTCTGCCTTTTTCCTCAGAATTGCAAGTTTGTAACTTGGAATTCTGACTTTTTTCTTCAGAATTGCAAGTTTGTATCTTGGAATTCTGACTTTTTTCTCCCAACTGCAAGTTTGTATCTTGGAATTCTGACTTTTTTTCCTCAGAATTGCAAGTTTGTATCTTGGAATTCTGGCTTTTTTCTTACAATTGCAAGTTTGTATCTTGGAATTCTGGCTTTTTTCTTACAATTGCAAGTTTGTATCTTGGAATTCTGGCTTTTTTCCCCGCAATTGCAAGTTTGTATATTGGAATTCTGACTTTTTTCTCCCAACTGCAAGTTTGTATCTTGGAATTCTGCCTTTTTTTCTGCAATTGCAAGTTTGTATCTTGGAATTCTGGCTTTTTTCTTACAATTGCAAGTTTGTATCTTGGAATTCTGGCTTTTTTCCCCGCAATTGTAAGTTTGTATCTTGGAATTTTGACTTTTTCCTCAAAATTGCAAGTTTGTGTCTTGGAATTCTGACTTTTTTTTTCTCAAAATTGCAAGTTTGTATCTTGGAATTCTGACCTTTTTACTCAGAATTGCAAGTTTGTATCTTGGAATTTTTATTTTTTTACTCAGAATTACAAGTTTGTATCTTGCAATTCTGACTTTTTTCTCGCAATTGCAAGTTTGTATCTTGGAATTCTGACTTTTTTTCTCAAAATTGCAAGTTTGTATCTTGGAATTCTTATTTTTTTTATTCAGAATTGCAAGTTTGTATCTTGCAATTCTGACTTTTTTTCTCGCAATTGCAAGTCATAAAGTCAGAATTGTGAATAAAAGCTTGTAATTCTGTAGACATAGTCTTAGACTTCATAACTTGCAATTGTGAGTTTATATCTCACAGATCTGAGAAAAAAAAAGTCAGAATTATGAGAGAAAAAATTGCAATTACGTTTTTTTATTTTTTATTCAGTGGTGGAAACAGGTTTCCATAGATATTAATGTAATGTAATTAACTAAAAAATGAGTGTCAAACACTAAATCACCACTGAATGAGTCTCAAATCATTTTTTGAATGTCCTTGTTTAGTTTCTGATCAGTTCACTTTCACACAAAACCAGCACAAGGGTAAAAATGAGGCCAGTGTGTGTATGTAAGTGAGTGTGTCTCTCACCGATCTGTCCAATGAGGTTGAGCAGCACGAAGCAGGTTGCGAGGAAGTATCCGCAGCTCCATGTGGCCTCGATGTAGTCTCTTTGCTCGTTCCACTGGAACCACATGCGGATGCCGTCCTCCAGGAACGTGCTGATGAGACACAGGCGAGCGACGTGAGGCAGATACTGCTTAGTGACCCGCAAGAACTGCAAACACAAGACACCAAATGAAATTATTTTGAAATACGTAAATATTCCAAAATATTATTTCTAAAATATTATGATTAAATATGCAATAAAACATGAAATATAAAACAGCAGCATGTGTCAAAATGATGTGTCAAAAACCTGAAATGACTTACTTTGAGATCATAATACCTCATCTAAAGTAATTATATAACTTTGCCTCAAGATCTGTACAGAGCAGTATGATGTGATTTTATCTGAACAGTCTAGGAAGCAGTGTCTGCTGTTGTGAAACAGTAGTTCAGTGAGTGAAGTGAGCAGGTCAAACCCTCACTAGAGCTCAAAATAGCAGCAGATATAAACAGACCACATCAGCGCTCACCAGCAGCCAATCACTGAGCAGATATGCAAATGTGATTAGCCTGATAGCCAATCAGAGCTCAGTACAGTAACAACCCCATGAGACATTATGTGCTCGTTATTAGTGAAAAACTCAATAAACAACAGGACACAAACACGACTACAACCTGAATATATTTACCAGGAAACATGGGTTACTTGGGATAAAATATAATAGACAAAAACATTTTATTTCAGCTAGATGCCACAGCAACATAACTTGTTTTCGTTTAGTTTACATTTAGTCATTTAGCAGACACTTTTATCCAAAGCAACTTACAAATAAGGACAACGAAAGTGATCAAAATTAACAAAAGAGCAATGATAGCTTTGTGCTAACTTTGTGTACTAAAATAAATATTAAAATAAATACATTTATTAAATTAATAAAAAAAAAAAACTGTAGACCAATGATACTTTTGCATATAATTTTAATAATATTTTTGCTTTGTTTTTATTTTTGCATTATCTGTTTTCATTTTAATTTCTTCTTTTTTTTCTCGTTTATTTTTATGTCTATACAGTTTATCAGTTAATTTTAGAAGTGGAGTAATCCTTTAATAAAAAAAAAACCTATATAGGCCAGTGTTATTTTTTTTTAACTATTATAGCTTTTATTAATATTTTGAATTTTTTTATTTTATTTATATATTTTCTGTTTTCATTTTAAATTTCATTTAAATGATTATTATTTTTTTGTCTATATAGTTTTACTTTCAGTTATTTTAGTACAATCTTAGTATCAACATATCAATATCAGTAGTATCTAAATTAAAATATTAAGGTAATAGAAATATTACATTGCAACTATCTGAAATAAAATAAGTTTTTATATACATTTCATTTCATTTTAAGTTTTTATGGTTTTAGTTTTCTATAATAAATCTGATATAAACATTTTTTATAACAATAAATAACTAAATATGGCAGAAATACAAAAAAAAAAAAACTTAATTTTATAAATATTTCTAAAAACTGTAATAGTATATAGTAACTAATAGCATCTCAATGATACTAAAATAGCAGAAATTCCATACAATTTTTAAAACACTACACTACATACTGAATCCCATAATGCTATGTACTCAACCTTTAATTTCCAAAATAACAAATGACAAACATAGATAATAACAGCTGCAATTTGCTACAAAATGTCACTTTCTTGACTCATTATTTGTGACCCTGGACCATAAAACCAGTCATAAAAGCTGAATAAATTAAATTCTAAAAAGTTTTGCATAGATGTATGGATTTGTTAGGATAGGACAATATTTGGCCGGGATAAAATTATTTGAAAATCTGGAATCTGAGGGTGCAAAAAAAAATCTAAATGTTGGGAAAATCAATATCAATTGAAAGTAAAAAAAAAAAAAAAAAGTAGTAAGAAAAAAAAAAAATCTAAAAATATTGAGAAAATCACTTTTAAAGTTGTCCAAATGAAGTTTTTAGCAATGCATATTAATTAAGGAGAACAAAACCAGTCTTAAGCAGCACAGGTATATTTGTAGCAATAGCCAAAAACACATTGCATGGGTCAAAATTATTGATTTTATGCCAAAAATCATTAGGATATTAAGTAAAGATCATGTTCCATTTCCTACCGTAAATATATCAAAACTTAATTTTTGATTAGTAATATGCATTGCTAAGAACTTCATTTGGACAACTTTAAAGGTGATTTTCTCAATATTTTTAGATTTTTTAGGTTTTGCAGCATCAGTAATTCATATTCACACAGCATTTGGCTTCACCCAGTAACCTGAACTCCTGTGATTCACTGACTTTTCCACATTTAGACTGCAGATTTGCAAGAGGGTTTAAGTTACATCCTGAAACAAACATCAGACAGTGAGCCAGCGGACATATGCTGGAATTTACACACATCCCAAACAAACTCAAGCCAGTGCAAAACACACTTTAACAGCATGCAAAATATAAAAACCTCTACTAATACTATTGCAGAGAAAATGCATGGTTAAGGATTTGAAATGGATTCAGGATTTCTCAAAATGAATAAAAACTCAGAATATGATGCAAACCTGCAATAATTAAACACGTTAATGCATTCAATGCCATTTTATTAACCAGTGCCTTTGCTTCTGACCTTTAATGATCCAATGCAACCATACTAATAAGCAAAAATGACTCTAAATGAAACTAACATTTGTTTTTCTTTTTACAGTAATGAATTTATTTTTCCTTCAGCCTGAGGCTTTTGGTGTGAAAGGGCTTTTACATTTGCCAAAAATAGAACTTTTTACATTAAAAACAAACAAGCAAACATGGCCCAGATTTAAAAACTAATGCAAAGTAACGAATCGCATTACTTTCCATAAAAAGTAACGTAATTAGTTATTTTTTAAGGAAGTAACTCAATAGTGTAATGCATTACTTTTAAAAGTAAAAGCAACTTTCCCCAACACTAGAAACAAAGGTAATGTGTGTTTGTAAAGGGTTATCTAATCCTGTGAATGTTGAGCAATCATCCACAAGCATTTCTCAATCTGATTCAGTGCAATACTCTGATTACAGACCCACAGACTCACTAAAGAGACTGAAAGAACAGTAAACCAAAACTCCTATAGTTGCTGTGACTGTGCTTTAAGCATGTTTACATCCTGCTGAACTGATTTCATAGTTGCAAAAGAATATTAAACTTTCATTTAATACATACAACAAGTATGAAAATATACATTTAATAAATTATTTGATCTTGCATGTTTTATCCTCTTTACAAATGCTCTAACATTACTTGGCAACCAGTATGTGGGTCAAAGACGACTAGGGTTTATGCATAAAAACAATAATGTAATACTGCTTTAAACTGTTGTTGTTTTCCCAAAAAATATGAAAAAGTTTTCTGTTTAACTGAATTGCATTTTTGTTTTTGTTCTTCTGAGCAACAAATAAATATCATACATTTTTCCCATAATTTACAGAAGACACCAATTTAAATGTCATTCAGTGTAACAATCTTGTCAGGCATATATACAACAAAAAACAATTTATGACATATTAAAAGACCAATTACTTTCACCCCAAATACTAATTAGTTTTTAATTTAAATACAATTTTTTTTTTATCTGCCCATTTCTTAGTAAAATTTAAGTAAAATTAGTAAATGTACTCATTTAAAACAGTAAAATGTAATATGCTCCTTTATGCTTTTATATATTTTAATATATCAAATTGTTTGAATTTTGACATAAATATGGCCTATTTTAACCAAAATTTGACAATTTATTCTCCAAAATGCATTTGAAACATTAAAAGTAGACATTTTACTTACATTTAATGTCCTTTCTATAGACATAAAATCACTTTTGTCTTTGACCCACGCGAACTAACAGCTGTGACTGTCCTTTAAGAAAGTTAAGACACTGCTGAACTGATTTCTGAGTTTACAGAGAATAATATTAAACTTTCAAAGCATGTTAAGCCTCTTATTTAATACATACAGCAAGTATGAAAATATACATTTAATTAATTATTTGATCTTGCATGTTTTATCCTCTTTAAAAATGCTCTAACATCATTTGGCAACCAGTATGTGGGTCAAAGATAACTAGGGTTTATGCATAAAACAATAAGTATAACACTGCTTTAAATTGTTGTTGTTTTCCCCAAAAAATATTAAAAAGTTTTCTGTTTAACTGAATTGCATTTTTGTTTTTGTTCTTTGGAGCAAAAAATAAATATCATACATGTTTCACTACTTTACAGAAGACACCCATTTAAATGTAATTCAGTGTAACAGTCTTGTTATCAGGCATATTTACAACAAAAATCAATTTATGACATATTAAAAGACCAATTACTTTCACCCCAAATACTAATTCGTTTTTAATTTAAATACTAAATACATTTTTTAAAATTTGCCCATTTGTTAGTAAGATGTTTACTTATTTAAAACAGTAAAATGTAATACGCTCCTTTATTCTTTTATATATTTTAATATATCAAATTATTTGAATTTTGACATAATGACAATGCAACATTAGCCTATTTTAACCAAAATTTGACAATTTATTCTCCAAAATGCATTTGAAACCTTAAAAGTGGACATTTTACTTACATTTAATGTCCTTTCTATAGACATAAAATCACTTTTGTCTTTGACCCATGCGAACTAACAGCTGTGACTGTCCTTTAAGAAAGTTAAGACACTGCTGAACTGATTTCTGAGTTTACAGAGAATAATATTAAACTTTCAAAGCATGTTAAGCCTCTTATTTAATACATACAGCAAGTATGAAAATATACATTTAATTAATTATTTGATCTTGCATGTTTTATCCTCTTTAAAAATGCTCTAACATCATTTGGCAACCAGTATGTGGGTCAAAGATGACTAGGGTTTATGCATAAAACAATAAGTATAACACTGCTTTAAATTGTTGTTGTTTTCCCAAAAAATATTAAAAAGTTCTGTTTAACTGAATTGCATTTTTGTTTTTGTTCTTCGGAGCAACAAATAAATATCATACATTTTCCCCAAAATTTACAGAAGACACCAATTTAAATGTCATTCAGTGTAACAATCTTGTCAGGCATATATACAACAAAAATCAATTAATGACATATTAAAAGACCAATTACTTTCACCCTAAATACTAATTCGTTTTTAATTTAAATACTAAATACATTTTTTAAAATTTGCCCATTTGTTAGTAAGATTTTTACTTATTTAAAACAGTAAAATGTAATATGCTCCTTTATTCTTTTATATATTTTAATATATCAAATTGTTTGAATTTTGACATAAATATGGTGTTACACTGAATGACAATGCAACATTAGCCTATTTTAACCAAAATTTGACAATTTATTCTCCAAAATGCATTTGAAACCTTAAAAGTGGACATTTTACTTACATTTAATGTCCTTTCTATAGACATAAAATCACTTTTGTCTTTGACCCACGCGAACTAACAGCTGTGACTGTCCTTTAAGAAAGTTAAGACACTGCTGAACTGATTTCTGAGTTTACAGAGAATAATATTAAACTTTCAAAGCATGTTAAGCCTCTTATTTAATACATACAGCAAGTATGAAAATATACATTTAATTAATTATTTGATCTTGCATGTTTTATCCTCTTTAAGAATGCTCTAACATCATTTGGCAACTACTATGTGTCTCTATATCCAATGCATGAGCATGCATTTTATTCTCAAACGTGAATAATTAAAGTTCCCATTAAAAACATGAAGTCTTATTATAGAAGCATATGTGAGTGACTACTGTACACAAACACGCACCGACAGCTTTACCAAAGCCTAATATGCTATATGTGTCATGTATATGCATATGCATGTCATGCACACACTATTAAGTGCACATTAACAGCTGTTTTAGTGCGCACCTGATCCGCCACGTCCTCCGCCGTGCTCATCAGATCCTCCTGCCCCATCACTCAGCGATCACCGCCGGATAGCACTGATATCAGCCAAGGAATAATATAAACACACGCGTGTCAAACAAGTATTGCTGCCTGTCTAGGCCTACGCCGCCGCCGTCGTCCCACAATGCAGCGCGCCGCTGCGAAAAACCTCCTATCGACGAGCGCGCGCACAGCGGCCTCCCGCAAGCCACGTATACCATACTCAACCGCGCGCGCGCACGACAGAACAGTTAGATAAGCTTTAAGATTTTTTTGGACTGAATATTAGTTTTTAGTGTATGTGTGATACGCAAGCTTTATTAAAACAAGCATAATAATAATAATAATAACTATTATTATTATTATTATTATTTATTATTTAATTACCATTATTCAAAAAATATAATATAATACTGATATAATACATTTAATTTACGAGCTTAAAGATTTTTTGGACAGAATATTAGTTTTTAGTATAGCAAGCTTTATTAAAACAAGCATAAAAATAATAATAATACTATTAATAATAATAATAATTATTATTATTATTATTTAATAATTACACTTACTTATATCTATAGAACTATATAATAATAATATAATAATACATTTAATTAATTATTATTTATAATTTTAACCATTATTGTTAATATTATTAATTAAATTATTATTATTACAATAATAATACAAGGCATAATGACGCATAATTAAATAAGCTATATGTATAATATATATATAATTATATACACTACCAGTCAAGTTTTTGAACAGTATGATTTTTAATGTTTTAAAAGAAGTCTCTTCTGCTCACTAAGCCTGCATTTATTTGATCCAAAGTACAGCAAAAACTATAACATTTAAAAAAAAATTCACTATTTAAATTAACTGCTTTCTGATTTGCTGTTCAACAAACATGCATTATTATTATTATTATTATTATTATGTTGAAAACAGCTGTGTATAATTTTATTTTCTTTGATGAATAGAAAGGTCAGAAGAACAGCATTTATTTTAAATATAAATCTTTTTAACATTGTCTTTATCAACAGTTTTGATCAATTTAAAGCATCCTTGCAAAATAAAAGTATTAATTTCTATAACTCCTTTCCCGTTAAAAAATAATAAATAAATAAGACTGGTGAGCAGAAGAGCCTTTAAAAAACGTTAAACCTTACTGTCCAAAACTTTTGACTGGTAGTGTATATATAAGCTGTATTTTTTTTTTCATTACAGTTTTTTATCATTATCGTCATTATTGTTATTATTATTATTACTTTTATTACAGTAAAAAGTAATAATAATAACAATAATAACATTAATAATAATAATTATTATTATTATTGTACAAGTCAGACATGAATAAAGTGAATAAATTTGTAGAGTCTACTTAGAAAAAAGAAAACATAAAATCTAAATATTTTATTATTCCATGTATATATATATAATATTTATTTATACATAAACTTCATAGACAAACAGACATAAAACTTAACAGTTATTAATGCGGGAAAAACACAAAATCATGAGACAGGATCATGTAGATTGTCCATCCTCTCTGTAACACCACACAGGCTCATTTTCCCATCAGGCCGAGCTGTAAAACACACACACAAACTTCACATATTGCTCTATGTTCCCTGATATTAAACAAAGCCAATAAAAGACCATAAATATAACAGATGCTTCTGTTGCGTGAGCACACATCTGTAATTTTACACCAGTAAAACTGACCACTGCAAGTCATTTTAGGATTATATTGATGTCCAATGTAAGCAAAACTTAAGCTCTGCTGTATATGTATAAAATATTAGTACATACTCTAAGAAAAACAACCTATATAAGCATAGATAGTGAGAGGGAGTGTGTTACATGTAAACTCTGTGCTTCAGTCTTGTATATGATATAAATGATAGATGTAAAACAGCTTTCAGACACTAAATGCTAAAGCAGACCGTAAGATCTTTGCCAGGATGATGGACGCCAACAGATATGGACAAAGCGCCAGCAGAAAACTCAACAGCTTGAGAACCGACAACGACGCTTCTGAACCGGACTGACCTGAACACACACCAACACAAACACACACACACATACAACAGCAGTCAAAACCAGATAAAAACAAATTCATCAAAGATTTATTGATTAGATGCATGATTAACATGTATCTAACATGTATCTAGCAAGATTAGCAAGTGGCTGGGATGTCTCTAGCATGATTAGCAAGTTACTAACATGTTTCTAGTATGATTAGCAAGTTACTAGCATGATTAGCAAGTTACTAACATGTTTCTAGTATGATTAGCAAGTTACTAGCATGATTAGCAAGTTACTAACATGTTTCTAGTATGATTAGCAAGTTACTAGCATGATTCTAGTATGCTTAGCAAGTTGTTAGCATGTTTAAAGCATGATTAACAAGTTACTAACATGTTGTTAGTATGTTACTAACATGTTTCTAACATTATTAGCAAGTTGCTAGCATGATCAGAAAGTTAATAGCATGTTGCTAGCATGATTCTAGCATTATTAGCATGTTACTAGCATGATTAACATGTATCTAAAATGTATCTAGCATGATCAGCAAGTTGCTAGCATGATTCTAGCATGATTAGCAAGTTACTAGCATGATTAGCAAGTTGCTAGCATGTTTAAAGCATGATTAACAAGTTACTAACATGTTAGTATCTTACTAGCGTGTTTTTAACATTATTACCATTGCTAGCATGATTAGCAAGTTACTAGCATGTTGCTAGCATGATTAGCATGTTACTAGCTAATTAACATGTTACTAACATGTTTCTAGTATGATTAGCAAGTTACTAGCATGATTCTAGTATGCTTAGCAAGTTGCTAGCATGTTTAAAGCATGATTAACAAGTTACTAACATGTTGTTAGTATGTTACTAACATGTTTCTAACATTATTAGCAAGTTGTTAGCATGATCAGCAAGTTACTAGCATGTTGCTAGCATCATTCTAGCATGATTAGCATTTTACTAGCATGATTAGCAAGTTAATAGCATGTTGCTAGCATGATTCTAGCATGATTAGCAAGTTACTAGCATGATTGGCAAGTTACTAACATGTTTCTAGTATGATTAGCAAGTTACTAGCATGATTCTAGTACGATTAGCAAGTTGTTAGCATGTTTAAAACATGATTAACAAGTTACTAACATGTTGTTAGTGTTACTAACATGCTTCTAACATTATTAGCAAGTTGCTATCATGAGCAGCAAGTTACTAGCATGTTGCTAGCATCATTCTAGCATGATTAGCATTTTACTAGCATGATTAGCAAGTTAATAGCATGTTGCTAGCATGATTCTAGCATGATTAGCATGTTACTAGCAAGATTAACATGTATCTAAAATGTATCTAGCATGATCAACAAGTTGCTAGCATGATTCTAGCATGATTAGCAAGTTACTAGCATTATTAGCAAGTTGCTAGCATGTTTAAAGCATGATTAACAAGTTACTAACATGTTGTTAGTATGTTACTAGCGTGTTTTTAACATTATTAGCATGTTGCTAGCATGATTAGCATGTTACTAGCTAATTAATATGTTGCTAACATGTATCTAGCATGATTAGCAAGTTGCTAGCATGTTTAAAGCATGATTAACAAGTTACTAACATGTTGTTAGTATGTTACTAGCGTGTTTCTAACATATTAGCATGTTGCTAGCATGATTAGCATGTTACTAGCATGATTAACATGTATCTAACATGTATCTAGCATGATTAGCAAGTGGCTGGGATGTCTCTAGCATGATTAGCAAGTTGCTAGCATGATTAACAAGTTACTAACATGTTTCTAGTATGATTAGCAAGTTGTTAGCACCTGATGTGTGTGTGCTCAGCGTAAGCGCATCGCTCATGTCTGATTTCAGCGTGTCTGGTCTGGTCTGTCCTCTGCAGCTGTAGTTCCCCGTGTGAGACTCGTCTGATATAAAGGTGAACTGTCTCTCAGTGTGAACAGGAACGACTGAGGCGTCTTTAAACCAGCTGAACGTCCATTCAATGTTTCCATTGGGCTGAATATCACAGGTGAGAGTCACAGTGTTCCCAATGATCGTTACATTCACTGATGCCCTCGGCCGCTCTGGAAAAACACACAGCATATCAAATATACAGAAACAGACTTTTCCTTTTTCCCGCCATAATTTTAATAATTTCTCCATCTGCCACTCAAAAGTTTAGGATCAGTACAACTTGTAATGTTTTTTTAAAGAAGTCTCTTCTGCTCATCAAGGCTGCATTTATTTGATCGAAAATACAGAAAAAAACAGTACTATTGCTTTACATGTTTTTTAAACTGTAAACAGTTAAACTGTAAACAGTAAAAAAAACATGTTTTTTTTTATTTTAATATGCTTTAAAATATAATCTATTCCTGTGATCCAAAGCTGAATTTTCAACATCATTACAGTATTCAGTGTCACATGATCTTTCAGAAATCATTTGTAAAAAGTAAGAAAAAATTTTTGCAGTGGCAAATCGCTGCACTCGGTTGCTAAGGTGTTCCTAGGCAGTTGCTAGGGTACTTGGGGTGGTTTCTAGGGTGGTTGCCAGGGTACTCAGGATGGTTGCTAGGGTCATTACTAGAGTATCCAGGGTGGTTTCTAGAGTGTTGCTATGCGGTTGCTAGGGTACCCAGGGTGGTTGCTAGGGTGTTGCTATGTGGTTGCTAGGGTACTCGGGGTGATTGCTATGGCGGTTACTAGGGTACCCAGGGTGGTTTCTAGAGTGTTGCTATGCGGTTGCTAGGGTACCCAGGGTGGTTGCTAGG
The DNA here is from genome assembly GCA_033026305.1 of Cirrhinus molitorella. Classification (NCBI taxonomy): domain Eukaryota; kingdom Metazoa; phylum Chordata; class Actinopteri; order Cypriniformes; family Cyprinidae; genus Cirrhinus; species Cirrhinus molitorella. Next base: position 1,341,605 of record CM065119.1, read on the forward strand.
GTGTTACTATGCGGTTGCTAGGGTACCCAGGGTGGTTGCTAGGGCCGTTGCTAGGGTGTTGCTATGTGGTTGCTAGGGTATCTGGGGTGGTTGCTAGGGTACTTGGGGTGATTGCTATGGTGGTTACTAGGGTACCCAGGGTGGTTTCTAGAGTGTTGCTATGCGGTTGCTAGGGTTCCCAGGGTGGTTGCTAGGGTGTTACTATGCGGTTGCTAGGGTACCCAGGGTGGTTGCTAGGGTGTTACTATGCGGTTGCTAGGGTACCCAGGGTGGTTGCTAGGGCCGTTGCTAGAGTGTTGCTATGTGGTTGCTAGGGTATCTGGGGTGGTTGCTAGGGTACTCGGGGTGATTGCTATGGCGGTTGCTAGGGTACCCAGGGTGGTTTCTAGAGTGTTGCTATGCGGTTGCTAGGGTTCCCAGGGTGGTTGCTAGGGTACCCAGGGTGGTTGCTAGGGCCGTTGCTAGGGTGTTGCTATGTGGTTGCAAGGGTATCTGGGGTGGTTGCTAGGGTACTCGGGGTGATTGCTATGGCGGTTGCTAGGGTACCCAGGGTGGTCTCTAGAGTGTTGCTATGCGGTTGCTAGGGTACCTGGGGTGATTGCTAGGGTGGTTGCTTGGGTGTTGCTAGGCAGTTGCTAGTTGGAGTTATATAAAGTTCTTAGTCTGATTTAGCACTTAGCTAATCACCATTAGGATGTAGCTATTCACTGCTAGCATGTGTAGCATGTAGGGAGTCCTATTTGTTAGCATGAGTCAAAAGAAGCAACTCCCATGTATCTACGATATTCTGATGCAAAGATAATAATAATAATAATAATAATAATAATAAGTATGCAAGATAACAATAATGATGCTTCACCAAAGGCAAGCACCATTAATTATTTTCTAACAATGTAAATCTATGCTATCACTTTCTATTAATTTAACACATCCTTGGTGAATAAAAGTATTATTTCTTTCACAAACAAGAGAACAAAAATGTCCTGACCCCAAACTTTTGAACAGTAGTGTATATTGTTAGAAAACCTTTCTATTTTAAATAAATGCTGTTCTTTTTAACCTTTAACCTACAGCATTTAATGTTTCAATATTTCATTTTGTTTTATTTTATGGTAGTACATTTTTGCTAGTATTTTACCTGCTATGATAGGCTCTTAAAAACCCTATTCGTGTAGTTTTTATTAATCTTTTGCATTGGATTTTCAGAAAAGGAATTTCATTTTCATATTTTCTGTTTTCATTTTAGTAATTTTGTTGCATTGTCATTTATATTAGTTTTTTAAAGTACATCATTAAATACTTATTAAGTGTTTATAATTCAGTTTTATTTAATTTATTTTAGTACCTCAAATTAAACTAAATGTAAATAATGTTTGCGAAGTATAGGCAAAATTATTTTTCTTTTATTTTATTTATTTTAGTATGTCAAATTAAACTAAATGTAAATTATGTTTGCCAAGTATAGTCAAAATTATTATTATATTTAATTTATTTCAGCATCTCAAATTAAACTAAATGTAAAATATGTTTGCCAAGTATAGTTGAAATTATTATTATATTTAATTTATTTCAGCATCTCAAATTAAACTAAATGTAAAGTATGTTTGCCAAGTATAGTTGAAATTATTATTATATTTAATTTATTTCAGCATCTCAAATTAAACTAAATGTAAAGTATGTTTGCCAAGTATAGTCAAAATTATTATTTTCTTTTATTTATTTTAGCGTCTCAAATTAAACTAAATGTAAAGTATGTTTGCCAAGTATAGTCAAAATTATTATTTTATTTTATTTATTTTAGTGTCTCAAATTAAACTAAATGTAAATTATGTTTGCCAAGTATAGTCAAAATTATTATTTTATTTTATTTATTTTAGTGTCTCAAATTAAACTAAATGTAAAATATGTTTGCAAAGTATAGTCAAAATTATTATTTTATTTTATTTATTTTAGTGTCTCAAATTAAACTAAATGTAAATTATGTTTGCCAAGTATAGTCAAAATTATTATTTTATTTTATTTATTTTAGTGTCTCAAATTAAACTAAATGTAAATTATGTTTGCCAAGTATAGTCAAAATTATTATTTTATTTTATTTATTTTAGTGTCTCAAATTAAACTAAATGTAAATTATGTTTGCAAAGTATAGTCAAAATTATTATTTTATTTTATTTATTTTAGTGTCTCAAATTAAACTAAATGTAAATTATGTTTGCCAAGTATAGTCAAAATTATTATTTTATTTTATTTATTTTAGTGTCTCAAATTAAACTAAATGTAAAATATGTTTGCCAAGTATAGTTAAAATTATTATTATATTTAATTTATTTCAGCATCTCAAATTAAACTAAATGTAAAGTATGTTTGCCAAGTATAGTCAAAATTATTATTTTCTTTTATTTATTTCAGTATCTCAAATTAAACTAATTGTAAATAAAGTTTGCCAAATAGTCAAAATTATTATTATTATTTTACTGACTTTTTCTAAAGGTTAATGCATGTAGTTTGAGTTTGTGTAAATGTAAGTGTAGCTATTTTTCCTCACGGATGACGGTGAGATTCACGGCGTTGCTCCAGAAGGAGAATCGCGGCCAGTGTTCGAACGAGCCGTAACATCTGTACGTGCAGCTGTGCGACTTCTGAACGTCTCGAATGATGAACTGGTTGTGTTGAGATCGATGAACTTCAGAAGCGTGACAGTACCATCTGAACGTCACATTGACCTCCAGCAGGACGCACGTGAGCATCACAGAGCCGCCGAGGAACGTCAGCGGACCGTCAGGAGACACGCTCAACACCGGCGTCAGCTTCTCTGAGAACAACAATCAAACAAGTACAGAAAAAAGCAGGAAGAGTTGGGTTGGAGTTTAGTCATCTGTTTTGCTGCTAATATCAATCAAAGTTTGTAATAATATTATATTAATGATATTGTTTTTTTTTTTTTTTTGGAACATTGTGTGTTATGTTCACAGGTAGACAAAAATATTTTCTTGATAAATAGTAAATAGTATTTTAAAAATACAGAAAAATTGCATATGTTGGTAGAAAACATTTGAGAACAGAGAATTGCTTATTTATTTTGATTATTTAATTTTTTTTTTTGGGGGGGGGGGATCGTGTGATTTGTTCACAGGTGGACAATTTTTTTTCTCAATAAATAGCAAAATGAATATATTTTCAAAAATGCACAAAATTGCATATATTGGTAGAAAACATATTTACGTAAATATTTTTTTAAACAGGTTTAAAAAAGGCACAAAAAAGAAAAAATATTTGTACATTTCTGCTGTATTGTATGACTTGTAATATATGAAATATATAAAAATATATGAAAATGAGAATTGCTTATTTTATTATTTAACTTTTTTTTGGATCGTGTGATTTGTTCACAGGTGGACAAAATTAAGCTTTTCTTAATAAATAGCAGAATGAATATATTTTCAAAAATGCACCAAATTGCATAGATTGGTAGAAAATATATTGATGTAAATATTTTTAAATATACTTTAAAAAATACACTAAAAATAAAATATATTTGTAATTTTTCTTTCGCTGTATGGGATGATTTATAATTCAAATTGAGTCATCTGAACCACAATGTATATGAAAATGAGAATTGCTTATTTATTATTTAACCTTTTTTTGGATCGTGTGATTTGTTCACAGGTGGACAAAATGAAGTTTTTCTCAATAAATGGCAAAATGAATATTTTTCAAAAATGCACAAAATTGCATAGATTGGTAGAAAATATGCTGATGTAAATATTTTTAAACACTTTAAAAAATTCACTAAAAATAAAATATATGTTTTTCTTTTGCTGCATGGGATGATTTGTAATTCAAATTTAATTATCTGAACCACAATGTATATGAAAATGAGAACTGCTTATTTATTTTGTTATTTAATATTCATTTTATTATTTAACTTTTTTTGGATCGTGTGATTTGTTCACAGGCGGACAAAATCAAGCAAAATGAATATATTTTCAAAAATGCACAAAATTGCATAGATTGGTAGAAAATATATTGATGTAAATATTTTTTTAAACATGGTTAAAAAATGCACAAAAAAGAAAAAAATATTTGTACATTTCTGCTGTATTGGATGACTTGTAATTAAATTTTAGACATCTGAACCAAAATGTACATGAAAATGAGAATTGCTTATTATTTATTTTATTATTATTATTATTAATTTTGGATCATGTGATTTGTTCACAAGTGGACAAAATGAATTTTTTTCTCAACAAATAGCAAAATTAATATATTTTCAAAAATGCACAAAATTGCATATATTGGTAGAAAACATATTTACATAAATATTTTTTTAAACAGGTTTAAAAAATGCACAAAAAAGAAAAATATTTGTACATTTCTGCTGTATTGGATGACTTGTAATTAAATTTTAGACATCTGAACCAAAATGTACATGAAAATGAGAATTGCTTATTATTTATTTTATTATTATTATTAATTTTGGATCATGTGATTTGTTCACAAGTGGACAAAATGAATTTTTTTCTCAACAAATAGCAAAATTAATATATTTTCAAAAATGCACAAAATTGCATATATTGGTAGAAAACATATTAACGTAAATATTTTTTTAAACAGGTTTAAAAAAGGCACAAAAAAATATTTGTACATTTCTGCTGTATTGGATGACTTGTAATTAAATTTTAGACACCTGAACCACAATATATATGAAAATGAGAATTGCTTATTTATTTTATTATTTAACTTTTTTTTGGATCGTGTGATTTGTTCACAGGTGGACAAATTAAGCTTTTCTTAATAAATAGCAAAATGAATATATTTTTAAAAATGCACAAAATTGCATATATTGGTAGAAAACATTTACATAAATATTTTTTTAAACAGGTTTAAAAAATGCACAAAAAAGAAAAATATTTGTACATTTCTGCTGTATTGGATGACTTGTAATTAAATTTTAGACATCTGAACCAAAATGTACATGAAAATGAGAATGGCTTATTTATTTTATTATTTTTATTATTATTTTTTTGGATCGTGTGTTATGTTCACAGGTGGACAAAATAAATTTTTTCTCAATAAATATCAAACTAAATATATATTTAAAAATGCACAAAATTGCATATATTGGTAGAAAATATATTGATGTAAATATTTTTTAAAACATGTTTAAGAAATACACAAAAAAGAAAAAATATTTGTACATTTCTAATGTATTGGACGACTTGATGAATGAATCTATTTTCAAAATTTAAGATGTTAGGTGTGGACTTGATAGTATTGCAGCTTCTTGTTTCTAATATTCCTATGCTTTTATTGTCTATTTATTATTTATATTGTTATTTTTTCCCTTTTCCTTCCTTTCTCTTTCTTCTTTTCGTTAATGGGGAAAAAAATGCAATAAAAGAGAGTGAATGTCACGCACCTCGTGTCTGTCCAGAGCAGATGTGTGAAATCACAACTAAAGACAGAAAAACTGATGAACAAAAATTAAATTCTGAATCAAAACACACTCCTACTTTAACATGTGAGAACTGCAATAGAGAAATGAAGACGCCATCATAGACACAAACTTACAGAGCATTAGAGGAAGAAGTCTGAACTCCATGATGACAGATGATTACTGAAGAAGTTTTACAGAAAACAGCCTTTCACAACTCAAATACATTTTACAGAGGAACAGGAAAGGGAAGTACAAAAATATTTGCCTGTTGCTGCGATGGACAAATTATACAAACCCTCAGCCAAAGCTAATAGAGCACACATTTCCCCATCAATCAATTTTAATTAACGTAAGCACAGATTCTAGCTTAATTCACTATATTTGAAAGAGTTTGAGCCGCAGTTCATCAGTCGTCTCATACCATTAAGGTCAATCTTACATTTCTCCGTATATATTGTAAGAAATATCTGAAAGTGATCATGAGCATTGCAAAGTTTAAAGCAGAGCTAACAAAGGCCAGGGAAACATAACATCAGATGGACTTATTCCACAGATACAGACTTTTTAAGACCTTTTTTAAGACCTGCACAAATAAATTTAATACCATATGAGCGGGGTAGGGCAATGTCTGTGGTTAAATATTAAACTGTAAAATGACTGTAAACTACTGTAAAAACTGATTTACAGTTCAGATACAACTTTTCACAAAACAAAAAAGCTCTATTTAAATTATATGCTTCACATTTCAGCCTTTAAAGTACCCATTTTTAAGAAAATGGATCAAAATCAAAAGTAATTAATCAAAGTATTACTTATATAAATTGAAACTATTATTATCTATAAATTATATTAATTAAAAAACATACAAGCACATTTTACTTTTTAGATTTTTATAATGAATTACCTTCTTAACGATGCATTCTTTCACTGCATGCTTGAGTCTATTAAAATGCTAGAATGATCACATAAATACATACATTTTCTGCCCCTATACTTTGTATTCTATCATTTTATGTAGTTAAACAATATCACATGAAGAGTGGTCTTTTCCTTCAAAAATCAGCATGACTACAAATGTGAAAAAAAAATGGCTTTATACAACAGTTCAATAAACAAGAAGTGAATATTAAAAGACTTGTTTTAGACAGCATATTTCCTGTTTTTGCTCAATTTTACCAACAAAAATCATTCCAAACACAGCCACATTGCTGTTTTGCATCTTTGAGCAACATGAAGGTGCTTCGTTTCTGAATGAATCAACCGTTGAAATGATTCGGTTCAATCTCAATGACTCACTTAAAAACAGCGACTTACTGACACCTGCTGGCGGTTTTAATATCACATTCATAGTATCTTTTTATGATTTTAAATATAATTGAATTTTCGTGTGTAAATGCATCTAAATGCCACTTTATATGCAACTTCTGCAAAGATGAGTTTTATTGATACTAATTTAATTTGTTTAGTAACAGCCTAAATGTACTACTATTAAAATTGACTGATTAAATGTAGGGTGAATTCAGGTTGATTGGGACATTTTTTGTCATTGAAATGACTTGGAAAAAGTGTCCCAAACAACCCGAATTCACCCTAAGTAATAGACTCAAAAGATGATTTTAGAAAAAATGGCTTTATAAAAGGTAAAAATGTCTAGAAAAGTTAAAAATCATTTTAAACTTTTAGGAAAAAATTTTTATTTTCATTTTTATCACTGCTGTGAACTGACCACACAGAATATGACAAATATCAAACACTTTAGTGACTGTAGTCCTTAAGAACACACACAGCTAAATATCGTCTAATTATCGTAATGAATAAAATCCCAGAAAATATTGAGATAATATTTTTTGTCAGTAGCGCACCCCCCTTCTACATATTTTCTTAAAAAATATCCTGAATTGAATAGCAAGTGCTATAAATAGTATGAGCTGTTAATACATAATACTATGGGATCATAGAAATGCAGTCCTGAAACAACAGACTTCCTGTATTGCAGGGATACCCTACTCAAAACAACAGGCTTATTGAAAATGCCCACTAGAGGGCGCATTCGAATCTATGGACATGCGTTTCCCGGGTAACGGCAGTAAACAAAGCAGCAGCACCAGGCTTTGAACTTGCAGCGCTCATGTTGAATTAAATCATACCCTTTTGAAGTTTAATCATTAACTAAGATATAATCGCAAATCTGATCTTCACTTAAACAAAATTTAAGATCCTCTTAATCATAATTAAGACTTTTTAAGACCTTTAAGGCCTTAAATTTGATAAACTAAATTTAAGACTTTTTAAGGACCCGCAGGAACCCTGCTCTTCAGGAATATTGCTATTTTCAAGGGTTTTCAGGCCTTAAATTTCAAAGAGTAAAATTCAAGTACTTTAAGCAACCCTGGACAGTAAAATAATCTAAATATGTGGGGAAAATACAGCCATCTTTATGTATGAAAATACCTTTATTCGGATCTACAACAACAGTGAAAACACAGTTTCAATGGGTTACAAACTTTATTATTTGCCATTGACTTTGCCAGCATGTTTAAAACCCTTCTTTTTCTTGTTCTTCTTAAATTTCTTGGTGAAGCTGGCAGATTGAACCTGAAAAACATGAGGAATTGAGCACATTTAAGCCTAAAAACATCATGTCATAACATTTTTTACAACATACAATAAAATATATTACATTGTTTTTATTACTCATATTAAATTATTTTAAAATATATTTAATTTGATCAATATTTATTAATAATTACATAATGCAAATTATTGTCATTAAAAAACTGACAAAAATACACATACTTTACAACTTAAACATAACTATATAAAAACTTAATTACAATTAAATTGTAAATTCTAATTCACAAAAAAAAGATTAAAAATTAATTAAAACAGTTAAAAATAAAAAAATTAGCATACATGAGTGCAATCATTTGTGTATAATGTAAAACTGCTACATAAAATA
>CM065119.1:2082500-2085000 GCA_033026305.1 Cirrhinus molitorella
ATGTGTATTATATTACAGCATACAATTCATGTTTTTCTTATATAGTTAATTTAAATAAAACAGGACATTTATTTATGTGCCATTAAATTTTATGCTTAAAAAATATTACAAAAATACACATATATAATGAAACAAAATTCCTCTGGAGAGTGAGTTGAGTCTCTTGTGAGTGTTATATGTGTTGGGCGTCTTTCTGAGGCTCACTTTGAGTGAAGACGCAGCGTATGCAGACGTTATACAGCCAGGCAGATTTGGACCCGAACCAGACAAAAGGCAGAGAACGGAGACGCCGAACGTAACTGAAGATCTCAATGCGACTATCAGCTTGACGGCATGTGTTTTCACTTTTCGTTTGGCTTTTTTCATTAAGCGGATGTGTCACGAATAATCAGCGCACCGTTGATTCGCTGCTCTCATTTCTGGACGCCGGCTGATGTTTATGGCTGCGTTTCAACAGTAATTCGCGCTGGCAACAATACGAGCTTTGTTTCAGGAGAGGATTCGGGACGTGTGGGACTGCTTGATGAAAAGTGTTGCTTTATGGGAAAACACACGGAGGGGAAGACACAAGAGCGGATTGAACACAAAGAGAATGGACCCTCTTAACAGCACTCTCTGAAATGGGCTGCAGGTCGAAGGTCAAGACACCTACAGGTCGAGGTCAAAGGTCAAGAGTGAGGCATGCGCCTGAGGCCGTCTCGCCCCTTTATGGCATCTTTCAGTCTCGGCTATTCCTTCATGAATACTACAAAAACAACCAGGACACCTACACCTTTCAGACTCAGTTTTAACCTTTTTTTAATCCAGACTGACAACTGATGGTCAATATAATGATTATACTGTATATACATAATACAATTACAATAAATATTAAACAACAATTATCACTGGCAAAGAATAAATAAAGGCACTTAATTGTTGCATGCTTGACATTAATTGCATTATAAAAGTCACTTCTGAATTTTAATCAATAATAAAGATATAATAATGGTTATAATTAATGGTTATTGTACATCATCATTTATATAATTTCTGTTTTGATTCCCTTGAATATTTATTGAAATTGTATTATACAGATTATAAATTATTATAATATAATGTGTAATATTATAAACATTATTTATAAATACCACAGTATTTATTTAATTATAAATATAGATTTAAATATTTTATAGAAATAATAATAATAATAATCAATGTATGGTTGTTATTATATATCATATAATTTCTGTTTTATACCCTGGAACATTTATTGAAATTACACTATAAATATAATAAATTATTAGAACATATTATAATGTAATGTACAATATTTACAACATTTATTTATATATTTATATATCATTGTATGTATTTAATTATAAACATGTATTTATATATGTATACATATACATTTTTATTTCAAATTATTTTATAGAAATATTAATAATAATGATTAATGGTTATAATTAATGGTTATTATACATCATAACTGATATAATTTCTGCTTTAATTCCCTTGAATATTTATTGAAATTGTATTATACACATTATAAATTATTATAATATAATATTATAAACATTATTTATAAATACTATTGTATTTATTTAATTATCAATATATATTTAAATATGTATACATATAAATTGACTTGCTTTAAAATTTATTTTATAGAAATAATAATAATGATTCAAAAAACTGTAATTATATCAAACTAATGATATTTAAAAATATCATCGTATTTATTTAATAAATATATATTTATTAAATAAATACAATAATATTTATAAATAAACATTTATTTACTAAATACATCATTAAACATGTATACATATATATTGACTTTTGCTTTTAAATGATTTTATAGAAATATTAATAATAATGAATAATGAAGCATGTGATAATGCTCAACTTTATCTTAACTTGATACTAAACCTGGAATAATCATTTCAGGTACACAATATTTAAAAATTAAAAATTAAAATGTTTTTACAATTCACTTCAAACTAAAACACATATGTGACCCTGGACAACAAAACCAGTCATAAGTCGCTGGGGTATATTTGCGGCAAAAGCCAAAAATACATTGTATGGGTCAAAATTATCGATTTTACTTTTATGCCAAAAATCATTAAGATATTAAGTAAAAATCATGTTCCATGAAGATATTTTGTACATTTCCTACTGTAAATGTATCAAAACTTAATTTGTGACCCCGGACGACGAAACCAGTCTTAAGTGTAAATTTTTCAAAAATTAGGTTTATTTATATTCTGAAAGTTGAATAAATAAGCTTTCAATAGATGTATGGTTTGTTGTGATAGGACAATATTTGGCTGAGATACAACTATCTATTATACTATTGAAATCTGCAATCTGAGGATGCAAAAAAATAAAAATACTGAGAAAATTGCCTTTAAAGTTGTCCAAATGAAGTTCTTAGCAATGCATATTACGTATCAAAAATTAAGTTTTTATACATTTACAGTACGAAATTTACAAAATATCTTAATGGAACATG
>CM065119.1:2090000-2405000 GCA_033026305.1 Cirrhinus molitorella
AAAATAACTGTTTCCCATGTGAATATCTTTTTAAATCTAAAGCCATAAAAAATGTAAATAAGTTATTTGAACTAAAATGTTGAAATTTACTAAAATATTTAAAAATTAAAATAACTATATAGACATAAAAAAAAAATAAAAAAATAAAAATTCAAAGATTCAAAATATTAATAAAAACTTTATATTTATTATTGGGGTACTATCATAGCATCATGACCATTTTTTCCACTATTTATAGTTTTAATTTTAGTTAAAGTTTTATTAATTTTGTTGTGTATTTTTTGTGTATTTAATTTTTTATTTATTTTGGCTTTTTATTAAATGTAGTTTTACATTTTATTTCAGTTAATGTTTATTGTTTGTATTTAATTTTTTTTTATTGTTTGTTATACTTTAGTTAACTACTATAATCACTAACAAGCAGTGGACAGTTGATAGCTAAATGAGGGTCTTATAAATCTCACATAATACATTTTTTACTTTTTTTTTTATTTATTAATATGATAAAACAGGTAAAAAACATATCTATATCTAAAGCCATATAAAAAAATTCTGTTATTTGAAATAAAATAAATGTTCAGTGGAATATATTAAAATATGGTGAAAAATACTATAAAAAAAATATATATATAGACATTTTAAAAATTCAAAATATTAATAAAAACTAGTGCTGGTTAATTATGATTAACTGAATCCAAAATAAAGGTTTTTTTGTGTACATAATATATGTGCAGTCAAACCACTTACATCTATTGTTCAAAAGTCCGGAATAATTATGATTTTTAAAAATAAAATGTTTTTAAAATAAGTCTCTTCTGCTCACCATGGTTGCTTTATTTGATGATAAAAAATACAGTAAAAATTTTGAAATATTATTACTATTTAAAATAACTGTTTTCCATGTGAATATCTGTTAAAATGTAATTTATTTCTGCAATCAAACATGCATTTTTTTTGTACCATTACTCCAGTTTTCAGTGTCACATGATCCTTCAAATTCTAATATTTTCTATGTGAGTATCTGTTAAATCTACTAAAATAAATGTTGAAATATACTAAAATATGAAAAGAAAAATAAAAAAATAAAAATTACTATATAGACATATAAAAAGACAAAAATCACGACAAAAATCACTAAAACTTTAACATACTATCATAGCATCATTACACTTTTTTCATGAGTATTTCAAATTAGTTTTTATATTATATACTTTGTTTTCATTTTAATTTTAGTTAAAAGTTTATTATTATTATTATTTTGTTGTGTATTTTTGACATTTTTATTCATTTTAGTTTTTATTTCCTTTTTTTAGCACATCAAGTTTAATGTAAGCAAATGCAACATTTATACATTTTATTTCAGTTAATGTTAATTTTATTTACATTTTAATTGTTTTAGTTTATAGTTTACTTAACTACTATAATCAAACAAGCAGTGGACAGTTTGATAGCTAAATTGGGATCTTAATCTCACATAATAAATTAAACTTTATTAATATGATAAAACAGGCGAAAAAGTTTCCCCTTGGAAAAAAACCCCCAACTAAATCTAAAGCCATAAAAAAAAATAAAAAAAATGTCTTATTTGAAATAAAATACATGTTCAGTGAAATATACTAAAATATGGGGGGAAAAAATATATACAGACATTTAAAAAAAGACAAATAACACAACAAAATCACTAAAACTTTAACTAAAAATAAGAAAATGGAAAATATAAACAAAATAAAAAATTCTAAATATTACTAAAAACTAGTGCTGGGCAACGATTCATCCAAAATAAAGGGTTGTGCGTACATAATATATGTGTAGTCAAAACACTCACATCTATTGTTCAAAAGTCCGGAATAATTATGATTTTTAAAAATAAAATGTTTTTTAAATAAGTCTCTTCTGCTCACCAAGGCTGCTTTATTTGACAAAAAATACAGTAAAAATTGTGAAATATTATTACTAATTAAAACACTGTTTTCCATGTGCATATCTGTTAAAATGTCATTTATTTCTGTGACCAAACATGCATTTTCAGCATCATTTCTCCAGTCTTCAGTCTCACATGATCTTCAGAAATCATCCTAATATACCGATTTGCCGCTCAAGAAACATTTCTGATTATTATCACTATTGAAAACAGTTGTGCTGCCCAAATTGTTTATGGAAACGATTCACAGATGTTCAAAAGAACAGCGTTTATTTTAAAACAGAAATCTTTTGGAACATTATGATGTCTTTACTGTCTCTTTTGATTCATTTAACGTGTCCTTGATAAATAAAATTATGAATTTAGTTAAAAAAATGTGATGTGATCATCATCATTTAAACAAACCTGACAAAAATCTTTCATTTCTTTATGAGTAAAACATTTTTGGAGTGGAAACACATACGTAAACACTCTCTCTCTCTGTTCCATTTGAATTCTACAGTGGATCTGTGATGTCTACTCAAATCTATTTCAAATCTCAGCGGAGAGAAAGAAATAAAAATCACACGCTTCTTTCTGAAGCTCAGCAAGAGGCAAACATAGATCCAGAGAGTTTATGAGAACGAGGCAAACACACACATACTCACAAAACCTCTTTGAGAAACACTCTCTCTAACACCATCAGCGTTTGGCATGAGAACACTGTATTTAGTGTGTGTGTGTGTGTGTGTGTGTGTGTGTGTATTACAGCGAAAGTGTTCAGCTCAGGCTGAAAATGTTTATTTAGGACTACATATTTTCCCACATACTTAAAAATTATGATTATCCGACGGCAAAATAACAACAGAGCAACTAACCACAACTTTGCAAGACTTAAACTAGTTTGCTTTTAGTTTGTTCATTTCATATACAAGTGCACTTGGTGTGTTATATATAAAGTTTTAGTGATTATAACTACATAAAATAAAGTTTTAGTGATTTTAGTGACATATATATATATATATATATATATATATATATATATATATATATATATATATATATACACACATATAACTATACGTATATATATTTTTATTATATATACATTTTTTTTATTATATATACGTACATACATATATATATATGTACGTATATATAATATATAATTTACGTATATATAATTTTTTTTTTTTTTTTTTTTTTTTCCCCATAACACTTTTATGCTTATCTACATTCCATTTATTTGACCAAAATTTCAGAAAAAAAGTAATATTATAAAATATTATTGCAATTCAAAATAAGTGTTTTTTTTTTTTTTTTTATTTTAATTTACTTTAAAATATAATTTATTTCTGATAAATTCATCAGCCATTACTCCAGTCTTCAGTGTCACATGATCCTTCAGAAATCATTCTAATATACTGATTTATTACTTTTATTATCAATGTTGGAAACAATTGTGCTGCTTAATATTTTTTGGAACCTGTGATGCTTTTTTCAGAATTCTTTAATGAACAAAAAGTTAAAAAGAACAGCATTTATTCAAAATAGAAATCTTTTCTAACTCTTTTACGATCTTTACGATCACTTTTTAAATCAATTTAACACATCCTTGCTGAATAAAAGTATTAATTTGCTTTCAAACAGAGAATGAAAAAATTTACTGACCCCAAACTTTAAACGAGGTGTTGTTACAACAGTTTTCTAATTTAAATAAAGGTTGTTCTTTTTAATGTTTTATTTATCAAAGAATCCTGAAAAAAGTATTTAAAAAAAAATATACTGAAATACTAAATACTGAAAAAAGTATTTAAAAAATTTGAATAAAAATATTTAAATATTTCACCACATTTGGTGAAAATCGGACTAACAGTCTAGGAGGAGTTCGAAAAAGTAGGTTTTCAACATGAATCAAAACGGCAGACAGGAAGTTCATCCAGTTTTGTCATAATTGGTATCAATGTTCTCGGCAATAACCAAAGAATATATTGAAACAAAATTTATTACAATTAAACAAAAAAATGCAAATGTTATTAGCATTTTTGGAAATTTCTTTATAACTTTTGGCCAGAAGGTGGCGGTGCCCCCAAATTTTTTGAGTTCTGTCAGGGCATGGCAGAAGACACATACTACTGAGTTTTATAACGATACACCAATTCGTTCGTAAAATATAGCATTTTTTAATCTAAATTCAAAATGGCCGACGGCCAAAATGGCTGACATGGGAAAATTTGGTATGGTTTGGTATGGACTCGGCATGATGCACCGAATGTAAAGAGACTAGCAAAAATGGCAATTTTTCATATCTCCTGGCCACTAGGTAGACAGGTGCAGGTAGACTCAGGTCATGCTTGTACGCCAAAGCATTGCAGAGATATAGCCTCAGATCAGTTTTTGTGTGCTCTTCGTCAAATTTGATTGTGCGTTATTTGAGAACGTTTTGACAAATTGACTTGTATTCTAACTTTTTTAACTGATGAAGATGACCTGGTTCAATTTTTGTGAAAATCGGAGCAATAACCTAGGAGGAGTTCGAAATTTTCATGGCGAAAAATGATGTCATTTTGTACATTTGAATCGGCTTGAGCCAAGGAATCAGAGGAAAAAAGTTTCTAGCCCTTATGGTTCAAAAGTTATTAGCATAAACATGAGTGAAACTTTGGACAAGTGGTGGCGCTAGAGAGTTTGAGTTATAGACTCCAAATTTGCTACGGTGACAGTTCAAACTCTGCCAAATTTCACAACTTTCCCGCCAGCGGTTCTATGGGCTGCCATAGACTCAAGAGCGGAAGAAACGGAAGAAGAAGAAGAAAAAGAATGCCAATGAATACAATATGAGAACATTGACAGAATAATGTGAGAATGAATATGAATGAATTGCGACTGCAGAAACAATCAATCAGGTAATTAGAAATGCCATTCTAACGAGTGTGACCTCTGACCTCTATTATAACGACATGTATTTCCATCAGACAGTGACAGAAGCCAATGAATATGAACTGGAGTCTTTACAGACACCATACACTATCTCATCTGAGCAAGTTCTCTGTTTATTTTGATCCTGATGGAAGTTGTTTTTTGCCACATGCACCTAGGGTTGCAAAATTCTGGGAGTTAATGGAAATTAACAGGAATATATGGGAATTAATGGAAATAAACTGGGAATTTGCTAAATTGCAAGAACAGGAAACTTAAATGTAGTTGAAAAAAATCTTGCTATTTAATTTAATTATTAAGATTGCATTAAGATTTAATGCAATTTCTGTTTACTTAAAATGTTTTTAACAACGCTGCCTTTCAAATGTTTCAATTAATACTTTTATTCAGCAAGGATGCTAAATTGATTTTTAAAAAAGTGTTCGTAAAGACTTACATTGTTTGAAAATATTCTATTTTTTTTAAATAAATGCTATTTTTTAAATTCATTTATTAGCTTTTATTCATCAATGAATCCTGAAAAAAAGTATCAAAGGTTCTAATAAAATGCAAAAAAAAAAAAAAAAGTAATTAGTTTGCATGCATATCAGCTGATGACCAAACAAAACACAATTTCTATACATTTCCCAAGATGTTTAATTAATTCTTATAAATTCCCATAAATTCCTGTTAAGTTTCCAATTTGGAATATTTGCAAAATTACCTAGATTAAGTTTCCATGAAACATTTACAAACAATTTCCAGAAACAACCTACAACTAATGAATGTACTAAGAATTATTGTAATTCGGAAACATGGTAAAATTGCTGTAACAGACTTGCTTTTTGATTTACTTATAAATGGAGTGAATTTATTTATTAAGAACTGACTTATTTATGAAGAACTGGGTTATTATAGTTATCAAGGTTTTATTATATAGGAATCAGGGTTTTTATAGTTAACTAAAACTAAAAAAATGAATAAATACATAAATGTTAACTAAAATAAAACAGTTAAAAAAAATGCATAAAAATATATAACAATGACAAAAAAAGAACAATTTGTAACTTACATTTTTAAGTTTTAAAAAATAATTTAAACGGCAATAAAAACTATAAAACAAATAGCACTAGCCACAGTAAAACAACAAAAAGTCTAACTAGTAATTAGTCTATTAGCTACCATTATTCAACTCAATGCAACAATTATCTTTAGAGACCTAAAAAGCAGCCGAATCATTTTCTGTTGCCGCTGTTCTTAGAGAATCTGCTTCCTGTAAGTGTTTCCTGTGTTTCCTGAATCACTGTCCGCTCGTGATTAAAGAAACACCTGGAAAATTCCTCCTGTGCGGAGCGTGACGCTGTGAGCGCAAATGAAACACAGCTGGAGTTTTCGCAGGCCGCTGATATAAAAACAGCTCTGTCTAATAAAAAGACACTTACATGCAGTGTGTTAAAGAACAGAGACTGACCTTATAAAAACGTTCATGGACTTAGAAAACTGCCACACTTTGATATAAAAACATGGAAAATGTGAGGGAAAAAGCCACATGATACAAGGGATGTAATATTATTGGTCAAAAGAGACATTTCTACAGTAATGAAGATGTACTGTAGATATTCTGCATTAAAAGACCAAATCATTTGGTGCCAAACCAACCAAATTCACTAAATGAATGACTTTAGACATTTAAACCCCTAAAAGAACCACTCCAGGTTTAATATGAGCACATCTACTGACAGCATCTCTAGCATTATGTTTATTAACATAGAAAATCAATTTATACACACATTATGTTAATGTGTTATATATAGAAGATAGAAATTAACTTCAAATATTTATCTTAAATTGTATTCAAATTTGATTATTTATAAATTTTAATTATTATAAATATTTATTATTATAATACTGAATAATTAGTAAATTACTCATTTAAATTAAGAATTAAAAAATATATTTCAATACAGTTGCATTTACAAGTAGAATATTATTAGATTTTCAAATGCTAAACAAATAGAAAAATTACTAAATTAAATGAAGAATTCCACAAAATCATATATTGTACTTAAATATGCAGCTGTATTGAATTTGAATTTTTAAATTCTTAATTAAATTTAAATTAGTCAATTAATTAATTTTGAAAGTCTAATATTCTACTTGTTGATGTAACTGTATTATATGTTAGAATATTAGATTTTCAAATGCTACACAAATAGTACAATTACTAAATTATTAATTAATAATTTCAATAAGAATTTTAATATTCTTAAATATTCAATCAATACAGCTGCATAAACAAGTTAGATTTTTAGATTCCACACAAACAGTAAAATTACTAAAATAATAGAAAATGTAATATAAATTATTCTAATTTAATACAGTTAAAAAAAAATTATATATACACTACCGTGCAAAAGTTTGGGGTCAGTAAATGTTTATTAATTCTTTTTTTTTGAAAGAAATGAATAAATTGTTACACTAATAAAAAGTGACATAACAGATTTACATTGCTAGAAAAGATTTATAGTTTGAATAAATGTTGTTCTTGAAAGAAAAAAAATACAGGTTCAAAAAAAAACAAAAAAAAAAAAAAAGCATTGGCGGCACAACTGTTTCCAAAACTGATAATTCTACTAATAATTCAGAATATCAGAATGATTTCTGAGAGATCATGTGACACTTAAGCCTGGGAAACTGAGTAACAGCTGATGAAAAATCAGCATTGCATCACAGGAATAAATTATATTTGAAAGTATATGAAAATAAAAACCATTATTTTCTATTGTAATAACATTTTGTAATATTACTGTTTATTTTCTGTATTTTTGATAAAATAAATGCAGCCTTGACTTCATTAAAAAAAAATTGCAAGTCTTACTGATCCCAAATATATATATATATATATATATATATATATATATATATGTACACACACACACACACAATTTTTAAATACTACACAAATACTACCTTTATTTAAATTAACTTTAAATTGTTATTATTCTAATTCAATGCAGCTGGATGCACAAGTAAATGATTTTTAAATCTAAATTTCAAGCCATGTGTTAAATCTGTAAAAAAGA
Source organism: Cirrhinus molitorella (assembly GCA_033026305.1). NCBI lineage: Eukaryota > Metazoa > Chordata > Actinopteri > Cypriniformes > Cyprinidae > Cirrhinus > Cirrhinus molitorella. Next base: position 2,097,903 of record CM065119.1, read on the forward strand.
CGCTATATAGACATAACAAAACACAAAAATGAAATGTGTGTTTAATAAAACAGCTAATCTTCAGACATCCAATTAATGCTGGAAAGAAGGCCAACATGACCTCAGACACAAATAAAGGTAATCTGGCCAGTGTTTCAATCAAAATTTTTTTTTTTTTTTTTTGAGACAATGTCATGAACCCAAAGGCCTTGGACACAAAAAACAACACTGTTGTGAAATAAATCTGATTGTCCTCACCCTGAATCATCAGAACCCATCAGATAAAAAAAAAAAACACATTTCATTTATCTAACAGGGTTACGAAGCTCTGCCAGAGAAAACACGCGGCACGAGGGGGTCATTGAACAGCGGCTAATTGAATAGATTGAATACTCCATGTGTCGCCAATGACGCCGTTCCCACAAACTTCACCAAAATGAACTTTCCTTCAAGTTCTCCAGCAGAAAATCACATCCAAACAACCCTCAGCTGCTTTTAAGAGACTATGGAGACGGTGGATATTTATTACAAACAGAAAATCAAACAGCATACGCTTTTAAATTCAATTAACTTAATTAAATTAAGATTTTTTTTAAAACATTGTTCTAATTCAATACAGCTGCAAAACAACTGCAAAAAAATTGTTCTGAAGCTGAGAAACTTCACTGCTGAGCTGTTTTTAAGAGACTGATATTTTAAGACAGCATTTTGATAAAGAGCTGTAGGTCTATTAACACATTACATTATTTATTTAGGGTCCTATGATTAAAGCGAAGCAAAAAACTTAATCGCGGAATCACGGGATCCAGTCATAAAAACAGAATATCACAGATTTTTATTAAAATATGAAACCTGCACATTCACTGTGTTTTCAGCCTCTGATGCCTCAATATATGAGTACATGAACAATCTCTAGAACTGCTGTGAGTCACTTCATGAGCATTTTACTGTTACTTTTGAGAAAAAACATTATCATATCATATCATATACAAATAGAAACAAAGGCAGCAACCCGTCAAAATAAAAGTTAACTACTATTAACTAGAAATATTACTTCATGTAATGATACTACTACTACTAATTAATATTATTAAAACAATATTTTCCAGAAAAAATATTTACCAGAATTTATTTACAAGAAAATTGTAAATACACAAGACTGTATTTCTGATAAAAAAATAAAAAAATAAAGAATTCTTTATAAAATCGAATTAATCTTTATAAATTAATTAGACATGATTTTGATTATTAATTTTATAAAACTAACAGAAAATTAGAAAATTAATATTCACAGAATTTGATCAAAATAAAACTGAATTTGACAAAAATAATAAAACATTTCATGGAATATAAATTATACACATTAAAATAGAGTCTAGAAAAATTCTAAATGGAAAAAACGAAATAAAAAAAAGTTTAAATGAATTTGGAAAAAATTAAATGGAATTTGGGAATAAAACAAATTAATTTCATTTGTGCCTTTGTTTTATTGTATTTGTCCTTTAGTTTGTTACTTGCATCTATGTTCTTATTATTAATAACAAAAAATGTACAATATCATGATATAAATTGTTATTGTGGAAAAAATGACTATATCATGAAATAAGATTTTTTATATTTTTAAAAACACAACAGTATTTCTGAAAGAAAAAGAAATTAATAAAAACAATCTTTATAAAATTTAAATAATCTTTATAAATCAATTAGACATGATTTTGATTATTCAAATTTTATGAAAGTATTAAAATGGAATGCAGAAAATTAACAGATTCACAGAATTTGATGAAAATAAAACATTTTATAGGGCCTTAAAATTTAAACTTTTGTTACATTTGAAAGAAACTGATGTTAAATAGTGTACGTTTCATGATTTCAATTAATTAGACATGCTTTTTGATTAATATTTTTTAATGTAACCATTAAAATACAGTCTAGAAAAAAAAAAAAGGAATCCAGAAAAGTTTAAATTAATTTTGAAAAAATAAAACGGAATTTGGGAATAAAACAAATTTCATAGGGCCCCATTTATTTCATTTGTGTTCATATTCTTAATAACAAAAACTGACTATATCATGATAGAAATTGTTATTGTGAAATAAAATGACTATATCATGAAATAAGATTAGTCTTTATCCTTTTAGCTCTTATCAAAGTTGCAAAGTTTCAGTGTAGTGGCTCTGGCATGTGATTTTTATGAGTTTATTATTTTTTTAAAGGAGGATGAAATGCTTTTTTTAATAGATAAAATAAGTATAACCTCCGTTTGGATCATCTGTTATTCATTTACTTTGTCGTAATATCGGTTCAGTAATAGTATGGAGATATTTTAGTCCTAGTAGTGTAATAGAACAAATGTGTGTGTGAGGAATTGACATAAGTGCTGTCAGGCAGTTGATTTCCATATTCACACAGACGCGGTGGTGTTTGTAATCTACTAATGACCCGCTCCGCTCTGACTGTAAGTCATTGTGATTTCTCTGGGGGTCACAATTTGGTTAAAAGCATTGAGCGCTCAGCTCCTCCTCTTTAATATGATGCCTGATCTCCACGTCTCCTTGTGCTCCTCTTTAATGGAGTCTGTAAGATGGATATCATGGAGTCACATGAGCGCTGGAGAAGCCTGAATATATTACACACAACTGGATCTTTATTACTGACTCCTAAGGGACACACTTATGCCTAAAACTGCTTAAAAAAAAAGTTACTTGAAAAAATTAAACATACTGTATTGTATTTCAGCTAATTGTCATTTCTCATTAAAATTTAGTTTGACTTAAAACACCAAAACTAAAACAACAAACTAAACTGTTCACTCTAAAAACTTAAACTAAGATATACTCAATTTTTAAAGCATTTTTAGTTAAAAAATATTGAATATATATTTGTGAAGGCAGTGAAAAAAGTGTGAAATCAATTAAATATAACATAATATTCTCTATTCTCAAATATTTTGAAATTAAACAAAAATATTGAGTTTATCATATAAAATTATTATTTGTTAATCTACACTCTAAAATCGTAAAAAAAAAGTATTGTCAAAAATATCTCCCCCCTGAGTAAAAAGCTGTGAAATTAAGTTGTGAAATAATTAAAATATACCTTATAAATATTCTCTATTATCAAAAAATGTGCCAAAAATATTGAGTATATGCTAAAAATATAATGTTTTTATATAATATAATTGGTCTATTTTTGTGAAATAATCTTAAATTATTTCACAAAAATAAACAAAAAAAAGCTGTGATATAATTCAAATATACTAATTCCAATATACCTTAGAAATAATCTCTATTCTCAAAAATGTTATTGCAAAGTACCAAAAATATTGAGCATATACTAAAAATATAATTTGTTATATAATATACTTTATTTTTGTGAAATAATCTTAAATAATAGATAAAGCATGAACAAAACAAGGAAATATACCATTAAATATTCTCCATTCTCAAACGTTCTCTCAAAAAAGTGTGAAATCAATTAAATATACCATAATAATATTCTCCATTCTCAAATATTTTAAAATTAAACAAAAATATTGAGTTTATCAAAAAAAATTTTTTTAATGTACACTCTAAAATCGTAAAAAAAGTATTGTCCAAAAAAAATAAAAATAAAAAAGTAAAAAGCTGTGAAAAAAGTTGTGAAATAATTAAAATATACTAATTAAAATGATTTGAAGTAATTAAAATAATTAAAATATACCTATTCTCTATTCTCAAAAAATATTGAGTATATCTTAAAAATATAATTTATTAGTCAAATACTAGTTTATTTTTGTGAAATCATTTAAAATCATAGATTAAGCATGAACAAAACAATTAAATATACATGAAATATTCCTAATTCTCAAATATTTTCTCAAATATAAGTGTGAAATCAGTTAAATATACCATAATAATATTCTCCATTCTTAAATATGTTAAAATTAAACAAAAATATTGAGTTTATCATAAAAATATTATTTTGTTAATCTACACTCTAAAATCATAAAAAGTATCGTCTAAAAAGATGTCACTCAAAAAAGCTGTGTAAAATTGTGAAATATATGAAAGTATTGAGTATTTGCTAAAAATATAATTTGTTAGTCAAATACTAGTTTATTTTTGTGAAATAAACTATTGAATAGAAAAAAGCATAAACAAAACAATGAAATATACCATTAAATATGATCTATTCTCAAATGTTTTTGATTGACATATGATTGAAACACTGAGTATGGGAAATATAATTTAATATAAATATATAAATAATAATAAAATATAATTAAAAGTAAATTTTAAAGCAGTGAAGTCAATGACAAATATTATATAAATATTCTACATTTTAAATATTCTGGCTGAAATTTAGCAGAAATATTAACTATACACCAAAACTACATTTTGTTTTTATTACTACATTATTTTCAGGAAATAAATTGAACAGATTTAAAGTGTAAACTAATTTTCATGAAAAAAAATTGGAATAATTTATGCACATTTTAGACCAAATTTACGATTGGATATTTATTTTTTTTATTCTTTTTTCCCCACTCAAACAATCACTTAAGTGTTTTTATTTTAGTTATTTATTATTATGATATTAACAAAGACACTGATTTATTTACACAAGATCCTGATGACAGTAAATGCAGGTTATGGTTTTTGTAATGTACACCAGAGTCAGCACTGAGGACTGTGTTTCCTGAAGCAGTGCTTGTGTACTGGTTTTGCTTGAGGAAATCCAGTCCTCAGTGCTGACTCTGGTTTTCAAGTTTCTAATTCATTAAGCTCTGCTTCGTTTCATTAAGTCTGAAGCGGATCATTAAAGGCTGTGACTCGATATCTCACTCAGCTCTAAACAAACACTAATAAGCATTAAAGCACACGAGTAACGCTGACATATACACAGTTAATGTGGAGTTCAGACCACAATCTGCAAACCTCACATTTTTTGATTAATGTTCACTACAGTTCTGCATGTCTTCTAACCACTGAATGCTGTTTTTATCACATATTTAGCCTCAAATGATGACCCTAAGCTCAGTTAAACACAGCAGTTTTGTAGAAACTGGCATGCATTTTATTTTTTTATTCACAGATAATTAGAAAATTCAGCAGAACAGCATTTATTTGAAATCAAAATCTTTTGTAACATTATGTCTTTTCTGTCACTTTTGATCAATTTAATGCATCCTTGTGTGTGTGTGTATATATATATATATATATATATATATATATAAATATATATAAATAAAAGGGCTGTCAATTAATCACATCCAAAATTAAAGTTTATGTTTACATACTATGTGTGTGTTTACTCTGTATATTTATTATGTATATATAAATACACACACATACATGTATATATTTAAAAAAAATTATATGTATATACATTTACACCTGTATACAATTTAGATTATAAATAAATATAAATATTTTATATATAAATCTAAAATATTTTCCCTAATATATACGTGTGTGTGTTGGTATTTATATATACATAATAAATATACACAGTACACAGATACACAGATGTTAACACAAACTTCATTTGACAGCACTAATATATATAAATATATATATATATATATATATATATATATATATATATATATACACATATATATACATATACATATATATATATATATATACACATATATACACATATATATATATATACACATACACACTACCGTTCAAAAGTTTGGGGTCAGTAAATGTTTATTCATGCTTTTTTTTTTGTTTGAAAGAAATTAATAAATTGTTACATTAATAAAAAGTGACATAACAGATTTACATTGCTAGAAAAGATTTATAGTTTGAATAAATGTTGTTCTTGAAAGAAAAAAAATGCGGTTCAAAAAAAAAAAACTAATAAACATTGGCAGCACAACTGTTTCCAAAACTGATAATTCTGCTAATAATTGAGAATATCAGAATGATTTCTGAGAGATCATGTGACACTTAAGCCTGGGAAACTGAGTAACAGCTGATGAAAAATCAGCATTGCATCACAGGAATAAATTATATTTTAAAGTATATGAAAATAAAAACCATTATTTTCTATTGTAATAACATTTTGTAATATTACAGTTTGTTTTCTGTATTTTTGATCAAATAAATGCAGCCTTGACTTCATTCAAAAAAATTGCAAGTCTTACTGACCCCAAACTTTTGAACGGTAGTGTATATATACACACATATATCCACACACACACACACACACACACACACACACACACACACACACACACACACACACACACACACACAGGTGGTGATGAGTGACAGAATAAAACAGACCAATAATTAAACAGAGACACATCATAACACACCCAGCCCTACATGAGCCCCAACCTGTCAATATGAGATATTATGTAATGCATTAAATTTGGGAATGACTAACAAGCCGTTACATAATAAAAACAGGCACTGAATTGTCTGTCAGGAAGCAGTTCAGTGGAGCTCTGCAGCTGCTGCCGGATCACAACGAGAAGGAGCCGGTGTGTTTTATCAGAAACAACACACACACACACACACACACACACACACACACACACACACACACACACACACACACACACACACACACACAGAGAGAGAGAGCTAATTTACCCAGCTGCCTGACAACATGTCAGAGGTGTCTCTGCTGCCCGACAGAAATGCTGGGAATCATCATCTCACACACACACACACACACACACACACACACACACACACACACACACACACACACACACACACTCCTGATCCGCTCACCTTTGACTGTCACTGATATAGCGTCTCGTGTCGCTGCTGCTAAACTCCAAATAAAACCCTGAAGCGTGCTTCAGCCATCATCTGTGCTTCTAGTCTCAGTTCATTCACATATGAGTATTAAAGCGTCTGTTCAGTGTCGCATGCGTCTCCTATAGTGGACTACAGACGCTTCCTTTAGCTGTTTACGCTGGCCTTTCCTTCCTGTCAGGATAGGGAGGGATCGTCTCTGTGTGTGTGTGTGTGTGTGTGTGCGTGAGGCCTTTGTTATTTTCTGCTGTCTTATAAGTGTATATACACTGTTAGTCAAATGGGGTTATTTAATGGTCAGTGGCTAATTTCTAACAACAAAAACTAAGGGGATTCTATTTAGATTCTGTTTCAAATAAATGCTGTTCTTTTGAGTTCTATTCATCTGTGAATCCTAAAAAATAAAACGTATCACTATTTCCACAAAATTATTTGGCAGCACAACTGTTTTCAATATTGATAATAAATCAGCATATTAGAATGATTTCTGAAGGATCATGTGACACTGAAGATTGGAGTAATGATGCTGGAAATTCAGCTTTGATCACAGAAATAAATTACATTTTAATCACAGATTCACATAGAAATGAGCTATTTTGAATAGAAATAATATTTCAGAATTTTACTGTTTTTATTGTATTTTTGAAATAGGCTGCATTTATTTGATCAAAAATACAATAAAAACGAAAATACAATAACGCACAAAAAGACAAAATCCATTCCTTTTATAGTTAAACATTTCATAAATTATTAAACTGCTCAAGTTTCAAAAATGATTAACGTCTTTATTATTACAATTTAATTAAACCATTAAAACAAAACACAGAAAAATGTAAATTTGGGACTAAAGAAGCAACATTCAGAAAAACATAAGAAATATGAGGTAAAATAAAACATTTCATAAAATTTTACTTAATATCTTATTGAAACCTTATGAATTAAATTAATTAATAATGATAATAGTAATGATGCTGAAAATTCAGCTTTGATCACAGGAATAAATTACATTTTAACAGAGATCACCTTAGAAATGAGCACACAAAAACACAAAATCCAGTCCTTTTACATTTAAACATTTAATAAATTATGAAATTGTTAAAGTTTCTAAAATTCAACTGATAAACATTTTTATTATTGCAATTTAATGAAGCCATTAAAAAAAAAACACTGAATGTGTGACTAAAACAACATTCAGAAAAATATAAGACATATGAGGTAAAATGAAACATTTCATAGCCCTATTATTATTAAAATCTTATTAAAACCTCATGAATTAAATTAATTATACATGTTTTTGATTATTAAAATTTAATACAAACAATTAAAATGGAATCCAGATAATGTATACATAATTTGGGAAAAAATAAAAAGAAATTTGGGGGAAAATAAAACATCTTATAAGGCCCTTTTATTGTAAAAATTGTAACAAGTTGTTAAAAATGTAACTGTATTTTAGATCAAATAAATGAAGCCATGAGCAGAAGAGACATCTTTCATGAACATAAAAAAAATAAATAATTTGAACATTTCATAGAGCCCTATTATTATTAAAATTTTACTTAATATCTTATTAAGACCTCATGAATTAAATTAATTATACATGTTTTTGATTATTAAAATTTAAATTAAACCATTAAAATGGAATCCATAATTTTCAAATAATTTTGGAAAAAATAAAAATAAATTTTGGGAAAAGAAAAAAAAAATGTATAAGGCCCTTTTATTGTTAAAATTGTAATAAGTTGTTAAAAATGTAACTGTATTTTAGATCAAATAAATGAAGCCATGGTGAGCAGAAAAGACGTCTTTCATAAACATAAAAAAAATAAATAAATTGAACAATCCCAAACTGATAGCATACATTTGTTTAAGTTTATGATGACAAAATAAATGTAAACACTGCTGAAAAAAATGAATAAAAAAACAACTCATTTTTCCTGCAAATTCACTAAAAACACTGAAACCTGCAATAATTGATTATCTATTGACAAGATGACAAATGGAGGAACTATAACCTCCATTTATTATCAAAATCAACTGCCAACAATCCCAAATTTCTCAAAAACAGTAGTTTACATTAGTTTATCACTAATATGGACAATAACACTGTGACTTTGCAAAAAACGCAGAAACAACTTTAAGGCTTTTTCACTTCAAGTGCAAATTTTCCTTACAAATTCAAAGCCTTTTGAACGAAGTTTTTTTTTTTCCATTTCAAACAAACCCAATAAAAACCAATTCACAACAACAGCATCATGACAGAGACTGGAGCGCGATTGACTTTCGTTCAGACATGCAAACCCTCCCAAAAAGCATTGCAAAAATGTGAATGGTTTTGAGACTAAATTGCAGGCGATTCACTTTATTGGGCCGCGTGTTTTTAACGTCAGTTTGTCGCAGGATGAAGTTTTTAGGCTGGAGTTTCTCTCTCAGATCTCAAACACTCATGCTGAGGTAGAGGTCAAAGGTCGTGACCAGAGGGCGACACACTGAACATCAAACGTTTTGTTTTTTTTTGAGAGAGAAAAACAATGTTTGAGTCGTCTTATTTGAAGTGCTCTATGGAAGATTTCACACGCACATTGTTTTAAGAAAGATCAAACTTTCAGGAATCAATCAGGGAACTCTCTAAATGTAATTAGAGCCATATGATTTTCACAATGCAGAAAACGTGGACAGAATCGTGGAATTGTTTGGGGTTTTTTGAACATTTTTTACATTTTTGTAATAAATAATAAAAAAAAAAGAAAATCATACAGCCATATACTCAATAACATTTCGGTAAATTAGACATGCTTTTTGCTTATTAAAAATTAAATAAACATAATTTAAGAAGAAAAATTTAACTAAATTAGTTTTTTTTTTCTTTCTTTTTTTTTTTTTTTTAAAGATGAACATTTCATATGACCCTATAAGACATGATTTTTGATTATAAACATTTACTTATTAAATTAAAACAGAATCCAGAAAAAATATAACAGGAAAAACAGAATTTTCAGGAAAAAATAAATCATTGTATAGGGTCTTATTAAAATAAAAAAATAAAAAAAAAATTACAATTACATTATTAAAGCTTCAATTTATTAGACAAAACAAAACAAAAAAATAAAAATAATTTGAGAAAAATATAAAAACTCCTAATATTTATTTATACACTTTTAATACATTATTAAATTGGTAAAGCTAAATTTACTTAATTGTTTAGACAAGCCTTTTGTTATTACAATTGAATTAAACAATTAAAATGGAAGCCAGAAAAAAATATAACAGGAAACATAAATTTTGGGGGAAAAAAAAAAAAAAAAAAAAAAACATTTTATAGGGTCTTTAAAAAATGTAAATTACAATTAAATTGTTAAAGCTTCAATTAATCAGACATGTGTTTTAACAAAAAAAAACATAAAAAAAAAATTTAAAACACTTGAATTTCTGGAGGAAAAAAGAAAAAAAACCTGAATTTGGCAAATAAATAAATAAATAAAAATCAACAGAAATTTGAGGGGGGAAAAAAATCTACTTTTAATTCATAAAGCTTTACCAATTTAATGTATTAAATTGATTAGACAAGCCTTTTAATTATTAAAATGTAATGAATCAATAAAAATGGAATCCAGAAAAAATATAACAGGAAAAAGAATTTTCAGGGAGAAAAAAAAAATAAATAAATAAAAAAATTATATAAATATATATATAAATTTTTCATTCTTATTAAAATAAAAATGTTAAATTACGATTAAATTGTTAAAGCTTCAATTTATCAGACATGTGTTTTATCAAAAGATAATGAAACCATTAAAATGGAATCTAGAAAAATTAACACACAAAACACTGAATTTTGAGGACAAAAAAAAACTGACTTTGGGAAAAAAAATTAACAGAAATTTGAAAAAAATAAATAAATAAATAAAATAAACTTTTAATATATTATTAAATTGGTAAATCTTTATGAATTTGATTGATTAGTCAAGCTTTTTAATTATTAAAATGTAATGAATCAATTAGAAAAAAATATATATAACAGGAAAATTTTTTCAGGGGGAAAAAAACATTTTATAGGGTCTTATTAAAATGAAAATGTTAAATTACGATTAAATTGTTAAAGCTTCAATTTATCAGACATGTGTTTTATCAAAAGATAATTAAACCATTAAAAAGGAATCTAGAAAAATGAAAACACAAAACACTGAATTTTGAGGACAAAAAAAAAAACAGACTTTGGGGGAAAAAAAATCTACAGAAATTTGAGGGGAAAAAATTGTAATTATTAAATTTAAAATGTAAAAATTAAAATGATTAAAATAAAATAATTAAATTATGATTACATTGTTAAAGCTTCAGTTTATCAGACATTTGTTTTAGTAAAGGTTAATTAAATGGAATCCAGAAAAACACAAAACACTAAATTTTGGGAAACCTGACTTTAAAAAAATAAAAAATAAATAAAAATCCATAGGGCCCTATTATTTATCAACTTTTAATGCATTATTAAATTAGTAAAGCTTTATGAATTTAATTGATTAGAATCAAAAAATGTTAACAAACAAGTAAAAAGGAATCGATGAAAATTACAACAAAAAAACATGGAACTTTAAAGAAAACAGGTTTTTTTTGTGATAAAACAGGTTTCATAAGACCCTAATTAGTATAAAGATGATGCTTCAAGGTAAAAGTAAACTAGTTAATCTGTTGACATCTACAAGAACATGAACGGCTGCAGAAGGAAAGTTCACAGGCTTCCCAGCGGAGGAATGTCGGCAGGACATAAACAACCCGACACTGAAGATTCCCATCAGGAAGAGGATCTCCACCCCGCCGGTCAAACGCCTCACAGACAACAATAACAGCAGCGTAGAGATTTCCATATCACAGCGCATACATCTACCCAGTTTCTCTGTTCATTAGCGCATCTGCATCTCCAACTCAAATCAAAGCTCCGGCTTTCAGCTCTGGATCTAATTAGCTCCTCTTCGGGATAAATAATACGAGCGTGAGAGCAAAGATCCAAGTCGTTTCAACCCGAACTTATCAGACCTACCTCTGATTTGTTTGTAAAGCGTGTTTTTAATCAGGCAGCAGCAAAGGTTTTTCCTTTAATGAGAAACAGTCATAAATAATCACACTGAAGCTCAAAGCTCATTTACAGCTGCGTTTAACACATCAAAAACTAAAGCGGTCAAACTGCACAATATGCACATTCTGCCAAATATAACAGCGTTACATAAAACTCAGGTGGTTGATGCTGGTGCTAGAGATGAATCACATGAGTGAGCGATGATCGCACACATGAATGACTAACTACACACTCAAATAACAGCAGCACTTCAAGAGACACTTCACATGCCGACTAAAAACTACTCAAATCAGCTTCATTAGCCACTGAGTAATTCATTTGACTGATTCATTAATATGAAGCTTAAACAACTGCCAACTGGTGGCAGCTTAATGATGAGTCGTTGAATCGTTCAAACAACTGATTTAAAAATTTAACTATAAAATATTAAACTAAAACTGCAGTAGAAGCTTAATTAGTGAGTCACTAGTCATTCAAACTACTAATTTATTTAGAAATTATACTTTAAATGTAAAACTAAACCTGGCAGCGGTTGACGGCTTAGAGAGGGAGTCATTTATTCATCCGATTTGTTAAAAAAATAAAATAAAATGAATAAATAAATAAATAAATAAAACACTTTCTTTGATGAAGCTGAAATAAAAACTTAAATTAAAATGAAACTATAAAAGTTGACTTGAATGGAATCCAGGAAATACATGACAGGAGAAACAAAACTTTTGGGGGGAAAAATAAAATTTTTTTTTTTTTTATTAAAAAATGTAAATTCTCAAATTAAATCATTAAAATTGAATCTAGAAAAATGAAAACACAAAACACTGAATTTTTGGAGGAAAAAAAAACAGAAATTTGAGAAAAAAAAATATTATTAAATCTGGTAAAGCTTTATCAATGTATTTGATTAGACAAGCCTTTCAATTATTAAAATGGAATCCAGAAAAAATATAACAGGAAACAAATTTCACAGGGGGGGAAAAAAACCTTTAAAAGGTTCTTATTAAAATAAAAATTGTAAATTATGGTTAAATTGTTAAAGCCTCAATTTATCAGACATGTTTTTTTACGTAATTAAACCATTAAAATTAAATCTAGAAAAAAAACACAAAACACTGAATTTTTGGAGGAAAAAACAGACTTTGGGAAAAAATAAACAGAAATTTGAGAGAATTTCTTTTTTTAAAATATATTATTAAATTGGTAAAGCTTTATCAATGTAATTGATTAGACAAGCCTTTTAACTATTAAAATGTAATGAATCAATTAAAATGGAATTCAGAAAAAATAACAGGAAACAGATTTTTTTATAGGGTCTTATAAAATTATAAAATTTAAATTATGATCAAATTGTTAAAGCTTCAATTTATCAGACATGCGTTTTATCAAAAGTTAATTAAACGGTATCCAAAAATACACAGAACACTAAATTTTGGGAGGAAAAAAGAAAAGAAAAAAAACTGACTGGGAAACAAAAAACAACGCAATTTGAGGAAAAAAAATCCATAGGGCCCTATTATTTATCAACTTTTAATACATTAATAAATTGGTATAGCTTTATGAATTTAATTGATTAGACAAGCCTTTTAATTTATACAATTTAATTAAAAAATTAAAATGGAATCCAGAAAAAAAATATAACGGGGGATTTTATAGGGTATTATTTTAATAAAAATGTTAATAAAGCTGAAATAAAAAATTTGTTATTACAATTGAAAAATTGCAATTTAAATTAAATTAAATTGAAACTATAAAAGTTGACTTGGCAATTAATCGAAATAAAATGCATTTAAGTGCTACATTTATTAAAACAGAAATATAAATAAAATAAAGTTCAATAAATATCATTAAAATAATCATTACAATGAACAGATTTATAAATGGCTCTGATTAGATTTATCGAACTCATGGAATCATTTAATATTTGTACTTATCTAATATTAAAATTAATTTAATTTATTGAAATTAAGTTGAAAAAAAAAAAAAATATATATATATATATATATATATATATATTTTTTTTTTTTTTTTTTTTTTTTTTTTTTTTTTTTTTTTCAATGAAAAACTGAGTCATTTATTTATTTGATTCCTTTAAAAATGATACTTAAATGTGAAACTAAAACTACCAATATGGGGTGACTTATTGGGTTACTGAGTAGTTCAGAAATGATTCGTTTAGAAATTATGCTTTAAATATGAAACTACAACTGCTAGTAGTTTATATCTAACCTGAGCTATTACAGCAAAACACACTCTTTCTCCTGGTAGGTAACTAAAACACTATTCCCCTATGAAACCTGAGGCGCAAGCGTCCATCTCTCGCTCTCTGCAGAACAAGAATAAAGGGCATTTTGTCTTCAGAGGAGTTTTTATGAGCAGCGGCTGCGGTGTAAATACTGCGTTTATTTGGACTGAAGGGGGTGAAGGTACTTGAGGTGCTCACACGTTCGTTTTCCAACTTAATGGTCTGTGAAAGGTGAATTATCTCTGTACACATTCGCTCCGAGCGCCACAACACACTTCACTCTATACACACAAACGTCAGGCCTTTCAGACCATCGGCCTTTAATGTTATAAATAGAAGAGGGTTGAGGCTGAGAGAGACAGAGAAATAGACACAGAAAAGAGCATCCAGATGAAAAGGAAAGCCGCAGGATCACTGTTATTAAACAAAACTCAATCTACAATCAGGAAAAACGGATCAGTAAGCAAATCAAGTGCTGAATAGTAGCATTACGAGTGTGTGGCCGTTTCTCTGAAATCAATTACGACTCTTAAAATCAACAACAGAACCAATTATTGCAGCAAACGAAACGCAACCATCAGCAAAAAGAACAGATTTATAAAACACTCTGTGATTTGGTTTATTGGACTCTTAAGATGGTGATACAATGAATAATATTTCCATTTATCTTTTATTAAAATAAAATAAAATAAAATAAAATAAAATAAAATAAAATAAAATAAAATAAAATATGTCTTGGCAACTAAGGAAAATATAAGTTTAGGTACTAAAATAATAAAATAAATATATTTTTTAATTACATTAAAAATAATTAAACAAAAATGACTTTAATGAAGCTGAAAAAAAATGTAAAGACTATTTTTTTTATATTATAAGTAAAATATAAAAACTGAATAGATTTATAAATCTCTGATTTGATTTATTGAACTGACTTAATTTCTTATCTAATAATAAAAATAATTTTATTTATTTAAATAAAATATGTATTCAATGAAAAACACTTAAAATACCAAAAAAAATGAAAAATGTTGTTTTGGCAACTAATTGAAATAAAATAATCATTGAATTTAGTAAAATAGAGATAAAAAATAAATAAATGTAATTTTAATAAAAAAATAAAAAAAAAAACCATTCGCAAACTGAGCACTTTTTCAGACCTTTTTGAATCATGGTCAAATTTATTAAAAGTATTTTGCATATATTTAAATATATTGCATTTATCTTATATTAAAAATCCCCTTCTATACTGATAACAACCCTAACCCTAAAATAATAAAATACTGATGAAATATAATTATACAAAAATTAAAATACATAAAAAAAAAAAAAAAAAAATGAAATAGCATTGACAACTAACTGAAATAAAATTTTTGCAAATTAAGCGTATTTATAAACAGCTTTTCTGACCTTTTTAAGTGGAGATACAATTAATTAAAAGTATTTTGCATATATTTAAATATAATACATTAATCTGATATTAAAAGTTCTTTTCTATACTAATAATAACCCTAACCCTAAAATAAAAATTTATATAACAGCTTTTCTTGCCTTTTTAAATGGTGATAAAAATTAAGTAAAAGTATTTTGCATTCATTCAAAATATAAAATAAATAAAAACATAATATGAAATAGCCTAGACAACTAACTGATATAAAATAGAGTAAATAAATAAAAAAGTACTAAAAACACTAAAATGGCAACAAAAAAAATTAAAGCTAAAAAATATTAAAAGACACAAACACAATTAAAAAAAATTACAAATGGACATAAAATTAATAAAAGTAAAAATAATAAAAATAAAATATGTTTGCAAAATATTAATAAACACTATAACAGTATATAAACAATACTAAAATAACACTAGATATGACATAAAATGTAAAGGCGTCTAAATGTGCACAGCTGTAGCAGCGCTGTTTTAAAGGGAAACAAATTTCTGATGCAACTTGTCTGAATATTCCACTATGCAAACTGTTATACAGCTGATAAAAATGTCAAAACGCCCATTTAAAACTCATTTAAACAAGTCCACCTGGGTGCCAGAAAGCACAGCGCCTAGCAACCACCCAGAACTCCTTAGCAACTGCACAGTCATGCCTTCACAAGTTCTGGACAGACAAGATGCTCTGAAGAAATATGTAAGAAAAATAAACACTAGAGCTTCACATTCGTCCTGACAGAAACTGCAGCAGCATGCGAAATCATGATGACATATCAGTATTACCGCCATGACGTTCATCATTTAAACATCAGCACACTCAAACATCTGATTCCTGAAACCATCTGACATCTGATTAATATTTCAGAGACCAAGAGTGAATTTCCAGGGCTGCTGTTGTACGACAGCACAGAGATTTTTCTTTTCCTCTTCTGTCAGTGACTATACGTGTTTTTATACTACTCTAAATACTTGATTCATCAATATTGACATACTATGGTTAAATATCATGTAAAATCTCAATTTAGACCAGTGCATGAAAAAACAATGGTTTTACCTGTAGAGTCTTCAAAAATTATAGTCTTATCACTGTAAATGCTGCTGCAATTAGTTATATAGAGCCCTATCATTTTTACAATGCCGAAACACAATGTTTTCAGCGTATGCTGCATTTTGAGGACATAAATGCATAAACAACATCTCCAAAGCAGCTCTGAGAGTCACTTCATGAGCATTTGACCGCTTAGTTTGAGAAAAAAACTACACAAACCAAACATTTCAGTATAAACTGTCAAAATAAAAGTTTGGTTTAACTTGAATAAATTGTGACAGAAAAATACTAGTACTGTACAAAAGAATTAAAACATCTTGCTAATAAAATTCTTAAAATGTTCTTTCATTGGATTAAAATTGGATTAAATTTGGTAAGTTTTAGCATTTTAATTAATTAGGCATAGTTTGGAGTAATACAATTTAATTGAACCATTAAAAAGGAGTCTGGAAAAAAAATAAAAAATAAAAAAAAAAATAGAATGGAATTTGAGAAAAATATAAAATGGAATTCATTGTGACAACTTTTTTTTTTAGATGACTTAAATATCTAACTTAATTAAACTAAAGTTAACTAAATGTATATATTGATTTAATCAATAGATTGCCATTCAATTGTAAAATGTAGTGTATAAATAACACTAAAATGTGTAACTGACATCAATTAGTTAATATAATTTGAGATGTAGTCTCACTGTATAAAATTCACCAAATAAGCACAGCTATCAAGCCATAATCTAAAGATTTCCCAAAATTTTCCAGCCTGTTCATACATCAGGTAAATGTTAGTTTGAAATGAAATGAAACAAGACAAAAGAAAGTGACACCAGATTGTGATTATGCATAAATTATGTCAGGATTATTATAGGAGTCAGAATTAAGTAATTTTATCTAAAGAACCAACTTCAAGAATATTTTGATCATATTTTGTCAAATATATTTATAACTATTTTTATAACAATAGTAATACATTATGATTATTTTTATTCATATTTTTAGTAACAGCATTTATTTAAAACAGCTTTTATAATAATAATAATAATAATAATAATAATAATAATAATAAAGAAGAAGAAGAAGAAGAAGAAGAAGATACATCATCATTATTATTATTATTATTATTATTATTTATTAACAACATCTACTTAAAACAATAATACTAACAATTATTATGCCTTTTTGTAAATTCTATTAGTAATACAGTATTTAAAACAAGTTTTTTATAATAATAATAATAATAATAATAATAATAATAATAATTAATCATTATTTTATTAATATTTTTAGTAACATTATTTAATAATAATAATAAAATACATTAATAATAATAATAATAATAACAACATTTATTTAAAACAATAATACTAATACAATTATTATAATACAGTTTGTAATTTTGTTAGTAATACTGTTTAAGTAATACTTTTTTTTATGACTGTAATTATAAATTATTATAGCTTTTGTTTCTATTTTAGTAATAGCATTTATTTAAAACAGCATTTTTTACAATCATAATAACAAAATACAGTATGACAAATGAAGTAATTTTAACTAAAGAACCAAATATTTATATTTTATACCAAAAGGCTTTGGCTGGCAAAAAAGTTTGAGAATCTCTACATATATGCTACATACATGATTTGATCAATATATTAATGTTATTCTGCATAAAAATGTTGTAATGACATCAATTAGTCAACATAATCTGAAATACAGTCTTATTACTGTATGAAATATTAAGTTTAGTCTTCAGATAATTCAGTCAATATTCTCCAAAATATCCCAAATATCAAGCAAATAAATGCTCTGTCCTATATATCAGACTTTATAGGGTTACTCCACCCCAAAATGAAAATTTTGTCATTAATCACGATTTCGTTCAAAACCCGTAAAAGCCTGTAAAAGCTTTGTTTGTCTTCGGGAATACAATTTAAGATATTTCAGATGAAAATCGGGAGCTTTTTGACTTTTGAAGGCCCAGAAAAGTATGAAAGACATCATCAAAATTGTTCATCTATCCAATTTAAACAGAGGTAGGAAGTAAAATAGAGACGTCAGATTGGGTCACTGAGTTAAAGCACTTCATCAGTCCATTAAGGTTATTAACTAATGAGCCGCAGTTGGTCTAGTTCCCGCACACCTCTCTCCTCTCGCTGAACAAGACAAACAAACCCAATAAAACAGCGTGGATTTACCGGCCCCGTGGGTTTAATAAAGCATGCTGTAAATTTGTATAAAATAAAAGCAGCTTTCATATCTACACTGGCTCATTGTTGGGGCCTCGTCGAGCGGAGGGCCTGTAAATCGCAGATTTCCCCTCGAGTGAGTTTGTCTTCCCTACAGAAGTGCCATAAATCACGTCTGTCACAACAGCAGCTCGCTCTCCGTCTCCGTTCACCATCTCCCATCACATCCATCAGCGAGCGCAGAGCTTTACGAGCCGCGGCTCTACTGAACCAGCGCATCCGCGGCTTAAAACCCGCCGTTCGTCAGTCTGACGCAGACAGGGGTAAATCTGGGGACATTAGTACCTAGCGTTGCACTAAGAAGGCATTGTGATACCCTGCTTTAAAATACCAGAAAGATGGCTTAATATTTAGATATTTAGATTAATATTTTATGATAATGTTTTATGAAAAATGTAAATACTCATCTCTGAGTGTCACTTCATGAGCATTTGACTATTTTGTTTTAGAAAAACTACACAAACTAAAATCTTCAGTACAAACCGTCAAAATAAAAGTTTGGTTTAACTTGAAGAAATTGTGACAGGATAAAAAAAAATAGTACTGTGCAAACAAATTAAAACATCTTACTAATGAAATTCTTAAAATGCTCTTTTTTAAGGAATTATTTAATATTTTTTTATAACAATATTTTTTTCTTGTTGAAATTTTAAAAGTAAACCCTCTTTGTTTGCCAAAAAGATGGCTTAATATTCAAGATTAATATTTAGATATTTAGATTAATATTTTCTGATAATGTTTTACGAAAAAATTAAATGCATGATACAGAATTTCTGGAGAAAAAAAAAAAAAAAAAAAACTTTCATAGGGATGTTGTAAAACAACAACTTAATTTATTAAATAAACAGAATTAGGCAAAAAAAATAAATAAATAAATAAAACATTCCATATAGCCTTAAAATGTTTTTTTTTTTGTTCAAATTGTAATAAATGTATGTTAAATTTTGTATGTTTTAGCATTTTAATTAATTAGGCATACTTTTTGGAGTAATAAAATTTAATTTAACCATTAAAAAGGAGTCTGGAAAAATTTAAACGGGAAAAAAAATAAATAAATGGAAAAAATTTAATGAAATTAATTGTGACAACTTACATTTCTAATTTAATTAAACTAAATTAAATAGTTTTCAACATTATCACACAATATTTTTTTCTTGTTTACATTTTAAAAGTAATCCCTCTTTATTTGCCAAAAAGATTATTTAATATTATTTAATCTTAATATTTAGATATTTAGATTAATATTTTATGATAATGTTTTATGAAAAATGTAAATACATGATGCAAAATTTCTGGAGAGAAAAAAAAAACATTTCATAGGGCTGTTGTAAAACAACAAAATTTATTGCATAAACAGAATTAGGCAAAAACAGAATGTGAGAAAAAAAATAAAACATTGCATATGGCCTTAAAATGTATTTTTTGTTTAAACTGTAATAAATGTATGTTAAATTTGGTATGTTTTCGCATTTTAATTAATAAACAACATCTCCAGAGCAGCTCTGAGAGCCACTTCATGAGCATTTGACCATTTTGTTTGAGAAAAATTACACAAACTAAACTCTTCAGTACAAACCGTCAAAATAAAAGTTTGGTTTAACTTGAAGAAATTGTGACAGAAAAATACTAGTACTGTGCAAACAAATTAAAATATCTTGTTTCCTTGTTTAAATTTTGAAAGTAAACCCTCTTTTTTTGCCAAAAAGATGGCTTAATATTTAAGATTAATATTTAGATATTTAAATTAATATATTATGATAATGTTTTATGAAAAGTTATAATACGTGATACAGAATTTCATTTTTTTCTTAATTTCTTAATTCTTAATTTATTAAATAAACAGAATTAGACAAAAACTGAATGTGAGGAAAAAAAACGTTGTTCTGTTTTTGTGGTAGTATGAGTTTAGTAGTAATGTTGAGATATTTTAGTCAGAGTGACAAAGTGATAGAGACTGATCAGCTTCTTCAGATCCTGATGGACAGAAAGTCAGAAAATGAGCTTCTGAAATGGCTCTCAGATGATCTGATCTCTAGCGATCGCAGTTTATTAACAAGCGTCTCAAACGCGTCTCATCTGAACACTTGAGATGAGATTTCATTCTGAGAGTCTCTGATTTCATGACCATATTTACTCACTATATTACTGCTGTTCATAAAGTAGGAAAAACAACTCAGTATTGCTTTTAAAAGTACTTAAGCGTTCATTTCTCTGCAAACGTCGTCACGTTAATGGACACAATGAGAATTTGCCCTGATACAAAAAAATTCATATGAAAATTGACCTGAATTTGCTCACTGTTCATTCATGCATTTTAATGCAAAATTCACCTCGTCACTAAAAAGCAACAACACCCTGCTCTCTGAGAACAAAACAACAGATGTAAAATCTACAATAACAGGCTTAAACAAAACACATCGCAACTAAATAAACTACTACTGAACACAGAGACATGCTTCAAATGGAAACAGCATTTATAATAACCATTACAGTAATTATACAAATATTTTTGTATCTAATCTGTAATAATATTATAATAATAATAATTATAGTTCTTATTATTATGCCATATTTTAATTAACAATAAAGATAAATATTATAGTTTGTAATAATAATAATAATAATAATAATAATTATTATTATTATTTAAAAATTTTGCTTTTTGCACTAGCAATAATTTTACGACTAATGCCAATTATTAACAACAACAACAACAACAACAACAAAAATGCATATAATTATAAAAATAAATAATACATTTTATTTATTTATTAGTAGGGTTCTGTTATTTAATAAACATTTTTATATTCAGTTACATTTTTCAACTTAAAACTTAAATTATTATATGAAATATTATAATTATGATGAAATATCAACTTTAAATATGCACTGAAATAGAAATTTTATTGGCTATATATCACTCAGTTTTTTCAGCATATTTTGCTATGAGCGCCACATTTTAAAGAAAATAAATTATATATTTATATATATATTATTATTTTATTATATATATATATATATATATATATATATATATATATATATATATATTTTTTTTTTTTTTTTTTTTTTTTTATTTTAATAATGACATTTCTTAAGATTTATTTTTTATTTATAATATTTCTTAAAATGTTTATGCTTATGCCATCATCCCAAAAAAAAAAAAATAAAAATATACAGATCATAAAGCCATTGGTCAAACATGTATATACATTACATATTTTACACTGTTCACATTTCATTTAATCTGTTTTAAATATTTCATTAAATTCATCATCCATTTTTGTTTATTTTATCCTTCCATTAATTAAACAAGTGCTTGTTGTGCATTAATTAAAGATTTATTTGGAGAAAACACCTTGATGCGATTGCATAATGTTGCAGTTCACAGATTTGGCCGTTTCCTTCCTGACATCTTGAGTTAAAGCAAAAGAAAAGGAGACATTTTCCTCCATGTGCTTGTAATGTCTCGTCATGTGTTTTATGAGCCGCTTTTGTTGTCGTTTGAGTCTCAGGGATGTAATCGAATCCCGTCTTACTCGCTCCGAGCGTTTGATCCGACACCAAATCACATGAAGGCCACGCTTAATAGAGAGCACCTTTGATTGGGACCTGCTAGCGTAACATTTTAATTGGCCAAACACGTGTTTATGTGAAATGTGCGTCTGCGAACAGCTGCTGCTTGTCAGGGACGGCTGTTTTATGGCCGAGGGAGCGCAGGCTCGTGTTTAAGGATGTTTACAGATGTTATCCGCTCTCATTGATCACGGTTTGTTCTCGAAGTGAGGAGCCTTAAAGCACTTAAGGAGCGTCTCTAGGGGTTTTACCAGCCAAATGACAGTTTACCGCATGACGCTTTGTTGATCGCAATAGAAATAGTGTAGAAGTTTGTAGAAATGAACTGGAAGTGTTTTTGCAGAAAAGGTCAAATCCTGGAGTTTTTTTTGTATTCTTGAGAAAGAAAGACGATTTATATTAGACAATTGAGTGCTATTTATTTATTCATTTAGTTATTTATTTAAAAAAATGTTATTGGTGTGTTGCTGACTGCAATAGAAGAAATTGTGAATTATTTCTGAGTTCATAAAAATGAACTGGAAGTGTTTTTACAGTAATGGTTTCAAGGTTAAATCCTCCTTGAGAAAGGAAGTAAAATAGCAGATGTCAGTGGATATCTTTTATGTACTTGTTTTATTACATTAATGTATTCCATATGTATTTTATATTATTATTTTAAGTGTATTTATACATTTTAATTAATTAATTTAAATGTAAACTATTATTTATTTAGTTTTTTATTTATTTGTATTAATTTATTTTAAATTAAATT
Source organism: Cirrhinus molitorella (assembly GCA_033026305.1). Lineage (NCBI taxonomy): Eukaryota > Metazoa > Chordata > Actinopteri > Cypriniformes > Cyprinidae > Cirrhinus > Cirrhinus molitorella. The sequence continues at coordinate 2,121,023 of CM065119.1, forward strand.
ATTTTTGATTTTCTAATTGAATTTAATATTATTTTATTAATTTCAATGTATACAATTGCATTATTTACTTAATACAATTAATTGACTTAATTTAGCTTTTTATTTTTATGAATTATTTATTTTTTGTGTAGTTTTGTTTTATTTTAAACACTCAAGACTGTTTAAAATACAGTATTTTTTGTTAATTTATTACATTAATTTAATTTATTCTGTATGTATTTTGTAAATTATTTTAAGTGTATTTATTCATTTTAATTCAATTATTTAAATTTAATTTATTATTTAATTCATTATTTATTAATTAATTCTTAATTTAAGAATTAACTAATTAATTAATATTCTCATTTTAAAGTATACAATTGTATTATTTACTTAATAAAATGAATTAAGTAATGAATATTCTCATCTAAATGTATACAACTGTATTATTTACTTAATTTTATTAATTATTTAAAATTAAAATTATTGTTTTTATTTTTAGTGGTTTTAATTTTAAACAGCCCAGACTATATTTGTTTATTAAATGTAATGTATTTATAATTTAGTTAATTCTTATTTTTAATATTTTTATTAATCAAATTAATTTAATATCTTTTTTACAATTTAATTTAATATCATTTCATTAATTGTAATGTATTCAATTGTATTATTTACTTAATAAAATTAATTAAGCAATGAATATTCTCATTTTAAATGTATACAACTGTATTATTTACTTAATAAAATGTATTTACTTTATTTTATTAATTATTTAAAATTAAAATTATTGTTTTTATTTTTAGTGTAGTTTTAATTTTAAACTGCCAAGACTATATTTGTTTATTAAATGTAATTTATTTATTATTTAGTTTAATTATTAATTTACTATTTAGTTTATTACTTAGTTTTTTTTTTTATTAATCAAATTAATAAATTTTTTTTACAATTGAATTTAATATAATTTCATTAATTTTAATGTATTCAATTGTATTATTAATTATTATAAAATAAAATGTATTTTATTTAGCTTATTTTATTTTATTTTATTATTATTTTATTTATTTATCTTTACATTTTATATTATTTTATTTTAAACTGCCCAGACTATATTTGTTTGTTTATCTATTGCATTAATTTAATTTATTCCGTGTGTATTTTTAAAAAATACTTTATATTTTTATTTTATTTATTTTATATTTATTAATTTTAATTAAATTATTTAAAATTTACTTTAATATTTAACTCATTTATTATTTAGATAATTCTTATTTATTTTTATTTATTTGTATAAATAAATAAATCAATTTGTATAATTTTTTTAAACTTTCTGGTCAGGCTTTCTCAAGCCAACATAAAGTCTGTCTTAACAAACTTTTTATCTAATTAGTATTAATAGTGTTTTAGAAGTACTTTTGTTCATGTTATTAATTGGAACTTTACTGTAAAGTACATTCCTTAAAGGAATTCTAAGGTTCTAAGGTTAAAACAGTTTCAGGAAGACAGGGATTCTTCTGTTCTAGCGCTAGACGGCTCGTGTCCTCCTGCGTCCAGGAGACATAAGACAGAGCCGTCTTTATCTGACCGGGAGCGTCTCTTTCTCTTCCCTGTGGGCAGACGGCCAGAAATAAAAGGACTGTTTGATAAGCACAGGGCCGTTGTCTATTTTTATCTCCGCTTCGCCTCTTCACACTGATTTAGTGCCGCGTTCGGCTCTCTGGCTGTAGTGCGCACTAAAAAGGCACTTTAGATGGGAGGATAGCGTTCTAATGCTGTTATAGCGTCTGTGGGGTCGTGCCGGAGCGGGACGGATGGGCTCGTGTGGAGATCGGACTCCAGGGGCCCGTAAGAGACGCACAGAAGTGCTGACGCTCTTCATCACGTTAATCCCAGATCTTTGTTCCTCCAGTGTTCAGGGAAAACAGCCATCACACTGAACTGTTACCGAGTTGGAAACGATGTTCAGAGCTCTGCCTTCACTGCTTTAGAAAGAAATAAATGGAGCGCATGCATGGCGAACATGTCTGTTTTTGATGCGTAGGGCAAAATATTGATTTTATTAATAATAATGGTAACACTTAGCAATAAGTTACATTAGTTAACTACAACTAGAACATGAACTAAGAACATAAACAATACTTCTACGCATTTATTAAGCGGCATATATAACCGACAAAATAACTTTTATTTTAAGCCATATTTAATGTAGTTTTTCATTTGGATGGCATACAGATTTTCAAAAAAAAAAAAAAAAAAATTATATTATATTATATTATATATAAAATTTATAACAATTTCACTTGGAAAAAGAGTCTAAGAACTAAGCATAATCAGAAAAAAAATTATTGAATATAAAAATGTTTATTATTTAAAAACACAGAACCCTGTAAATAAATAAATAAAATTAATTATATATAAACATTTATATATTTAGCTTTTTCTTAAAAATGTGTTGCTCATGGCACAAGCAAAAAAAAAAAAAAAAAAACTATATCGAGGCACATTTAATGTAGTTTTTCATTTTGATGGCATACAGATTTTGTAAAAAAAAAAAATAATAATAATAAAAATTACTTAAAAAGAGTCTAACAACTAAGCATAATCAGGAAAAAAATATTGAATATAAAAATGTTTATTATTTAAAAACACAGAACCCTATAAATAAGTAAAATAAATACAGAAAATGAAATGAATTATACATAAACATTTAATTTTATTATTTTAATATTAATTAATATAATTTTAATATTAATTAGTTAATTATTTAATTAATTTGTGTAGTTTTATTTTATTTTAAACTACCCAGATTATTCAGTATAAGCAAGTAATTTCACATTTAATTGATTGGTTTAGTAATTTTATGCAGTAATAGAGTCAAATAGTTGCTGTTAAACTGTATAAAATAAATATTATATACTGTATAAATAAATATTTTACATAATAATAATTTATAACAATTTTACTCAGAAAAGAGTTTAATAACTAAGCATAATCTGAATTTTTTTTTTTATTTAATATAAAAATGTTTATTATTTAAAAACACAGAACCCTATAAATCAATCAATCAATCAATCAATCAATCAATTTCAAGGCATGTTTAATGTAGTTTTTCATTTGGATGGCATAATAATTTTCTAAATATTTTTAATAACAATTCTACTCAAAAAATAAGAACTAAGCAAACTAGAAAAATTAAACTGAATATAAAAATGTTTATTAAACAAAGTATTATATTTAACTCGTCATTCTTAAAAATGTGCTCATAACACAAGTTGCTGAAAAACAGTGAGCATATATAGCAAAAAAAAAAAAAAAAAATTCAAGGCAAGTTTAATGCAGTTTTTTTTATTTGAAAGAATGATTTTCTAAATATTTTTAATAACAATTCTACTCAAAAAAATTTGAACCAAGCAAAATAGAAAAATTTAAATGAATATAAAAATTATTAAACAAAGTTTTATTATATTTAACTCTTCATTCTTAAAAATGTACATGCATTATATTTAAATTATTCTTTAAAAAGTGGTGCTAAAAAATAAAACAATTATATTATATTTAACTAATCATTCTTTAAAATGTGCTGATGGCACAAGATGCGGAAAAAACAGTGAACGGCAAATATAGCACAAAAAAAAATATTATATTTATATAATATTATATCATATTTAACTAATCATTCTTAAAAATTATTTTATTTTATTTGATTTTTTTGTTGCTATATATGCAATTCACTATTTTTTCAGCATCTGAGAAGATGCAGAAAAAATAGTGAATTGCATATATAGCAACAAAAAAAATCAAATAAAATAAAACAATTATATTATATTTATATAATATTATTTAACTAATAATTCTTTAAAATGTGCTCATGACACAAGATGCTGAAAAAACAGTGAACGGCATATATAGCAAAAAAAATCCATTTCAAGGCATGTTTATTGTAGTTTTTCATTTGGATGCCATAATAATTTTTTTAAATAACAATTCTACTCAAAATAAGAACTAAGCAAACTAGAAAAATTAAACTAAATATAAAAATGTTTATTAAAGTTTTTTATATTTAACTCTTCATTCTTAAAAATGTGCTCATGGCACAAGATGCTGAAAAACTGAGCGACAAATATAGCAAAAAAAAAAAAAAAATATATATATATATTTCAAAGCATGTTAATGTAGTTTTTCATTTTGACAGCATACTGATTTTGTAAATACTTTTTTAAAACAACAATTATACTCAGAAAAGAGAAGAACTAAGAACTAAGCAAACCAGAAAAATGTAAATGAATGTAGGAATATAAAAAATTATTAAACCAAGTTTTTGTATTATATTTAACTCATCATTCTTAAAAACGTGCTCATGGCGCAAGATGCTGAAAAACAGTGAGAGGCAAACATGTCTTTTCCAAGGTGCATTTCAAGTACTTATTTTATATAAACAATACTTTTCAAAGTATTTAATTCACTGATAATACTTTGTAAGCTAATGACTGCAAAACACCATTTTTTCTAATCTTTCCATTCTAGATTCTCTTACTAAAAAAGTTCGAAACAAGCACATCTGTCACGATCGGAGCGGTCATATCCGCAGTAGGAGGGCGATCTGACCCTGAAGATATGAGGATGACAATCACATGATGAAGCTGAAACACTTTAAAAGTGACAGCAGAGAAGCACATATGGAAAGAAAACGAGAGCCGAACGCCGCAGTCAGACCCTCATCGAACGCCTCTTACCTCGCTTCCCTCGGCCGCCGCTTCCCTGCCGGCGTTCACGGCCGCTCCAGAGTTCATGGTCCCTAAACTCCCGGAGCTAATCGCGTTTCCGCGGAGGGTATTCCAGCGCGAGACGGCAGACGCCCGAGGTTGACGAGAAACGCGTCTGTTCTCAGGTTCCTCCCGCTTCTGTAATCCACACGCTCTGCCGGCGGCTCATCCTCGATTCCGCGAGCACAATCCGGCGGTATTCCCAACGCAATCCCAGCGCTAATCCGCACGAGAGACCATTAAATCCACGCTCCGCACATTCCACGATCCAGCCGGAGACTCCGGCAGCAGCAGCGCCGCACTGCTCTGATCCTCACACACACAGAGAGAGAGAGAGAGAGAGAGAGAGAGGGAGAGCAGGAGGGCGGGCGACAGAGAGAGAGAGTGAAAGAGAGAGAGGGAGCTCCTCGAGGGCCTCACAGCTGCATGGGGCCGCAGGACGGAGTGTTTTACGTTTGTGTGTGTGTGTGTGTGTGTGTGTGTGTGTGTGTGTGTGTGTGGGAGGAGACTCCTTCAGGGCTGTTTCAGCCCGTCAGATTCCCCTCGGCTGGAATATGATCAGTCACTTCATGCTCTCCAAATCCTGCCTCAATCTAACGCTGCTCTGCTCTCAGCCGGTCACTTCTACACTTAAAATAAATACTACATGCACAAATCATCCAGACACATCACCTGACTTAATGCTGCCTATAGGGCTGTCAAACAATTAATTAATCCAAAATAAAAGTTTATGTTTACATGCTATATGTGCGTTTACTCTGTATATTTATTATGTACATATAAACACACACACATGCATGTATATATTAAGGAAAAATATTTTAGATTTATATATAATTTTTTTTTATTTATTTATAATCTAAATTGTATACAGGTGTAAATATATATACATATACATTTGATTTTAAATATATACATGTATGTGTGTGTATTTATATGTACATAATAAATATACAGAGTAAACACACACATATAGTATGTAAACAAACTTTTATTTTGAATGCGATTAATCGCGATTAATTGTTTGACAGCGCTAGCTGTCTATAATTTAGAATCACTGAATAATCATTTTAATAATGTGTTGTTTTTAATAACAGATCATTTTTAATATTTTTTTGTGCTGTCAGGTTGATCAATCACGATCCAAAATAAAAGTTTGTTACCAAAACAAACATTTGTGACCCTGGAGCACAACCAGTCTTAAGTTGCATGGGCATATTTGTAGAAATAGACAAAAATACATTGTATGGGTCAAAATTATTGATTTTTCTTTTATGCCAAAAATCTTTAGGATATTAAGTAAAGATCAGGTTCCATGAAGATATTTTGTACATTTCCTACCGTAAATATATCAAAACTTAAAATAATAATTTTTGATTAGTAATATGCATTGCTAGGAACTTAATTTGGACAATTTTAAAGGCGATTTTAGATTGTTTTGCACCCTCAGATTGCAGATTTTCAAATAGTTATATCTCAAATATTGTCCTGTCCTAACAAAGCTCATTTATTCAGCTTTCAGATGATGTATAAATCTCAATTTCGAAAAATTTACCATTAAGACTGTTTTTTGTGGTCCAATATATTTATATTTACATAATAAACAATACAAATATTTAATACTTAAATACATCATTGCATAGTATAATTTATACTTTTAATATAATTGTTTTAATAATTAATTTACACACATTTAAATATATATTTTAAATCACAACATAATGTATTTAAGCATAGCATTTTTTAAAATATAAATCATACATTTAATATAAAATATTTAAATTCAAATGTATATATATATATATGTTACCTTTATACATTTTAAATAAATAAATAAATAAATACATAAATATAAATATTCATTTTTTAATAATTAATTTACACATTTAAATATATATTTTTAATCTCAAATAATAAATCATTTAAAAATATTATAAATTATAAAAAATGCAATACTTAAATACATAATATATTTAAAATACATTTAATATAAAATTTAAAATCATATGTATATACATATAAATTTATGTAAACAACATACATGTTGTTTTACATAAGTATAATGAATAAATTATTATTATTATTATTATTATTATTATTATTATAATAAATGACTACTGTATATAATATAAACAACTAAATATATTAAAAAAATAAAACAAATATGTGACCCTGGACCACAAAACCAGTCTTAAGTAGCATAGGTATATTAGTAGTAATAGATTAAAAAAAAAAAAAAAATTGTATGGGTCAAAATCAATTTTTCTTTTATGCCAAAAATCATTAGGATATTAAATAAAGAACATGTTATATGAAGATATTTTGTACATTTCCTACTGTAAATATATCAAAACCTAATTTTTAATTAGTAAAATGCATTGCTAAGAATTTAATTTGGACAAATTTAAAGGCGATTTTCTCAATATTTATTTATTTTTTTTTTGCATCCTCAGATTGCAGATTTTCAAAAAGTTGTATCTTGCCCAAATATTGTCTTATTCTAACAAATCTCATATTTCAAAATTAAATAACCCTTATGACTGGTTTTGTGGTCCAAGGTCACATATTATATAATAATATTAAATATTCTTCTTTGTACTTGACACGTCTTGGTCACCATCCACTTTCATTATATAAAACTGAACAGCGTGAACATTCTGCTAAACATCTGCTTTTGTGTTTCTATGAAGAAAATCAGTCATACAGGTTTGAAACGATAAGAACGTAGGTAAACTGATCATTTTAGGTGCACTGTCCCTTTAAAACACAGCATCTGATGGTTTATTCGTGTTTGCTCACTGTTTTCCTCACGCTGGCCGAGATCCAGAACTTTCTCTTGCTGTTTCTCTGGCTGCGGCTCTTAAGCAGATTATATCGCTCTCTCTTGGCACAGACCCCATGTAACAGACTTAATTATAGGTGTGTGTCATTGTGTTAGATGAGTCTTCATCAAACACTCTGTCAGAAGCAATGAAAAACACCCTGCATCAATCTCACGACAGCATTAGAGCCGATTACACAAACCGAGTCTCAACTGGAGTCTCTCTTCTGCTGGATTTACATGAAGACTGAGACTTGAGTTTATATGGGTAAAGAGTCAAATATTGATGTTACATGTTCTAGTGTTATATAACGAATTCAACAGCTCCCTCTAGTGAAGAGGAAGGTGGATGATTTCAACTAAAAGTCAAAGTTTAGTCATCATCTGCTAAAGATCCATTAGGACAGCATTCACATTCATGCAGATCTTTAGGCCGATATAAACTACACACAATCAAGGCCTGATATTTTTGGTTTTTGGAAAACAAGCAGCTGCACTTCCAGCGAGAGAGAAGAAGAGCTGAAGCTCAGAAATACAAAAATACTCTGATGAATAATTCAAGAACTTTTTGAACCCTGTCAGCGTCTTATGTATCACTAAACTTGTTCAATATCAGTAATACTGAAATATTCAGGCTTCATCTTTAGTTAAAAACCTAGGACTAGTACGCAAAACTTTCACTTTCACTTTTTTCAAAAGGTTTTTTTTTTTTTTTTTTCATCTTCTCAAACATTTAACAAATTATTTTAGAGGCAAAGGTGTCCAGAATGAGGAATTCTGTCATATGATATGAATGCACAATCATTTGCGTTCATTAAAAATGATTGTGCATTCATATCAAATCTCAAAGCAAGCATAGAGCACTGATGAGAATGTATTAAATTAACAGAGCAGAGTAAATTGAGTAGAAAAAATATTTTAATTTTTTTTTTTATTTAATATTTTAATTGTGAAGCATTAAACATAAAACATCCTAGATCTAAATGATGAATCAGAATCCTGTGTAATTAATGCTTTAGATATACATTGCTGCTTAAAAGTTTGTGATCAGTGAGACTTGTAATGTTTTTTAATGTTATTACAACATAAAATAATGGTTTTTGTTTTAATATACTTTAAAACATAATTTATTCCTGTGATGCAAAGCTGCATTTTCATCAGCTGTTACTCCAGTCTTAAGTGTCACATGATTCTATAGAAATCATTCTAATAAGCTGATTTATTACTAGAATTATCAATGTTGGAAATATTTTTTTTGAAACCTGTGATTCTTTTTATTTCAGGATTCTTTGATGAATAACAAATTAAAAAGAACTGCATTTATTCAAAATATTAATCTTTTCTAACAATGTAAATCTATGCTATAACTTTTTAGTATTTTAACACATCTTTGGTGAATAAAATATATTTTCTTTCAAAAAATAAAGAATACAAATTTACTGAACCCAAACCTTTGAACATTAGTGTATATTGTTAGAAAACCTGTCTTCTTAAAATAAATGCTGTTCTTTTTAACATTTTATTGATCAAAGAATACTAAAAAAGTATCAATAAAAAGATGTTCTTATGATTTTATTATTTCTTTTTATGTAAAGCACTTTGAATTACCATTGTGTATGAAATGTGCTATATAAATAAACTTGCCTTGCCTTAAAAAAATATTAAGCTGTTTTCAACATTGATGATAAATCAGCATATTAGAATTATTTCTGAAGGATCAAGTGACACTGAAGACATGTAATGATGCTGGAAATTTAGCTTTGTATCACAGGAATAAATTAAATTTTAAAATATTTTCACATAAAAAAAAGTTATTTTAAATCAAAATAATATTTTACACTATTACAGTTTTTTCTGTATTTTTGTTCAAATAAATGCAGCCTTAATGAGCAGAAGAAATGTTTTTTAAAACCATCAAAAATCTTACTGATCCCAAACTTTTGAACACTTGTGTACTGTGTCTATTTTAAATAAATGCTTTTTTCCCCCCTTTTATTGATCAAAGAATCCAAAAATGTATCACAGGTTCCAAAAAAATATTAAGCAGCACAACGGTTTTCAACATTGATAATAAATCTGTATATTAGACTGATTTCTGAAAGATCATGTGACACAGAAGACGAGTAGTGATGCTGAAAATGTAGCTTTGTACCACCGGAATAAATTACATTTTAAAATATATTCGCATTAAAAACAGTTATTTTAAATTGAAATAATATTTCACAATATTACAGTTTTTTTTTGTATTTCTGATCAAATAAATGCAGCCTTGATGAGCAGAAGAAATGTCTGCGGTGAGACGAGGGTCACCTACACACGGCCATTAAAACCTCTCAGCCTTTAAACGTCCCACAAACCCCTCCGTATCGCTGATCTCATCAAGACATGTGCGCCGAATCGGGAATATCACTGATACGCACAATTACTCTCACAATATGGCTTCACAACCTGGAAGAACACACTCCAGCTTCTTTCAACAGAGGCCTTGCACATGACACTATACAACTGATAACTGATGTTTGGTTCAGGTTGAGTAAAAACAACATACAAGTATGCAGTTTCATGCAAATAAACAACTTTGCTGTGTTAACTAAAGTAAAAAAGCTAGCTATTTTTGGCATTTTTCCCAGTTAAAACATCTACTCTGAAAATAAGTAAATAAATGAGTAAATAGGTAGGGAGGTATATAATTTGAAACGATCTCACTCAGTAAATTTCACAAATAATTATAATGAAACTGCAAGTAACACATTTAATTAAACATGACATTTTTAAGCAGAAAGACTGAAATCTTGTAAAATGCACTCCAATATATATATTAACTTCAAAAAATGTTTTACAGTGTGAAAAATCTATAAAATTAAACATTTAATTAAGAAGCAACTCTGCATAAAGTCCTGAATAAGTACATTTTCTTACACTTGCTTTAAACTTGTTTATACAATTTTTTAATAAGGTCTATTTTATCTATCTATCTATCTATCTATCTATCTATCTATCTATCTATCTATCTATCTATCTATCTAAATGGGTTATGTGTTCACATGAATTATATAAACAACAAATTAAGATTTTCAGATGTGACGCATGTGAATGTATGCTCTTGGATTGAAATATATGGAGGGAAAAACATAAAAAAATAAAATATAATAAAAAACATTTATATTTTTATGTCAATTTTCCTAAATATTTTGTAAAAAAAAAAAAGTAAATAGTAAATAATAATGTTCATCTTAAATGTCATCTTCATATCTAAAATAAGTTAAAACAATAAATGTATTGTATATGCTGCTATAAGTGTAAACATCAGCAGTACAACAAAATTAAAAAAAAATTATTATAGAATTATTATATGCTTTATATATTACGTTATGTTATATATTTATGTCTACAGTTGAGTTATACAGACAACAAATAAAGATTTTGCTCAAAAGTGAATGTATTTTCTTGGATTTAAATAAAAAAAAAAAAATATAATGGGAATTTTTAAAATGGCTTACAAAAAATAATTTTTGTAATATGTTTTAAATGCATTTTCAAAAACAAACAAAAAACATCAAAAATATATTGGTAGACAATATTTACATAAAATTCAATAATGCTAATGTAATAGTCTTGTAAACAGTAAATTTATAAAAGCCCTTTTATTAATTTATACAAATATTTAGCATATGTTTGTTTTAGCATAGGTTTGTTTATTTGTTTTTTGTTTTGAAAATATATATTTTTTTTTGTATTTTGTATATATATTATTGTAATATATTTATAATATTTTTGCCATATGGAAACTTTATAATAAATGTTTATCTTAATATCATCTTTATATCTAAAACAAGTTTATAAATGTATTGTATATGCTGCTAAAAAGCTTAAAAATCTGCACAAAAAAAATGTATTAATTAATAAAATAAATTTCAAATTAAATATGAATTTTATTTTGGGATATTTTGCCTGCAAAATAAGCCAAAAAAAAAAAAAAAACTAATTAAAGATTTATGAAGTAGACTTTTTTTTTTTTTTGCAGTGAAGCAGTCGTGACTCTGGTATTCTGGTAAGGTAATTACTACAGTAAATATGTGTGTGTGTTCATTTCCGAAGGCAGGAAAGGAAACAGTATTCACATTTATCATTTCAAGCCAATCCCATGGTGAGCATTCGTCTTTTCATCTGTCCTCTAAAGGATAAAACACACGTCTGGCCTTTAAATGAGCAGCATTTACAACGGCTGAAGAAAAACTGCTTGAAGCAGCACAACTGCGTCTGAAGGACACAAAGGTGAGAGAGAAACATCAACCTGCAGCAAACTCAATATAATGAGGCTACAGAACCGAACGAGACAAACTAACAGGAAAACAACTCCAAGTGAGCTGTCTGACCCAACCAGACACAATACAGTAGTTTTCTGTCCTCACCTACAGAAAATATTTATCATTTTCGAGCCACCAGCAGGAACGGAAACGCTAAATAACAGCAATAATATATAGAAATGCATCATTCTAGTCAGCAGTGACACTTTCATTAATCAAAATACAATCAAAAATATTAATATATTTTCATAAATACTTAGAGTTTTTTTATCTTACATTTTTTATTTTGTTTACAGCATAATACACAATGATTAAACCTTTTTTTTTGGCCAAAATATATTTTAAATATACACTAAATAAATGTAGTAAACAGTGGAGCTCAATGGAAATTATTTTTTTAACTGAAAATATATTTAGTTTTAACCTTCACTACTGAAAATATAAATAATAAATAATACTTCTGTTTTTATTGTCATTTTTTTAAAAATATATTACTTTTGTACAACTTATTAATTCAAACATGTTATATGTATTATCTTATAGACAACAAATAAAGTTTTTTTTTATTTTTAATGTGACATGTAAATGCATTTTCTTGGACTGAAATATATAGGGAGCAAAATATATTTTTAAATGCTTTTAAGAAATACATTTATATTTTTTTTAAATATACAAAAAACTGGTAATTTGTTTTTCACATAAATATATTTTTACAGAAAATGTTTCTTGTTCTGCATCCCTTAAAGTCTCATTATGTTTAAAAAAAAACAAACCAAAAAAAAAAATTATATATATATAATTAATGCATCTGAGGTGAAATTTTTTTTCAAAAACATAAATTAAAATATTACATAAAAAAAATTAATGTAAAGACATTTTATAATTTTACTGATTATTTTAAATTAATTTGTATTATTTAAACGTTATCCAACTTTATCTGTAGACGTAAAACTACAAAAAAAATTTAAATATATTTTTAAAAATATAAATGTATCTTTTAAAATCATTTAAAATATATTTTGCCCTTTATACATTTCAGGCCAAGAAAATGCATTTACATGTCACATTAAAAAAAATCATCTTTATTTGTTTATTTTAATTCTTGAGAACTTATAACACATTTGGATAGTGGTGTATATACACAGCATCAGCATTACATCAGCCTAACGTTCTCAAGACATGCAACATTTGTTAGTAAAATAGCCAAATCAAATCAACCAATGCAACTCAGCAGAAAAATGTCATTTTGCATTCAGGACCAAAACTTCTGCATGCGTTGCTTTTATATAACTTTCATTGCTTGTTGCGTCTGTTGAGGAAAAAAGTGTTTATGACAAACACACATAGGGCCTCTATTCTGAGCACAGATTCAGATTTGTACGTATCCGTTACCGCTCTGAGCTCTTAACGAAGCTGATAATGAGATGAAGCTAAATGGTGTGTGACAGTCATGAATCAGCGGCGACAGATGAGGCAGTGCTGATGGGATTGCTGGATCTTGTTGTGTTAAGCACATTGGGAAGACCTTACTATATACGACAGGGATTAGTCAGCATTCCCAGGTTTTGCTGAATAATTATAACTAATTTTGAGTTCTAATGAATACTGAATTATGTTACTGCATTTATCCCTTTGGCTCTCTTTGTTTAGGAGTCACACTTCCATCCTTCAAGGTCAAAAGTGACCGAAGCCTTGAAATGTAACTTTCTTTCTTTTTTCTTTTTTTTAAGGAAAATCAATGCAATACATTTTTGTTCAATAATATTTTTTGATTATTATTTTGAATTTTGAGGATATCTTATGATACCATCCAATATTTATAAAATTAAAAAAAGCTATTTTTTCCCACTGGAATTAATATATATTTTTGTATTTAATTATTTATATATTATTTTTCAATAAATGCAACATTTCATATTAAAATTGAGCAAAGGCATTTAAAATCCTTTTTTTTAAACTGAGAATCGTGCCATTGGTGGCATTAAAAAATGTAAAACTTGTGTAAATGTCATGTAACCTGTATAGCTCCCTATATACATATATACAGAGGCTTTTGGATTCCCATTGTTTATTTTTAGACAGTTTCTTAATTTTATTAGGTTTTGCATTTAGAAATATATTTAGATGTTCTAAAAGACTACTTTTTAACATTTTTAGATTTTGATTTGTAGTTTGTACCACCAGAAGTTTTCGTATTTTTTTGTATTTCCCATTCATTGTCGTCCTTTTTGACCACGAAGAAGTCAAGTGTGACTATTTTTTTTTTTTGACCCTTTAAAATATCCAAATCATGTCCATGATTTTTTGTGTTCACATTTCTAATATGACAAAAGTCACCAAATGTCATCTCATTCCGATGAAGCTACGATTTTTTTAATTTTTACATATACAAATTTTCGGTCAAAAGTGACCAAAGAGGGCCAGAGGGTAGAGGTAGTGCAACCAAAAATGAAAATCTGCTCAAAAGTGCTCACCCTCTGGCCATCCAAAATGTAGACAAGTTTGTTTCTTCATCAGATTTGGAGAAATTTAGCATTCCATCACTTCACGTCAGAATGAGAGCTTAAAAAAAAAAAAAAAGATTGTCTTCTCGAGGTGTTAACTGATGGACTGGTGATGGACTTTTGATGGCACCCATTCAGTATAAGACTAAAACAACCAAAACATGCCACTAAATTACTTAGTAAATGTCTTTTCAAAATCTAAATCTATTCTCCTTATAGATGTTTTTTCAATTGGAAACAATGACAAACAACAAAGCACAATTCAGCCTGGACAATTAGATCTGGAAACTGGACAAACTGAAGATGATTTGCAACTCGCTCCACTAAACGTGACTTTGACTGATGGCCTACATGCATTAGCGAGATGGGGACATTATCGCTCAAGGCAGAACGCAGTGCTCAGCAGATAATGTCCATAATGAAATTTGGGCTCTAAGTGGAGGATGAAGTGACAGAGAGAAAACCAAAGAGAGACAGACAGTGAGAGAGAGGCTGAAATACCAGCAGACAGACGGCAGATCTTCAATACTGATCCAATAGACAGCAGGCGCTAAAAATGCTTTCTAACGTAGTATTAGAATTCTAACTGTATAATTCTAACTGTTATATAGTTATTTTAGAATAATACTAAAGCCATGAGAGCTATGAATAAACATGGATGCTCATAATTAATATTTGTCTATAAAGATCAAAAATAATCTTCAGATATAAAGGTTAAGATAAAAAGAATAAATTCATTCAGTGTCTAAACTTTAAAAAGTGTTTAAAAAAATTCAAATGGACGGAAATGCAATTGATCAATAAATCACAAGTACTTACATTAAATATTAGTTCAATTAATGGTAAAACTTTGCAATAAGGTCCCATTATTTTACACACATTCCGACTTCATTCTCGCAATGTTTCGGCCTCATTTTCCCAACGTTCCGACTACATTCTCGCAACGTTCTGACTACATTCCAACCTCATTCCCGCAACGTCCCGACTACATTCTCACAACGTTCCGACCACATTCTCGCAACGTTCTGACTACATTCCAACCTCATTCCCGCAACGTCCCGACTATATTCTCACAACGTTCCGACTACATTGCTGTTCCGAACTCATTCTCGCAACATTCTGACCTCATTCTCACAACGTTCCCACCACATTCCAACCTCATTCTCGCAATGTTCCGACTACATTCCGACCCCATTTTCGCAAAATTCCGACCACATTCCGACTTCATTCTCACAATTTTCCGACCTCATTCTCGCAACGTTCCCACCTTATTCTTGCAATGTTCCGACTACATTCTCGCAACGTTCTAACTACATTCTTGCAACATTCTGACTACATTCGACATCATTCTTGCAACGTTCTGGCCTTACTCACGCAACGTTCCGACTACGTTCTGACTTCATTCTCGCAACGTTCCAACTACATTCCGACTTCATTCTCGCAACGTTCAGACTACATTTTCTCAAAGTTCCGACTACATTCCAACCTCATTCTCGCAACATTCCGACCTCATTCTCGCAACGTTCCCACCTCATTTTTGCAACGTTCTGACTACATTCTCGCAACGTTCCGGCTACAATCTGACTTCATTCTCGCAATGTTCTGACTACATTCTCGCGACGTTCCGACTACATTCTTGTAATGTTCAGACTACATTTCGACATCATTCACACAACATTCTGACCACATTCTCGCAACTTTCTGACTCATTCTTGCAAAGTTCCGACTACATTCCGACTTCTTTCTCGCAACGTTCCAACCTCATTTGCGCAATGTTCCGACCTCATTCTCGCAACGTTGCGACAATATTCTCGCAACATTCTGACTACATTCTCAACTTCATTCTTGCAACGTTGCAACTACATTCTCGACTTCATTGACGCAACATTCCAACTACATTCTCACAATGCTCCGACCTCATTCTCCCAAAGTTTAACTTTATTCTCGCAATCTTAGTTTTTTTTTTCTTGCCACTGACACGCCATCATACAATTTGAATATATTTTAAAAAAGTAATTTATTCCTGTGATACTAAAGCTGCATTTTTAGCATCAATATTTCAGTCAATAATTCTAATATTCTGATTTGCTGCTCAAAAAACATTTATTATTATCATGTTGAAAACAGCGGAGCAGAATTTCTTGATGAATAGAAAGTTCAGGAGAACAGCACTGATCTGAAATAGAAATCTTTTGTAACATAAATGTCTTTATCATCACTTTTGATTCATTTAAAACATCCTTGCTAAATAAAAGATTATATATATATATATATATATATATATATATATATTTGTGCTGTTTTTTGCTGTGATTTTTGTGTGGTTTTCTCTGTTGTGTTTCTTTCCCCTCACTCTCTCACTTAGTCCCTAAAAGCATTATTTAGTCCAAAAAACAGATGGACATAAAACAGAAAGCGCACACTCACGTTCCCACAAAGCACCTTTAACTGCTCAATAAAAACTACACATGCTGCCTAATGAAGAAAACTGTAAACTACAGCAAAACAAGCCCAAGTGCAACCTCGACAAAACACCACAGCCATCCTTCACAAACTCACTTTGTGTGTTAAACAGGCAGTTAACAAGAGTTCATCTTAACAATAAAGCAACTAAACAACTCTGAGCAGCACAAAATCACGAAGCACTGCTTCTGAAATACAACATCCACACATAAAAACAGCAAAAAACTGTCTTCTCAAAGCAGAAAAGTGCAAATAAACCTGCCAAAGCATGTAAAAAGTCAAACAGAGGTCCAACGCACGCTGGTAATGTCCTCACTAATGATTCAATGCAGTTTTACTGCGGTAACTGGATCGCCTGTATAACGGTCGTACATCAGCGGAGCAGAGCTGTTAAAACATCACATGACACCAAACACATTCCTCCATTACTATAAATGTGACGTCACATACACTAATCCATGCCATATGTCACAGTAGAGCAGCTCAGAGACACTGAGAACACACAACAGTGATGAACAAACACACACACACACACACACACAAACCTCTAGAGAATACATAGCGGCAAACTGCATCTTGTGCAATTGCTGTAATGAATATTGGTGCATTACAGATAAAGCGATGAATCGCATGAAATGTGACGAGGACATGTCCTGCTCATATTTTACAACACAATAACATGAAAAAAATATACATTTTGCATAAATAAAAAGGAATCCTAGGAGACATTAAAACAATATAACAGACAATGCATGCATTTTATTTACTGTAATATTGTTATTAACAACAACAATAACAATAATGTTTTTAATTAAAATATGAATACTTTTTTATATATATATTTTTATAGAATTCATTTATATTACATTTGAAATGAAACCTTATTGCAAACAGTTATTAAATACTTAAACTTTTGTTTTGTTTTATTTTTATATCCTGCTTATATTTTACAACACAATAACATGAAAAAATATACATTTTGCATAAACAAAATTAATCCTAGGAGACATTAAACCAATATAAACAATGCATGCATTTTATTTACTGTAATTTTATTAATAATAACAACAACAAAAATATTAATAAATGTTATTAATTAAAATATGAATAAATGTTATTAATTTTTTTTATAAAATCCATTTATATTACATTAAAAATTAAACCTTATTTTAGTGTTATTAAATAACTTATTTATATGTGTGTGTGTGTGTGTGTGTGTGTGTGTTGTATAATATTGGAATATATATATACAGAACCAAAAAAGCCAGCAAAATGTTAAAAATAAAATTTCACTGACTTTTTTTTTGGTTCTTAACTTCTTAATATATAATAAATAAAAATAAATAAATAAAATATGATATAAAATAAAATATTTATTTATTTTTGAACAGTAAGATTTTTAATGTTTTTAAAGGAGGCCCTTCTGCTCACCAAGCCTGCATTTATTTGATCCAAAG
This sequence comes from Cirrhinus molitorella, assembly GCA_033026305.1. Lineage (NCBI taxonomy): Eukaryota > Metazoa > Chordata > Actinopteri > Cypriniformes > Cyprinidae > Cirrhinus > Cirrhinus molitorella. The sequence continues at coordinate 2,139,314 of CM065119.1, forward strand.
TACAGCAAAAACAGAAAAAATTGTAAATATTTTTACTATTTAAAATAATTTTTCTATTTCACTTTTCTATTTGAACATATTTTTAAATTTAATTTATTCCTGTGATTTAAAGATGATTTTTTTAGCATCATTACTCCAGTCTTCAGTGTCACATGATCCTTCAGATATCATTGTAATATTCTGATTTGCTGCTCAAAAAACATTTTTTTATTATTATGTGTAATTTTATTTCCTTTTATAATTGTTATTAATAACAACAACAATAGTAAATATTATTAGTACAAATATGACTAAATAACACTTATTAATATTTTTATAGTATATAAAATATATAATGGGTAATTCCATGCAAAAATGAAAATGGAAAAAAATGAATTATAGGTTTTTACTATGCAGATAGCACAGATGTCAACATTTGGTGGTTCAAATACCCATGTGAGGTCTCTCTTAAAGTTTCTAAAGCATTTTTTTTAGTGCATGATTTTCCATAGTCTGGTAAGTGCTATTTTCAGGCTTATCACATCCATAACAGTACATATTCCCCATAAATAGAGAAAAAATAAATAAAATAAAATAACAATTATATGTTCTGTGAACATATAATTGTCTTCTTTATTTGTGCGTTTTAATTTGCAGAAATCCTACAAAGTATGTTGTCTCTTAAAAATGTTGGCCTTTTTTTAGACTCTATCAACAAGGGTTTATTAAAATATAAACAGATGGTTCGGTATATTGGTAAAACATATATTCTCTAAGCATTTATATGTCACATCCATAACATAAAAATATTATTGCGCCCAGACACACAAACAGCAGTACATTTTTCACTTGCTCTCCAAAGCAGATGCTGAACAAGTGAACACTGATGAGCAGATGTTACTACAAACGCCGGCTGATATGGCTTCATTCATCTTCATTCATGTCAAAGCACTCGTACACAAAACAGCATGATATATTTCACTCATCTTTACGAGCAAACAGATCAGGAAAGACCCGTTTCCCTCATGGCAAAGCCTTCAAATCAGAAGTTAAAAGATCTCATCAGGAAATTAAATTGCCTTCATGAAAAAAGACCAAACAAAGGAGCAAAACCACTGAGATCAGATCGACTACAGGACACGAACCGGAGATCTCACGTTCATCAGTTATAATCTCACAGTGCCATCTACAGATTCACTAACACACTGCATCGAGGTTCAGTGCTTTACAGGAAAGATGTTTCATAGCTAGTTTGCTCTTTATAAGAAAAGCTTACAAAAATAAATTCAAAATCATGCTTTGGTAAGTCATAATTAAAATTATGATATACCAATTGTGACCCTGGACCACAAAACCAGTCATAAGGGTCAATTATTTGAAACTGAGATTTATACATCAGAAAGCTGAATAAATATGATTTTCATTGATGTATGGTTTGTTATGATAGGACAATATTTGGCCGAGATACAACTATTAAAAATCAAAATATTGAGAAAGTTGTCCAAGTGAAGTTCTTAGCAATACATATTACTTATCAAAAATTAAGTTCTGATATATTTACGGTAGGAAATGTACAAAATATCTTCATCTTTACTTAATACCCTAATGATTTTTGGCATAAAAGAAACATAAATAATTTTGACCCATGCAAAGCATTTTTGGCTATTGCTACAAATATACCCCAGTGGCTTATGACTGGTTTTGTGGTCCAGGGTCACAATTCAAAATAATGAGATTAAAAGTTACAACTGACATAATTCATAATTGAGATCAAAAGTTTAAATTATGACATACCAATTCAAACTTAATAGATCAAAAGTTACAATTACGAAATACTAATTCAAAATGATGAGATTAAAAGTTAAAAATGACAATTCATTATTGTAAGATCAAAAGTTAAAATTATGGCATACCAATTCAAACTTATGAAATCAAAAGTTAAAATTGACATAATTAAGATCAAAAGGTAAAATTATGGCATACTAACTCATAATTATAAGATTAAAAGTTGACATCATATGACATATGACATAATATTTCAGAATTATGAGATGAGAGGTCAAAATTATGACATACTAATTCATAATTACGAGATCAAAAGTTGAAATTATGACATTTTATAATTATGAGATCAAAAGCTGAAATTACGACATCATATTTTATAATTATGAGATCAAAAGTTAAAATTATGACATATTATAAATATGACACCAAAAGCTGAAACTGACATACTAATTCACAATAACGAGATCAAAAGCTGAAATTATGACATCATATTTCATAATTATGAGATCAAATGTTCAAATTGACATTTTATAATGAGATCAAAAGCTGAAATTATGACATGTTTCATAATTATGAGATCAAAAGCTGAAACTGACATACTATTTTACAATGAGATCAAAAGTTCAAATTATGACATCATACTTTATTATGAGATCAAAAGCTGAAACTGACATACTAATTCACAATTATGAGATCAAAAGTTTAAATTATGACAATTCATAATTTCAAGATCAAAAGCTGAAATTATGACATAATATTTCATAATTATGGGACGAAAAGTAAAAATTCTAACTTAAGTCAAATAAATGACTTAATTTCCGACATAATAATTATAACATTCAAAAATAATTAGTATAAAAATTGATTCAATGCTTTATCTCAAAATGTCAACTGTTAAAATTTAGACTGATAGAATTTGCCAAAGCATTTTAGGCAAAAATATTATTACATGTTTTTTAGTCTATTTAATGTCCATTAAAATGCATAGAGTTTGTTTGTCATTCTTAATAATCCTGATTATTTCTCATCAGTTTCTCACTAATGTAATAAAGTATTTTTAAAAAGTCTGCAATGAAGCACTAATGCAAATGCATACCTGACTTTCTGCCAATATGTTATTAAATTCTGTAAAAATTCTGTAATACAAATTCTTGTATTTTAATCTGCAAAAATTAAAGTACAACAAATACTAATATATCAATACTTAAAAAAAATACAATAAAAAACACATACATTCAATCAAATTAAAAAATGCAGAAGTAATCATTAACAATACAATTAAAGACACTGACCATTTGTGCTGATTTAAAAAAAAAAAAAAAAAAAAAAAAAAAAAAAAAAAAAATATATATATATATATATATATATATATATATAATTATTATTAATAATAATAATAATAATAATATTGTTATTAATAATTATTAAAGTAAATACAAATGTATAACATTTACTTTAATAGTTACTAATCATTTTATTAATCAAAAATATTAATACAATTTTATTACTAATAGAGATTGTAGTAAAAATGCCAAAAAATCTATTGAGAATCAGCACTTAGAAAAGAAGCTGATTATTTGTTAAATCACGTCTAGATAGAACACAAGCATCAAGAAAAACACATCCATCCATCAAATTCACATTGCACCAAATCTCCCATAAGCATTGTAAACAGTTCATCAATACATTGCAATAACCACATGAAATCAGCTAACTCCTACCAATTCCAACCAACCAACCAAAGCCAGATAAAATAGTTAAATAGCAATCAGACTCACCGTATTGGCCAGTTCCACGTAGCTTCCGCCCAAAGCCCCGCTGCGGCCGGAGGGATGCTGGGACAGGAGCTTGTGAAGTCCAGCTGAAGGCTCCAGAACGCTGGGCTGATCCAGAAGTTTCTGGAGTAAAGGTGAGCTCTGCTGCGGAGGATGTGATTGTGTCGGAGACTGCAGGTCTGGACTCTGTAAGTCTTGAGCTCCAGAATCAAACTCCCAACTCTCACGAGCGCCTGCGAGAACAAACACAAACAAACAAGATTGCAATACACCACAGTGAACACAGAATGTAAATATGGGATTTCAGACAAAAAGACCAAGATACAAGACTGTGAACTGAATGAGAGATAATAATTCCATGAACCATTGCAAATGACAAAAATGGTGGAATATAAAACTGTAAATTTAAAGTTGTTACTTGTATATATAGAAAAAATATATTTAGAAGCTTTTTGCAAAATGTGCAATATATATACAAATATTTCAGTCAATTGAGAGTGTAGGGAGACTACAGAATCAGGGGCAATGTAATTTGTCTTGCCAGAAATAAAAAAATAAATTAAATAAATTAAAATGTCATACTGTTGCACTCTATATTTTTGTCCAATAATGCTAATAAAAATGTATTATTTTTATTTAAAAAATTGCACTGTGGCAAATAAATAAAATGTGTTAAGATAAATAAATGTGTGTGATTTCTAATACAAAAATGTCATACTGTTGCACTCTATATTTTTGTCCATTAATGCTAACAAAAATGTGTTTTTAATACAAATAATACAGTTACAATTTATATTTTTGTCCATTAATGTTAATAAAACAGATTTTTTTTTTTTTATTATACCTTTGCACTTTATATTTTCGTCCAATAATGCTAATAAAAATGCATGATTGTTACATGTTAAGAATTACACAGTGACAAATAAAATGTGTTAAAATAAATAAAAATGTGTGATTTCTAATACAAAAATGTCATATCTTTGCATTTTATATTTTTGTTCATTATTGCTAACAAAAATGTGTTTTTTTTAATAGAAATAATATAGATGCACACTATATTTTTGTCCATTAATGCTAATATAAATGCATGATTTTTATTTTATAAATTTTAACATGGCTGTCCATATTTCTATCCATTATTGCTAATAAAAATGCATGATTTTTTAATTTAAAAAAATGCCACCTTTGCACTTTATATGTTTGTCCATTAATGCTAATGATAATTATGATTTTTATTCATTCTAATAAAACGTGTGATTTTTAATACAAAAAATTATATAATTGCATATATATATATATATATTTTTTTTTGTCCATTATTGCTAACAAAAATTTGTGATTTTTTTTTTATACAATTAATACTGTTGCATTTTATACTTTTGTCCATTAATGCTAAAAAATGTGTGACTTTTTAAAAATACAAATAATACTGTTGCATTTTATATTTTTGTCCATTCATGGTAAAAAAAAAAAAGTGTTTTTAATAAAAAAAAATATTTTTTTTGTACTTTATATTTTTATTAATTAATGCTAATAAAAATGTGTTTTTTATAGAAATAATACAGATGCACTCTGTATTTAATGCTAATATAAATGCATGATTTTTATTTTAGCAATTACAATGTGGCAGTCCATATTTTGTCCATTATTGCCAATAAAAATGCATGAAATAGCACTGTTGCACTCAATATATTTTCCAATTATTGCTAACAAAAATGTGTGATTTCTAACACAAAATGTCATTCTGTTGCACTCTATATTTTTGTCCATTAATGGTAATTTTAAAAAAAACTGTATAATAAATTATTAAACACAAAAATTGTCTTTATTGTTATGCAAGGCAATTGCTCACATTTTCATTTAGTAGATCTGGACAGGACAAACATCGCAGACATCATACCTAGACTATTTTCGCTGCTGGTGGGCCAGGAGGCCACATGTTCGTGAAGTTTCCTCTTCTCCGAGTCGCTGGACAAGAGCGATAGCTGTCCTTCCTCTTTGCGGATCTCATTGACCAGCTGCATGCGGCAGCGTGTGAAGTCATCGAAGGAGATCTTCCCTCGCTCGTCTGCCCCCAGCTGACCCATGATCTCCGCCACCGAATCCTCCATGTTCAGCTGCCGGCAGACCATCAGCAAATCATTCCTGAATCAGACACAGAGAGAGAAGATGTTTCACATTTCTCATATTTCATAGTTTACTTCATGCAAAATAAACATATGGTTAGATATCATGCATAAAGACGTGCAATAAAAATGTGAAATAATATTTGTGACCCTGGACCACAAAACCACCCATAAGTCGCAGGGGTATATTTATATTAATTTTAATTTTATATTAATGTGTGATTTATATATATATATATATATATATATATAAATAATACTGTTGCATTTTATATTTTTGTCTATTAATGCTAAAAATGTGTTTTTAATACAAAAATTACACTTGTAGTTTATATTTTTGTTCATTAATGCTTATAAAAATTAGCATTTTGTTTACACCAAAATTTACAGTTGCACTCTGTTTTTGTTCATTATTGCTAACAAAAATGTTTTTTGTTTTTATTGTAGAAATAATACAGATGCACTCTACATTTTTGTCCGTTAATGCTAATATAAAGGCATGATTTTTATTTGAGAAATTATAACGTGGCAGTCCATATTTATATTTTTGTCCATTATTGCTAACAAAAAAATTGTGATTTTTAATACAAATAACACTGTTGCACTTTTTTGCCCATTAATGATTCAAAAATCTGTTTCTTAATTCAAAATTTACACTTGCACTATATTTTTTGTTCATTAATGCTAAGAAAAATATGTGATTTTTAGCACAAACATTGGTACTATTTCATTCTATATTTTTGTCCGTTATTGCTAACAAAAATGTGTGGTTTTTAATACAAATAATGCAGTTGCACTCTATATTTTTTCCATTAATGCTAATAAAAATGTGATTTTTTTTTATTTGAAAATTATACTGTTGCACTTTATATATGTCCAATAATGTTAATTAAAACACATGATTTTTTTTTTTTTTTAATTATACTGTGGCACTCCACATTTTTGTCATTATCGCGAATAAAAATGCATGATTTTTTAACTGTAAAAAAAAAAAACAGCGTTATGGTGAAAACTTATTTTTTTCATGGTAAAGTTGACTTTTGCATGGAATTACCCAATATAAAACAAAAAATATATATAAATGTAAAATGTAATAAATATAATATAAAGCTTCCATATATTTTTATGACTTGAATGCATGATATGCTGTAGCTTAGTACTAAATACTTAACTCAAAAGCTGCAAGTCTTCATTTTCAACACTAGATCTATTCTATATCATCTAAAACAGAACACATTTCACCTTTTTTCTTGTGAAGTATGCTTGTGCATCTTTCTTAACAATAAATGACATTGTCTTTGATATTTCCTAACTATTGCAATGACATTTAAAGACTTTGAGCAGATGTATGAGATTTAACAATATCAGTGAAGCATCATGTTATCTATTTTAGCAAAGAACAAGACAGACGTTTTTGCAAATTAGTGAATCAGTTCTAATGCAATCACATCTCTGCCACTAATAAGTGCTTCAGTATAACTTTTAGTACATCAAATGACAGAAATGTAGACAAAATATCCCACCAAGAAGATGGACAAGCCATCAACACTCAAACAAATTCAGAAACATCAACAAAACCCAAAGTAACTGAACAAATGTCATCTTTTTTCCTTGTGAAGTAAGATGGGCACCTTTCTTAACACTAAATGACATTTACTTTGATATTTTCTAACGAAGACAATTACATTTAGACATTTTTAAACCTTTTAAAGCAGATTTAAGAATATTAACCTTCTTATTCAATCACAGTGAAGCATCCTGTTTATTTTAGCAAAGAACAAGACAGATGTTTTTGCAAATTAACTTAGTGAATCAGTTCTGATGCCATCACGTCTCTGCCACTAATACAACCGCTTCAGAATAACTTTTAATTCATCAAATGACAGATATGTACGCAAAATGTCCCACCAAGAAGACGAACAAACCATCAACACTCAAACAATTTATAAACATCAACAAACCCCAAAGTTTAGCGGATGAGGATGAAACATTTCCTGTCACTTCCGACGCCACATCTAACACTCTTCTGACCACCTCAGAACCCTCCAAACAAACTTTATACGCGTTCATATGTTTGTTTTGCCTCCCTGTCGTGAATTAAATCGTGATATCGATGCTTTGCGATCATTCATACAAACTAAAACGACTCGTGACGTCACCGCGAACCGTCCCGCTGCCCAGGCTCACTCCCAACGAACCTCTGGAGTTATTATTCCGTACGTAAACTTGTCAGAGTGAGTTTGGTGTAGTTTCTGACCGGTTAATGTACCCGTCTCCGTCCCCGTCGCACGTCTGGAAGAGCCGCCGGACGCGCTCCTCCTCCGCGGTGCTGGACGAGTCGCTGCTGCCGCTGCTGCCGCTCACCTCCACCGCTGCTGCGGCCGCCATCATGGACACGGGGACGCGCACAAACGCGCTCCATGCTTCAGCAGCTGTTTTAGTTTAAAATACAATATCTACATGATCTTCGATTAGTGTGCATACTGTAAAAAATTACAGCTATTATGTTATCAATTCAAAAGTACATAAAGTAATATTTATTATTATTTTGAATAAATTATTTTATTTTTAATAATTTAGAATTAAAATTATTATAAGAGCAGCTGGGAAATACTTGGATGTGGAGGGTATTACAGCAGATCAACTTAACGAAATACTAAAGGTCCAGACAACATACTCTCAAGCAGCATGTAGTGGGTTATAATCATGCTAGTTATTCTACAGTGGAATGCTAGAAGTATTATTGCGAATGGATTGGAATTTAAAAAGTATATTGATGATTTGCATGAAAAACCTCAAATTATTTGTGTACAAGAGTCATGGCTCAAACCTCATTTAAAGTTTGGATTGGCAGGATATACGGTAGTAAGGAGAGAGAGGAATGTCGGGAATGGTGGTGGGGTGATAACCTTTATTAAGGTAGGGTTAGAATTTAGAATTGTAGATTTAAATTCAGATAATGAAGTAGTGGTGGTGGAGGTGTGGGTCGGGAATCAGAAAATTAGGGTTATAAATTTTTACAATCCATGTGAGAAGTTAAGCACAGATATTTTTGGAAAGTTAGGGGGTGAGGGTAGTAACAGGGTGGTATGGTGTGGAGATTTTAATGCACATAGTACATTATGGGGAAGCGCAAGCATTGATGCTAACGGTTTTATTATGGAGGAAATACTTAATAATAATAACTTGGTTTGCTTAAATGATGGCAGTTATACTAGAATGGATGCAGTTAAAGGGCATTACTCTGCAATTGATTTGACTATTATGTCTCAAAATTTGGCTAAAGTAAGTGTGTGGAAAGTGTTGGATCAGATGTCTATGGGCAGTGATCATTTCCCTATTCTTTGTAAAGTAGGAATAGAGATATCTTCAGCTGATATTGACATAATTCCAAGATGGAAATTCAAATCAGCAGATTGGGACCAATTTAAAGAGATTTGTGAGGATAGATTTAAAGTTTTAGGTGGGTCAAATATTCAAGTGGATGAGCTTAATACTAAAATTAGTGAAATTTTAAGTAACACTGCAGAAGAAGTAATAGGAAAAAGTAAAGGAAGTGTGAAAAAGAAAGCTGTTCCATGGTGGTCAGAAGATTGTAGCATGGCGATCAGGAAAAGAAATAGTTTGTTAAGGAAAGTGAGGAAAACTTTTTCATTTGATGACTTCATCTTGTATAAAAGAGCTCAGGCTAATGTCAGGAAAGTGATTAGATCAGCAAAAAGGAAACATTGGAGAGATTTTTGTGATCAATTGGGAGGGAAAATTGATTTATCAGAAGTGTGGGGAATGATTAGGAAGATGAGTGGGATCCAGAAGTGTAATAATATTTCAGGAATAAGTAGTGCAGGAAAATTTTATATTGACGATAGCGGAAAAGCAGAAGTATTGGCAAAATCATTTGCAAGAGTGCATAGTAATGGTAATTTAAGTAATGAAATGAAGAGGTGCAGAGTTCAGGTTTTGAGGAAGTATCCTAAATTGTTAAATAAAAAAAAAAAGTTAATGCAGAAGGTTCGATTAATTTACAATTTTCAATAAAGGAACTTAAACAAGCATTAATAAATGTAAGACATACATCTCCTGGAAAGGATGAAATTTGTTATGAAATGGTTAAACACCTTTCAGATTTGTCATTAAATATGATATTAAGTCTATTTAATAAGATATGGGTAGAAGGAAAGTTGCCAAATGTGTGGAAACATGCAGTTATTATACCAGTAGCAAAACCTGGAAAAGATCAATCTGACCCTTTGAGTTATAGACCGATAGCCTTAACGTCAAACTTATGTAAGATAATGGAAAGGATGGTAATGAATAGATTAACGTATATATTGGAAAGTAAAGGATTGTTAAATGTATATCAAAGTGACTTTAGGAAAGGGTGTAGTACTTTAGATGCAATGATTTGTCTTGAAAATGATATTAGGAAAGTGTTAGTTAATAAAGAAGCAGTAGTTGGGGTATTTTTTGATGTTGAGAAGGCCTATGATATGATGTGGAGGGAAGGATTACTAATTAAATTGGATAAAATTGGGATTAGTGGCAGATTATATAACTGGATTATGAGTTTTTTAATGGATAGAACAATTCAAATTAGGGTGGGAAAGTCATATTCAAAAATATATTCTACAGAAAATGGAACCCCTCAAGGTAGTGTATCTAGCCTTATACTTTTTAATATAATGATGAGTGATGTGTTTGACAGAATTCAGCCAGAAATAAATAGAGCAATTTATGCAGATGATGGTGCATTATGGAAGAGAGGAAGAAATTTAAATTATTTAGTGAGGAAAGTCCAGAAGGCTATAGAAGAAGTTGAAATATGGGCAAATTGTTGGGGATTTAGGTTCTCTATTGCTAAGACACAAGTGGTTTGTTTTTCTAGGAAAAAGAAAAATCCGGAAGTTACTTTGAAAATATATAATCAGAAAATAGAGCAGGTGTCTGTGATCCGATATTTGGGTCTTTGGATGGATGCTAAGTTGACCTTTGGATCCCATATTCATAAAATAATTGACAAATGTAAGAAAGGTATTAATATTTTAAGGTGTTTGGCTGGTATTGATTGGGGAGCTAGTCGCTGGACTCTTTGGAGATTGTATTGCGCCCTGATAAGATCTACTATAGATTATGGTAGTTCTATTTATTGTTCAGCATCTAAGTCTATGAGGGGGAAAATTGACATTATTCAATCCCAGGCATTAAGAATTTGTTGCGGTGGATTCAGGACATCTCCAGTGGCTTCATTGCAAGTAGAAGTAGGGGAAATGCCATTAGAACTTAGGAGATTGCAACTAAGAATGATGTATTGGAATTCAGTTAAAGGTCACAGAGAAGAACATCCAGTTAAAAAAGTTCTGGAAGATTGCTGGGAGTATGAGTACTCGAAGGTGGAAAGCTATGGCTGGATAGTGGATAAAGAGGCACAGAGTATGGGATTAAATGAAATTGATGTCAGTCCCACGGTTGTGAACCAACTTTCCCAACATGGATGTATAGTCTACCAGTAGTTGACCTTCAGTTAAAAGACTTAATTTATGAAAAACAAAAAATTATGTCTAAGGAATTGGTAGTGAGACAATATTTGGACATGGAATATATTCATTGTTTACAAATTTATACAGATGGGTCTAAAGACCCAGCCTTGAATCGAGCGGCTTCAGCTGTGGTAGTGCCGGAATTAAATTATTCATTCAGTAAAAGGATCACAGATAATCTATCAGTTTATACAGCAGAGTTGATTGCAATAATATTAGCAGTTCAGTGGGTGGAAAATATTAATCATAAAAATGTAGTAATTTGTTCAGATTCATTTTCAGTGTTATCTAGTTTAAGGGTTGGCACATCATCGTCTAGAGAGGATATTATAATAGAAATTCTTCACTCAATTTATAGATCCCAAAATCAAGGGAAAAACTTTTATTTTGTATGGGTACCGGCACATGTTGGGGTGGAAGGAAATGAAAAAGCAGACGCGTTAGCTAAAAGATCGTTAAAAAATTCTATAGTAGGACTTTGTATTCCTTTATGTAAACTAGAAGTCAAAGGAATAGTTAAAAGAGTGGTTAAGAGTTTGTGGCAAGAGATGTGGGACAAGGGGGAAAAGGGAAGGAACTTGTATAGGGTACAAAGGAAAGTAGGATCTAAAAGAGAGGTATGTGGTAATAGGAAGGAAGATGTCGTTATTTCTCGCCTTCGTATAGGTCATACTGCACTCAATTATTCTTTAAATATTATTGGAAAACATGAGTCAGGTTTATGTCATTTTTGCAATAAACTCGAAACAGTGGAACATGTTCTGTTAGAGTGTAACAAATATAAAAATGAAAGGGCAAAGCTGGAAAACCAAGTTAAAGCAAGAGGGTTTAGTGGGTTGTCTATTCAGATTTTATTAAGTGAATCATCAAAAATGTTCAAGGTACTACTTGAATTTCTTATTAGCACAAAATTAATTAAAAGAATTTAATAAATAATTTCCTGGCCTTGGTAGTTTACTTAGCTAATTAATTCTTAATTCTTAATTTTTTTTTTTCTTTTTCTTTATATTATCTTTACTTTACTCCACATTGATGCTCCACACTCCATCTCAGTAGGTGGCGGTAATGCACTATAAGTTAGTTTGCCAACCGCCAATAAATCGAAGGAAGAAGAAGAAGAAGACCCCACACCTGGCTGACGCTGCTTACTCAAGCGGCGGCCATCTTGCCGCTCATTACCCAGATTATAAATATGCTGCCATTACAGGACTTCCCTCGCGAAGTCTAGATAAGCCACCGCAATCTTTTCTGAGCGTTTTCCTTTGGTACTGTTTTCCTGTTGCAAACTCGGACTGCTTAACTCTTGTGAACGGATGCTGCCAGCCTACAGCCCTTGCGTGTTTACGGATTATCCCTTTGACCGCCGCCTGCCTCGACCCTTTTGCATGGATTCTGACTATTCTCTGGTTAACCTACGTTGTTCCCGTTCACCGGTACTGACCCTGACTGTTTGTTACTGCTGTATTTGTAATAAAGTGTTGCAAATGGATCAAACGCCATCAGATCAATCGTTACAGAACACTTCGCTGCCTTCTGATCCGGTCATCCGTCAGTGAGTTCAGCACGGAGCTTTCTGCTCAAGCCACCGTGCTCGCTGCCCATCAACAACAGCTCCATCGCCTCACTACTTTAACCGAGGAGCTGGTTAAGACCCTGCAATGCCTCGTCTAGCATTCCCGGAGAAGTTCGACGGCACACTCGCTAAATGTAAGGGTTTTCTACTACAATGCTCATTATTTGTAGAACAACAACCTGCTTTGTACCCTACTGACAATAGCCGCATTGCTTTTGTTTGTTCTTTACACTGCGGTGTGGGACCATGAACATCCGACCTTCCCTTCCTTCGCAGCCTTCCTTCGTCACTTCAGGGAGGTGTTCCAGCACTCCGCCGAAGGCAAAGATGCCGGGGAACAGCTGATGGCCCTCAAGCAGAGAAGGAGCACCACTGTGGATTATGCACTCATGTTCTGCACCCTGGCAGCCCAAACCACATGGAAAGATGAGCCCCTCCTGCTACATTACCGTAATGGGCTCAACCGGTGTGTCATCGTGTACATTGATGACATTCTGATTTACTCCAATAACTACCAAGATCACATCAAGCACGTCAGAGCAGTTCTCCAGAGACTTGTTCAACATCAACTGTATGCCAAAAGAGAAAAGTGTGAATTCCACCAGTCTAAGGTCTCCTTCCTGGGCTACGTGATCAGCTCCGAGGGTGTCACCAAGGATGACAAGGTTAATGCTGTCCTCAACTGGCCACGACCCTCTACTCTGAAAGAGCTACAGCGATTCTTGGGCTTTGCTAATTTCTACCTGAGATTCATATGTCATTTCAGTTCAGTGTCTGCGTCCATTGGGACATACTGACCGAAATCACGGAAGGCAAGGCAAGGCAAGTTTATTTATATAGCACATTTCATACACAATGGTAATTCAAAGTGCTTTACATAAAAGGAAATAATAATATCATAAGAATATAAGATGAGTTAAAATAATCATAAAAAGTAATAATCACAACAATAAAACAATTAAAATTATTTTAAAAAATGATTTAAAATGAATTAAAACAGGAATAAAAATGATTATACATAAAATATAGTGCAATAAGTTCGGACGTAGCACAGTGCTCATTCAGTAAATGCACAACTGAACAGATAAGTTTTTAGTCTGGATTTAAATGCGGCTAATGTTTTAGCACATCTGATCTTTTCTGGAAGCTGATTCCAACCGTAGGCAGCATAAAAGCTAAAGGCAGATTCCCCTTGTTTTGTGTGAACCCTTGGTGTTTCTAACTGACTCGATCCTAGTGATATGAGTGGTCTGTTAGGTTTGTATTCAGTGAGCATATCTGTAATGTATTTAGGTCCTAGGCCTTTGAGTGATTTATAAACGAGTAAAAGTACTTTAAAATCAATCCTAAATGTAACTGGAAGGCAGTGTAAAGACCTGAGGACTGGTGTGATATGCTCTGATTTTCTGGTTCTAGTCAGAATCCTGGCAGCAGCATTCTGGATGAGCTGCAGCTGTCTAATGGTCTTCTTGGGAAGGCCAGTGAGGAGACCATTACAATAGTCCACCCTGCTGGTGATAAAGGCATGAACAAGTTTCTCGAAGTCTTGACTGGAAACAAAACATCTAATTCTTGCAATTTTTGAGATGATAGTATGCTGATTTAGTTACTGCTTTGACATGACTACTGAAACTAAGATCTGACTCCAGAATCACCACAAGATTTTTGACTTAATTTTTAGTTATTTGACCCCTAGCGTCAATGTATGCATTCACCTTAGAAACTTCAACTTTGTTTCCAAATGCAATGACTTCAGTTTTCTCCTTGTTTAACTGAAGAAAGTTCTGGCACATCCAACTGTTAATTTCATCAATGCATTGGCAGAGGGAGTCAATGGGGCTGTGGTCATTTGGCGATAAGGCTTGGTAAATCTGGGTATCATCTGCATAGCTGTGATATGCAATTTGGTTCTTTCTCATAATTTGACTTAGAGGGAGCATATACAGTCTAAACAAGAGCGGCGCAAGAATTGAGCCTTGTGGGACTCCGCATGTCATGGAAGTCCACTTAGACTTATGCTCTCCTATACTCACATAATAGCCTCTCCCTTCTATGACCTGAACCATTTAAGGACCATCCCAGAAAGCCCGACCCAGTTTTCCAGTCACTCTAGAAGAATGTTATGATCGACAGTGTCAAATGCAGCACTAAGATCTAGTAGTACCAGCACTGATATTTTTCCAGAATCAGAATTTAAGCGAACATCATTTATTATCTTTATGAGTGCTGTCTCTGTGCTGTGATGCGGTCGGAAACCAGATTGGAAATTGTCTAGGTAACAATTTGAGTTTATGTAGTAGTTCAGCTGATTAAAAACAACCTTTTCAATAATCTTGCCTATTAAAGGAAGATTTGATATTGGTCTATAGTTGCTCAATATTGTGTTATCAAGACTGCTCTTTTTCAAAAAGGGCTTAACAACTGCAGTTTTCAGGGAGTTTGGAAAAGTCCCAGAGAGAAGTGAGGTGTTCACCACTTCTAAGAGATCTGCTTCTAAACAGTTAAACACACTTTTGAAATAAAGATGTGGGAAGTGTGTCAAGGTAGCAGGTTGAGGATTTAAGGTGCTGTACTATTTCTTCCAAAATTTTGCAATCAGTTGTTTCGAAAAACAGACATGGTAACTACTTTTTGAAATTGCGGGTGAATTTGTCTGACCTCAGCATAACTTGAGGAGGTGCTAATCGTCTTTCTGATAGTATTGATCCTCTCAGAAAAGAAGGAAGCAAACTCATTGCATTTGCTTTCGGAGAGCATTTCACTGGGAATCTTACTTGGGGGGTTTGTTAGTCTCTCAACGGTAGCAAAAAGAGTGCGAGTGTTGTTTAAGTTGCTGTTTATAAGGTTTGAGAAGAATGTTTGTCTAGCTTTGCCTAGTTCAATATTGAAAGCATGAAGGCTGTCTTTATAGATGCTATAGTGAATTTCAAGTTTCGTCTTCTGCCACATCCGCTCAGATTTTCTGCACTGTCTTTTCATACTCTGTATTGCTGTTGATTTTCTCCATGGTGCATTTTGTCTGCCAGTCATTTTTCTTTTTTCTGGCGCAATGTCATCAATGACATTCTTAACTTTTGAGTTAAAGGAATCCAGGAGAAGATCAACAGAGTCTGCAGAAATGCTTGGCATTGACGATATAGCCTTCATAAACAGCAAACTAGTGTTCTCATTAATGCATCTCTTTCTGACAGAGACAGATCTAGATTCAGTGGTAGTATAGATCAATATATCAAAGAAAATACAGAAGTGATCAGATAGTGCTACGTCCTAAATAACAATGGATGAAATCTTTAGACCCTTACTGATGAGTAAATCAAGAGTGTGACCACGATTGTGTGTGGGTCCATGAACATGTTGAACCAGGTCAAATGTGTTCAAAACTGTTATAATTTCTTTTGTAGCATTGATTTCTGCATTATCTATGTGAATATTAAAATCCCCTGCTATAGCAAAACTGTCATACTCTGAGGATATCATTGATAACAGTTCTGTGAACTCTTCAACAAAGGCTGGAGAGTATTTTGGAGGCCTGTAAATAATGATGAACAGAATGTGTGGAGCACCTTTCAGCACAATCCCTAGATATTCAAAGGTCAAGTACTGACCAAATGACATTTGCTTGCATTGATAGACATCTTTAAACAAAGCAGCTACATCTCCACCTCTCCTAACAGCTCTGCAGACACTCATGAAAGTAAAGTTAGGAGGGGTCGTTCTTCTAGCCATGTTTCATTTAAAAACATAAAATCTAGGCTGTTTGTGGTTATTAAGTCATTAGTTAGAAATGATTTATTTTTTAGTGAGTGAATGTTTAAAAATGCTAACTTGATGGCATTTCTTTTTGTCCCCACAGTAATCTTAGTTTGATGCAAAATAGGCCGCAGATTAGATGAATCAACCGTTCGACTAGAGAAGGCCTTAGACTTTCTATCACATGATAAAACAGAGATTGGAAAAGCTACAGGCACACTGGGTTCCCGCTTGTTCTGTAAACATTTGTGAATGTTGCTGCTATCGTAGCAGGGAAGCCCAACTCCAGGACCCTGAACCCCCGAACTGCCCACCAGGTCGCACCTATGTACCTCAAGTACTACGTCCCAGATCCTAGCCCAGGTTCATTCCTCTCCCAGTTCTGGCCACCCTGGCATTACCGCTAGCCTGCATTTACTATCCAACCGCAACTGGTGTCCCACCATGCAGACTGACACCACCTGCTTCATCAAGAACTGCTCCACCTGCAACGTTTCCAAGGTTCCTCATCAACATCCTGCCGGTCTTCTCCAACCTTTACCCATCCCACAATGACCCTGGTCCCATATAGCCATTGACTTCCTCACCGATCTTCCCCTGTCTCTGGGCTCTACCACTATTCTAACAGTTATCGACCGATCTCTCCCCACAGCCCTGGAGACTGCCGAGGCCTTGTATAACTTCGTATTCCGCTTCTACGGCCTGCCTGAGGACATTGTTTCAGACAGGTGGCCTCAGTTCACGTCCCGTGTGTGGTCTTCGTTCTGTCAACTCCTGGGAATCAACATCAGTCTCACATCCGGCTACCATCCGCAAGCGAATGGACAGGTGGCAAGATTAAACCAAGAACTAACTCGTTCCCTTGCAAAAAGCTCAGTCCAAGGTACGTGGGTCCATTTCAAATCATTAAAAAAAATCACTCCTGTCTCCTTTCGCCTAGACTTGCCACCACAATATCGTATCTCACCCACATTCCATGTGTAAAGAAAGTTATTAATTTAAGCACAATAAAATATGTATAATTAACAGTTATTAATTACAGATATTTTATACACTTATCTGACATAGAATCAATAATAACATCGAACTTAGATGCGCTCGTGCTCAGACGATGTTATATTAGTTCTAAGACACTTACCTTCCTGGCCAGGGAAAACAATATTCTCACCGTAGTTGGCTAAGTTACGATACTTTGTCAGATTTGTAACGAAATCAAAGCAGTTTAAGTGACGTTCAAGTGTGAGCAATGAGCACAGTACGAATTTCGACGTGAATACAGGTGCGGGTTTACTGATTACATAAAGGGGAAAAACAAAACAGCACAATACATGAAACACGAAAAGTAGGAAAAAGTGAGAAAGATAGAGAAAGCAAAGAGTGCAGTATTAAATCAGCTATTCACATCTGCATGAACCGTTGGACAGTCGCCTTATAAAAAGGGGCAAATCTTAAGCGCAGCTGTTAAATTAGATCAGATACTTGCATGGGTTTTGCAGTGGGTGCTATTTCAGGTCCTGATCCGTGAGGAGAGAGAGTTTCAGTCCGGGTGGTTCAATGCGATCGTGTGTGCGTGTGTCCGTCAGATTCTGTAGTCCCGAGGAGGTTGACGAAATCAGTCGAACTCAACCGAAGCAAACTGCAGAAGCAAGCGGTCCAGGAGGTGACCGGTCTCGAGGAAGAGAGAGTGACGAGCGCGTGCGCGAAGACGAGCAGGTCACAGAATCCAGAATGAGCGCAATTCCCTGGGCACAGGTGCTTTTAAGTCCTGAGGTGTTCCACCTTTCCTAAGCGGACCAGCCAATGTACTAGTTCGAATTTTGGGCGCAAAACATTTTCCTTTGTCTTACTTCAGGTCTCATTTGCATTTACCACCCGCCTGTAGGAATGTGCACATCAGAAGTTAAAATAAACTTAGACTAGAATAAAATGATAGGGGTATGAGACACGGCACAAAGCTATGCACTATCATTTAGGAAATTAAAAGAGAAACATTTAGATATGAAACATGGAGGGATTTTGCACACGAGTACATGTAGTTATACAGAAATGTGAATACAAGCAAAATACAGTTCGATATGTTTGTCCCTGAGGTTATTAATGATGTAGAGTAACGTGGAGAGACAACCACTGTAACAGGGTATACATTTTATACATTTCTGTCCTTTTTGGTGGCCAAAACTGAGAATAAGTATTATTCCCTTTAAGTATAAATAAGTATAGATCCCAGATTCTCCATTCCTAAGCCATATGGCATCTCTCAAGCCCCATCTTCCCCACCGGCCCTTTGAAGTTCCGAGAGGGGAAGTGATTTTTATCTTAGCCATTGGGTGAAGGAGGGGTCCTTAATTTACACTTCTTGTCAAGAGGGCACTTTTAGGTGTTGATTCAGACTGGCTGGCACCATTTGGATCTTCTTGAGAGATTTGCCAGATTCGGTTGTGTCCATTTGCGAATTCTTTATGATTGGAGTGTTGCCCTTTGTTGGGACCTCACTCTACATCCTTTTCAGGCGATGAGGTTCGGAAGAAACGTAGACGGATGAAGGTTGTTTAGAGCATAAAGACTCGAGCAGTGAGTAGGTCTCATTCGTCCTCCGTACGGCAGTGCACGGGTAGCGTGTCAATCTCGATGAGGGTGGGCTCAGGCTCCGTAGGCGTGCCTTGCTTCCCGGGGTGCCGTTTGAACGTCCGGAGGAATGCCGCCATGCACCTGCTCACCGACTCTTGCATTCCGTTGATCCTTTTGTAGAGGAAAAAGGATAGGCCAAGAGTGAGGGCATAGCCTATGGTGGTGGTCAGGCAGAGTGCAGTGTCCGCGATGGTCCAGGATCGGACTACCGGGAGGTTGGCTAGAGCAGGCATCTGGTCAAGGGCTTGTAGAGCCTGGTCGATAGGGGTGATATCGATTAGCTGGGGCCCGCCTTCTGCAATCCCCATTTCCAGTTCAGGGCTGAGGGTGAAGTTGTAGTCCCTGAAAAAGTTTGAGATCTCCAGCTCAGTGTGGTATTCCTCGCTGGGTAGATGGTATAGAGCCAAGTCATCTATGTGTAGAATCGCATCCTTCGGGACTTGAATCCACATGGTTTGGTTGAGCAGGTTGATGCGGGTGGCGGTGTCATGCTGGTCATAGGTTAGAGTTGCCACTGAGGTGTGTGTTATCCTGCCAGAACCCAACACTGACCATGTCTTTGAGCCTATAAATGTTGTTAGCCTTGATGATGGGTAGATTCAGTAGAAAAACCATTTCGCCCTGTTCGGGGGCGATGTGTAGAGGGATGGCGCTGCCCAGGGAAAAGGCGAGATGGGCTTTAAGGGGGTTGGTTGGCCCGGAGGTGGCCGAAGCCAGTACAGTCTGGACCAGGCTCAGTGGTACCAGGTATGGGGGAATCCTGCCCATGGCGAGACTGTCCACAGATGAGCTTACTTCTCGCAGCATGCCTGCCATGAGTGCCGTGACAAGCTGAGCGTGGGCGTAATCCAACTGGACTACGTAGAAGAGCTGCTTCATGGAGTTCACAGTCTAATTTAGCAGGATGCTCTGGGTGTTGAGGACCACTACGGTGCCTTTCAGTGACTTGCCGATTGTTTGCAGGGCTTTGCTCTGGGTTGTCAGCTGTGCTTGTAACTGTGGCATCTCCGTATGGATCTCGTTCACATGTCGCCTTACGGTAGCCAGGCTCACGGCATTGACACTGGTTATTCCCAGGTTGAACAGGGTTCCGACTGCAGCGGCGGCCCCCAGTAACGCTCCTAGGAATTGTTTTAGTTTAATTGTTTTGCCCACTTAGGTCGGCTTGTGTGATGGTCGCCTTCTGGAGTTGGGTGAGCATGTAGGTAATGTCGGCCTCTGCGTAGTCCAGGGCAGTCTGTGTCCATCGTCCGCCAGCCCAGCTGACCTGTGGTACGGCCCGTGGGTAATGTGCCCAGTAGATATCGCGAGGGTCGAGGCGGACGTACACTTTCTGGGTGTGTGTCCGGCAGTTGGTGATCAGAAGGCCAAATTGTTCTCTCAAAACAATGCCTGACGTAGGCCCAGGCGACACGATTTCTGGCTGTAACAGCCCTCTTGTCAGACAGAGGCTCAGGGCGAAGAGCAGCAGCAGCAGCGTCCTGGTGGCAGAGGCAAAAGCAAAAGTCACAAATAGAGGAAAAACAAGCGAGGTTCTTTGGCTGGTCAGTCATTTTGTCGGGTGGCTCTCCCTAACAGTGAATTTTATGGTTGCTGATTCAGGAAAGGAAGAGTGTAGTCTAATTGGTGTTAGTCCCCCCTTTCCTCTCTCGCCCAGAAGCCCAGTGTCTCTTGATCTGGTTGCGGTGGACCCACTTGAGGGTTGGCTCTGTCTGTCCCCTGCTGATCCTAATCCGATAGGCCACAGGGGAGGGACCAGTCCAGTGTGGCAAGAGCTTCTTGGATAGCCAATGTGGGGCTGTCTGTTGCGGTGGGCCGAAACGATAATACCAGACTTTGTCGCCCACATCCAGTTCCTCTCGTGATGCTTTCTGATCGTAGTATGCTTTGCGGGAGTTGTTGTTGGGCAAAAGCAAATGCTGTTCGCAGATGTCTTTGCAGCTCCTCAAGGTACTGGTGGGTGGTGTATACGGTGACAAGGTTGGAGTCTCCGGGCTGATATAACAGATGTAGTGGCAGAGTCATTTGTCGTCCAGTCATCAGCTCGAAGGGAGGCACTGAGGGTTGCTCTGATGGCCATGAGCACCAGGGGGAGTTTTACGTCCCAGTCCTTTTGGTTCGATTCCACAATCTTTTTCAACATGCTGACCACAGACCTGTTCGCTCGTTCCACTTGCCCCAACGCGATTGAATGAAAACTAATATGTAGCTGGGCTTGTACGCCCATCTCTTGCATAATCTCAGCCGTGAAGTGTGTGCCCCTGTCTGAATTGACTCGCAGCGGCAGTCCGAACCTGGAGAAAACGTGGTTCATCAGGAGACATGCTGTTGTTTGGGCTGTGTCATTGGGTGCTGGGAGGCACTCAACCCACTTGGTGAACTGGCACACTACCGTTAGGAAGTATTTGTTGCCCCTCGTTGACCTGGATAAAGGTCCGACCCAGTCGATCTGTAAGTCCGACCATGGGAATGTTATTCCTCTGTGTTGCAGTGGGGCTCTGTGGTTTGCGTTTGCCGGCTGGAACTGGCAGCAGACCAGGCATCCTCGGACGTACTCTGTTGCATCCTGGTGCATGCCGGGCCAGTATGCCACCATCTTTAGTGTCTCATAGGTAGCTCTGATGCCATGGTGTCCGGCACATGGTGCGTCGTGGGCATACATTAGCATGACCCCCCTTAGGCACTGGGGAACCACAAGCTTAGGCGTTGAGAGGTCATCAGGGACGTACCAGAGAATGTTGCCAGTCACACGCAGCAGGTGCCTGATGTGGTGTAGCCGTTTGAGGCCGGGAAACTGAGTAAGGTCAGCAGATGCGATGGGGTAGGAGGAGGGGTCTGTGAGGTGGTTCAACATAGTCAATATGGAGGTGTCAGAGGCTTGTAGTGAAACTAAGTCACCTTTCGCAATCTGTGGCATTAGGGACACGGCTTGGGATGCAGGTTCTGTAGATGTTGCAAGGCGTCGACTGCGCGTTATCGCCACAACGGATGGGGTGGTCGGTTGGGGTGGAGGTGACCACGGGTCACCATCTTGTGCGCCCGCCTTGGCAAGGGCATCCGTTTGGTCATTAAAGTCTTTGTCTTGACCAGGTTGCCTTGAGTGTCCTTTCACCTTATTCCAGTAGACAAGCATATCGTGTTCCCTTGTGATGGCATCACACGCTCGGAACAGGTGTTGATGTTTGACCGGCTTGTTGTTGGCAGTTCTGTATCCATTCCGTATCCAGTTGGGAAGATGACACGTGAAGCTCAATCTGGCATAGTTAGAGTCCGTACAAATAAGGATTTCTTTGATGTTGTGAGTTGCTGCGATTTGGAGGGTGATCAGAACGGCTGCCACTTCTGCGTATTGCGATGACTGCGGCCCCAGCTTGAAGTGTTGCGGTGGGCAGGGGCTGTTGTCTACCCACAAGACTCCTGCTCTGGCCTTCAGGTTGCCTTGGTGATTGTATGAGCATCCATCGACGTAGGCTGTCGGCATGCCTTGACATACATTTTCTTCAAAGTACCTGTGGTTGGTGGGTTGTTGCAGTAGCTGGGGTTCCTCTGGCTCCAACGTTGTGGTTGGAGTGTCACCAGAGCAATTCTGACATGCAGCAAGTCCGTTGCCCAGTGCAGACCTGTGGTTCTGAGCATATCGTGCTTCAATGTCGCGTCCTTGGAGGCCCATCAACCACGTGGCTATGCGTGCGTTGGTGACCACACCATCTCTGATGCGCTGACTATTGAGAAACGTGACAGGCTGATGGCAGGTCTCTATGATCACCTTTTGCGCTCCAATGTAATTGGAGAATCGCTGGATTGCCCATACCGTGCAGAGCAGGGCTTTCTCACAGTCTGCTCCTCCACCGTTGCCTCATCCGTCTCCTTGACGGCTACAGGGGCGGCGATCTCGTTGACGGCACATGTGGGCTGGCATGAGAGAGTGTATACTGACAGACAGTCTTTGGTCATTTCGGTCCTGCATACCTGCTCTTTGGTCATCGGCATGACAGATGTAATGGCGATCATACGGAAGGGTGCTGTGAAAACTGTGTCGTTAGGGCTTCCTTCCGAGATCAGTGGTGGGGGGATGGGGCCTATGACTGGTATGGTCCCAGGTCATGGAAAGTCTGGCTTATCAGCCATCCCGCCCGGTAGCCTTTAGGAAGTCTAACGGGTGTGGCAGTGCAGTTATTGAACAGGATGTAGACTGCCCGTGATGTAACTTCCTGCTGAGCATTCAGCAGAACACACCGCAGAATTTCCTACCGGTTTTTGATTATCCACAGAAATGGACAGTCCTTTTTCAGAAGAGAAGTCAGAGGTCGTGCAATGTCAGAGTAGTTCTCGATGAACTGTTGTGAATAGTTGCACACTCCAAGGAAGCTTCGCAGTTCTGAGATGTTCTTGGGGGTTCTGTACGGCTTGTATGCGGCTAGACTGGGGTTCAATGCCATGTGGCCCTATGAGTAGGCCAACGTAGTTTACTCTGGTTTTGCACCATTGTCCCTTGTGGAGAGCAATTTTAGTGCCCGCTGTAGTCAGCTGGTTCAGAACATGCTTTATCTCCTTGAGGTGGTCATCCACGGTCGCACTTTTCATGAGCACATCATCCACATAAATGAGGTTGCCTCTCATTCCGGCATCCGGGCATGCCTTGTTGAGGAAGATGTTGAACTCGGCGGGGCAGTTTGCGTACCCGAAGGGACAGCGATTAAAAGTGTATTGTCGGTTGCCGAAGGTGAAAGCCAGCTTGTGTTGGTCTTCCGGGTGTACCGGTATGGTCCAGAATCCAGAGGCTACATCAAGTGTAGAAAAGATGGTGGCCCCTCTTATCCTGGGAATCTCCTGTTCAAGTTGATTCATAGGCCATCGTGATAGTGGCACCTGCTGATTCAGTTTCCTGTAGTCAATCGTTGGTCGCCACTTGCCACTGGGCTTTAGTACAGGCCAGATGGGTGCAGAGTAGGTGCTATTGCAAGGCCGGATGATACCCTTTTCCAGCATCGAGTCAATGATCTCTTGTACTGGCTCGTGTGAAGCAATGGGAATCTTGTACTGTTTGACAAAGGTAGGAGGAGCATTTGGGTGCGAGGGTATTCGTACCGTATGGAGGTTGGTGAGCCCACAGTCTAGAGAGTCTTGTGCAAATGACGCCTTCTACTGGTACAGGATCTGTCGAAGTTTTTGGAGATCAGATTCATCCCATATGGCATCTTTATCCTTCAAAATTTGTTGGACTTGTGCTTCAAATCCGGGGTACGGCTCCTCCACCGTTGCCTCATCCGTCTCCTTGACGGCTACAGGGGCGGCGATCTCGTTGACGGCACATGTGGGCTGGCATGAGACAGTGTATACTGACAGACAGTCTTTGGTCATTTCGGTCCTGCATACCTGCTCTTTGGTCATCGGCATGACAGATGTAATGGCGATCATACGGAAGGGTGCTGTGAAAACTGTGTCGTTAGGGCTTCCTTCCGAGATCAGTGGTGGGGGGATGGGGCCTATGACTGGTATGGTGAGTCCCAGGTCATGGAAGGTCTGGCTTACCAGCCATCCCGCCCGGTAGCCTTTAGGAAGTCTAACGGGTGTGGCAGTGCAGTTATTGAACAGGATGTAGACTGCCCGTGATGTAACTTCCGTTAAGGGTGTGGCCTCCAGGGTGAGGCCGAGTTCAGCACACTCGGGTGACAGCTGGAAGTAGGCCAATGTGTGGTTGAGGGTTTGGCCTCGCCGCATGTTAAGCCGAACAGTGACCCCTTTGGTGTAGGCAGGCACTGTGGCCACAAGTTCGTTCACCAGGGTGCAGACCTCAGGTATGGTTTGACCTGAGACGAGGTGCATGTGATTGAGGGGGCTCACGGGGAGCCGAGAGGTCAAGGGAGCCCATACCACATCATTAATAGTGTCTATGTGGGCTTGGAGGTGGACTAGGATGTCGGCTCCAAGGTAAAGTTTGTGTGGTGAGTCCTGAAGGACTGGGTTAATAATTGGCCATTCTGTGGTGACTGGCTGACAGTTGGGGCTGGTTTCCTGTTGCTCAGTTGGGAGACAGACCACTAGTACGGCACTTTCTGGCACCTCTGGGTCTTGGTCGATGATGGGCTGAAGAGTTTCGGGTTGTTTTGGATGATCAGTCGTTGACTGGAGCGGGTTTTGGGTGTCCAATCCTCGTGTTGTTAGCGGTGTTAGCGAGGCTGGCTCGAGTGAGTGTGTGGAGTCGTTGGTGGGGATCTGGGGGGCTGTTCTAGGAGGAGGGCTTTCTGAGGTTTTGTTGGTTTCAGAAGCCACTCGTAGTCATGCAGAATCTGGTTTCTCCTGATCCTTTCTATTCCGCTTGTCGGGCTTCCTTTGCATCAGCTCCTTTAACAGTTTCAGGATCTCCGCTGACTCTGAGGTCCCTGTACCTGTACTGTTCTGGGGGCAGCTGAGGCTTGGGCTTGTCGGAGGGACTTTGTGTTGCAGTACCTTGGTGACTCTGAGGGCCAGTGGCCTTTATCTTGGCGGGGTCGATGACTCTTTGGCCGTCAAGTGGTTTCCCAGGCAGCACTGCTCTATGGGTCGCCTGATGAGCGGACCATTCCCTTGTCTGTCTGTGCGATGCTTGGGTCGAGCACCATTATAGTCACCTCGCTCCTGGCTTGCAGTGAAGTCCCTTGTCTCTCGGTTGAAAGATCTAGCATGGTAATTTGGTTGGGCGCCCTCTAGCATCAGCTCTGGGTAGCGTTCAGAGGCAGACAGGACAACCGGGTTCTTGACAGTCTTTTCAGGGGCAGCCCTGTGCTTGGCGTAGGCCTTGTGGGCTAGATCTCGCAGCGGTTGGATAGTCATGGTGCAGGGGCATGCCATAACTCTTAGACAAGTCTTAAACAAGATGGCGCCGCAGATGGCAGCCTCTGTGCTTAGCTCTCCAGTTGTTTTAGTGTTTTTGTTAGTTTTTCCTGTCTTTTGTTTTACAAACTCAATCAGCTTCACCAGGGATGAACTGCTGAGCATTCGGCAGAACACACCGCAGAATTTCCTACCGGTTTTTGATTATTCGGACGTTTTGCTGAACATTGTAGTTGGCGGAGCGGCAGCGCTGATCAGGCGCTTGAGAATGCGCAGACGGGGAAAACGAGGCGGCGCGCTTGTGAAGCTTCGTCAGCGTGGATTCCGTACTTTGCTGCCTAGTATACACTTGGCGAATCTCTGCTCTCTACCCAACAAAACGGGCGAACTCCTTCTACTCTCCTGCACAAACAAGGATTTTTCAAACTCTGCTGCTCTGTGTTTCACGGAAACCTGGCTGAATGACGCGATCCCAGACAGCGCGCTTAATTTGCAGGGCCATCGGCTGTTCAGAGCGGACAGCGACGCGGAATCAACGGGGAAATCGCGTGGCGGCGAGACGTGCTTTTACATCAATGAGAGATGGTGTACAGATGTAACAGTGTTAAAGAAGATGTGCTGTTCCGATCTAGAAGCACTCTTCATTAACTGTAAGCCGTTTTATTCGCCGCAAGAGTTTTGCTCGTTCATTCTGGTGAGTGTTTACATTCCACCGCAAGCGCATGTGGGCGTGGCGTTACAGAAACTTGCTGACCAGATCACGGACACGGAGCAAAAACACCCGGACTCTGTTTTAATCATTCTTGGGGATTTTAATAAAGCAAATCTCTCCCGTGAACTGCCAAAATACAGACAGCATGTTACATGTCCCACCAGAGACAGTAATATATTGGATCATTGTTACACAACAATTAAAGATGCATATCACTCTGTCCCGCGGGCAGCTTTGGGGCTCTCTGATCACTGCCTGGTTCATCTTATACCAACATACAGGCAAAAACTTAAATCTGCTAAACCTGCAGTAAAGACTGTAAAAAGATGGACCACCGAAACAGAGCGGGCTTTACAAGCCTGTTTCGGACTGACTGATTGGAGTGTTTTTGAAGCTGCTGCCACTGATCTGGACAAGCTCACAGAGACTGTAACATCATATATCAGTTTCTGTGAGGATATATGCATCCCTACCAGAACTTATTTGACATTCAACAATGATAAGCCATGGTTTACAGCAAAACTCAGACATCTTCGTCAGGCCAAAGAGGATGCCTACAGACAAGGGGATAGGGTCTTGTACAATCAGACCAGGAACACACTGAATAAGATTAGAATGGCTAAAAGGACCTATGCAAAAAGGTTTGAAGATCAGTTCACTTCAAACAATCCAACTTCAGTGTGGACCAAGGTTATTATAGTTTTGCATTTTTAAATTAGTTTTTATTATAATTTCGTTTTCAAATTTGCAATAAATTTTAGTTTAGTTTTAGTTAGTTTCATTAATGGTTTTGTTAGTTTTAGTTTAGTTTTTATTTTGTGAAAACATTTCTATTTCTAAACATTTTATATATTTAGTTTCAGTTTTAGTAATTATAGTTTAGCATAGTTAATAGAACACTTCTAGAGCACACACAAAAAAAGATGTTTCAGCAACATTTATTGTTTGCACAGTTGGCATTTATCTCTGTGCTTAACTCTGAATAACAAAAATAACCTAAGGGTTTGAGATACAAATAGGGCTGTGACGGTCGCAATGACAACCGCGCCACCGCCGGTAATGTACGTGACGTCACACAAACTCTAACAAGCATAAAGTACAGTGATTCTGCAACATTCTTTCTGCCATGGCGGCGTTTAGTGTCTCCGCCGGCGGCAGCAGCCGCAGCAGCGAGCGCAAGTGCCTTCGCAGCTGCTGGAAGAAATCTGCATTCAAACACACGCAATAGACTAAAGCTGGGACAGTTCCGGGAAAAGTAATTACTATGAATGTGTCGGAGGGAAATAAGAAGATACTTAAAGGAATTGTTACTAAACTAGTGTTTTCTGAGCCAGTGTGGCAAAGATGAAGTTGATGATCCTGACTCGCCATCTGCTCACTGGACGCAAATATATTTATCCTGACTGTAAGGTATTTTGTTTGTTTTCTTTATTTTTACAAAAGCACAAGATTTTTTTTTAAACAATTTTAATTTGTTTGCAAGTGATCGCGCTGGCGCCTCTATGTCCTACAAAGCGCATTTAGCTTCCACTCTCCAACAAACGACTGTATGCGTATAATAGCACGCATGTGTGTAAGTTTAACGTTTAAAATAACATTTTGATATGCTTGAAGATTTTATTTTAGACAAGTCGTGATGATTTGAGAAGGCAAAATTGATCAAACAGGCTGTAATCAACTCACTGACTGCCGCTGGCCTCTTGGTTGTTACTTTAAATAACAAAAGCTTTCATTTATCAAACAAAAAATGTTCCAAACACATTTCTAAATTAACTTTATGAAGAACCGAAACGAAAAATAACCATGTTCCTATTAAAAACAAAAATGAGCAATTGTAATGGATGCAACAGTGTAATGAGGAAGAGAGAGAAAAGACACGGACTCCAGTCGGACTCGGTCGGTAATTTTGATGATGGGCTGGGCGAAGTTGTTACGAATTTATGACACAAATGTTTGTTTAATATTTACCATTTTTTATTTGGCTACTTTCTTATATAATTTCTTTGACCATTATTTTAGTGTTTTGTAGGCTGTGGGGTTTTCCCCTTAATTTCAACACCAAAATGTGTGTTATTGAGCATAACAATACATTTACTTTTTCCAGTTTCAGAATTAAATTCGAAATAGTCCCAAACAGGGCTCTGTCGTTTCCCGCCAGAAGCCATCATTTATGTCCGTCTTCTTTATCACTTAACTGATGTTTGTTTCGCGCTGTCAGCCTCAACTGCATCATCATTCGCCACAGGTGATGCATGATTAAACACCCACATGTCAAATTTTCCGCAGTTTAATGAATGCTACTTTATTAACGATACTTTATTTTTGCCAATTATTATTTTATTTTAGTTCGTTTTTCAATAGTTGTTGCTAGTTTCGTTTCGTTTAGTTTTAGTTTTTCATTTATTATGATTTTTTATTTTATTTCAGTTTACGAAAATGTTTTTTAACCAATCGTTTTCGTCTTAGTTTCAGTTTTCGTTTACGATAATAACCTTGGTGTGGACAGGTCTGAAAGCCATCACAAACTACAAGACACCATCCACAAGCACTGAGGTGAAGACCTGCTGAAGACCTGAATGAGTTTTATTGTAGATTTGAATGCCCCAACACCTGTCCAGACGATCTCTTTTCAGAACTATTAACACCTCCAGCAACCCCCCCTCCTGCCTTACAAATCAGCGAGAATGATGTGTGCCAGGTCTTTTGAAGAACAAAAGAAAAAAGGCACCAGGTCCAGACGGTGTGACTCCAGCCTGTCTGAAAACCTGCGCTGACGAGCTGGCCCCCATCTTCTCATATATCTTCAACAGGTCTCTGGAGATGTGTGAAGTCCCTGCCTGCTTCAAACGCTCCACCATCATCCCTATTCCAAAGAAACCCATGATAACAAGACTTAACGACTACAGACCTGTCGCACTAACGTCTGTCGTCATGAAATCATTTGAAAAACTGGTTTTGGCTTATCTGAAGGACATCACTGGACCCTTACTGGACCCCCTGCAGTTTGCTTACCGAGCAAACAGATCCGTGGATGATGCTGTAAACATGGCATTGCACTTCATTCTGCAACATCTGGACAGGCCACAGTCTTACGTGAGGATCCTGTTTGTGGACTTCAGTTCGGCCTTCAACACCATCATTCCTCCACTCCTCCAAACCAACATGAACCAGCTCTCTGTTCCCAGCCCTATCTGACAATGGATCAACAGCTTTCTGACAGATAGGCAACAGCTGGTGAGAATGGGGAAATTCATGTCCAGCAACTGCACCACCAACATCGGCGCCCCTCAGGGTTGTGTTCTCTCCCCTCTGCTCTTCTCCCTCTACACCAACGATTGCACCTCTAAAGACTCCTCTGTCAAGCTCCTGAAGTTTGCAGATGACACCACACTCATCGGCCTAATTCAGGACTGTGATGAGTCTGCCTACAGACAGGAGGTTAAAGAGCTGGCTGTCTGGTGCAGTCATAACAACCTGGAGCTCAACACGCTCAAAACTGTAGAGATGATAGTGGACTTCAGGAGAAACCCCCCTGCACTTTCCCCACTCACCATCATGGACAGCACTGTGGCTACAGTGGAGTCATTCAAGTTCCTGGGATCTTTCATCTCCCAGGACCTGAGAACTTTAGAAGAATTCTATACATCCAGAGTGAGGAAAAGAGCTCAGAAAATCACCCTGCATCCCTCACATCCAAGCCATTCCCTCTTTGAACTTTTGCCATCTGGTCGGCGCTACAGAGCCCCAAATGCCAGGACAACCAGGCATAAAAACAGTTTTTTCCACAGGCAATCCACCTTATGAACAGCTAAATGTTCACACCATTGTACAATAACAACATGTGCAAAAACCTTATATTTATTTGTTACCACCTCCATCCTAATGCACCCCTGCATCTCTTTCTATTTGTTTTTCTATCATCAACAGCAAAACTGTACATACAACTTATTTCTTAATTTATTTTTCTACATATTTTTGTCTATTTATATTTAAATATGTATATTTTTTTATTCTCATCTTATTTGTGTTTTTCTTATTGTCCGTGTTGTTGTTGTATACTGGAAGCTACTGTCACAAAAACAAATTCCTTGTATGCGCAAACATACTTGGCAATAAAGCTCTTTCTGATGCTGATTCTGATAACTCCCAGGTGGTGGCTCACGCTAGGAAGCAGGTTGAGAAGGAAGAGAGTCTTAAAGTTAAAGTCCTCTTCCATTTGTGGCTCGTTTCTCGCCCCAAAGTAGGTCCGCCTCAGCCTGTTGTAGTAGGCTTGTGGGGTTTCAAGACGGTTCTGTTTAAGGTCCATGGCAGCAACTAGTCCCTGCTCAGACTCTGGGTCAGAGAACTCTTTTATCAGAGCCTGTTGCAGTTGGTTGTAGTCCGCTTTGACGGCGTCTGACTGTCGGTCCAGGAATTTGCGCACCTCACGGCTGGAAGTAATCCTGATCAGGTACAGTCTGTCCCTGATGGAAACATTTGCCATGGTTTGTAAGTGAAAGTCAATATCCTGCAAATTGGCGTGGACGTCGTGTCCTCCTGCAAGGTCTGGAGAAAATGTGGGGATGTTCCTGGCCAGCTTGTCGAGGTCCTTGGGTGTCAGACCGTGGGCTGTGGTAGGGGTTCTCTGCAGAGGGCCCCCTCCCTCAGCGGCTGCCAAGGGCCCTTGGACGCAGGCCAGCGATCTCTTAACCCTCTGGGGTCGAAGACCACGCCGGCGCGTTTTGGTGCGTTTTTTTTAAAAGCCCTCTATATAAACTTAAATTACTCCGTCAGTTTTGATCGTACAGATAAGATAAATACATCAATCGAATCTGTAAAGGGTCTACTTTTATTTGCACAGACACTTAATAACAATGAAACGGTGAGTTTTTGACAAATAAAGAAAATATACAGGGAGTGCTGTGTGCCGCGTTAGTCTCTGTGCTCTTCATTTTGAAACGCGTCACTTAAATGATCAAATACTCGGCGAAAACAGCACATGGAGACATTATACACATACCTGGAGAAAGCTTGATATTTCTACTCTTAAACGAAGTAAGTCTTATCGAAAACAAATATTCTGTGATAAAGTAATCCTTATGAAAACAACGCGATGTCCAATCTCCCCCTTGGATCTAATTAAGTTTTAATTTGTCACCGCCCATAAGTTTCTTTCGCTTTCATATTACAATTAGCCACGTGAGAAGTGCAGGAGTTAAACGCCCACATCACCGTCAACAAAACGGCAAGACTTCAAGTTTATCTGGATTACTGTTCATTTCTGAAAGAAGACCTGCTGAGAGGAATAAATCTTATATTTACCTCATCAGAAGAAGAAGGCGATGTGGCGCCAGCAGATTCAACAGAAAATAAATTCTACATTTACATGTAAGACTTTCTTTTATTAGCTTGCTTGCATTCGCTGTTATTGTGTTACTGTGACAGACTAAGTTGTATAGATTTTACTAGTTAGACATTTTTCAAACTATAATTACTGACCTCATCAAGTGAAACGTTATGATGTAGGTTTCATTTCATTGCATCTAAATGTCTCACGACGCAAGGATGTTTTTAACGTTCTAGAAAAAGATGCGATATAAAAGTAATAGCGTTTACACTGTAACACTGAATGATAGAGTCTAAGAATGTTTAGACAGCATGTATTGCATTATACAATACAAAACATGCTTGTGTTTATGACTATAAGATCATATTTGTATATGTATTTTATTTATTTATAGAAAAATGAATGAATTAAATAAAATAAAAAATAGCCTATGAGTGTTTATACTGAGTGTATGTTTAGACCATGTTTATTAGTAATACCCTGAACGCGATCTGCTAAACAATAAATTAGTTTCTCAGATATAAAACTCAGATGCAGCTTCAGATGTTCATCTACACTGATATTCTAGTGCAAAACAAGTTTCTTGACCACTGATGATGAGTTTTGCAAGCACTTAAATGTCAGGTATGATTTACTTGTTTCACTTGTTGAACAGAATTCAGGAAAAAAAAACACAAATGACACAAAGTCTGTTCATATCTGTAGATCAGAGTGCTCAATAATGTGTCTTTACCTTCATGTATGTTTTGATCATACTGTGTTAAATAAAATACAACTAATCTAAAACTCCATTCTCTGAATCTTCTCACATTGTTTTTTACCTGAGAGTCACAGTGTCCTTGATGGGCCATTAGGGGAGGGCTTTGTCTCTCTGAGGTGTGAATCACTAAATATTAATGACCATTGTCAGTCTCTTGCATATGTCTATATTCTGTCCGTGTTTCATTGCTGTTTTTAAGTGACTTTATTTTTTTTAGTTTTTCACTAACCACGCATAAACGTTGTTTTCTCAAAAACACAAACATGTACATTCATGTTGCTTGCATATTATTGTAGCCCAGTTTGTGCTGATTACAGTGTAATCTGACTTTAGCCATGAATATGTTTTTAAGATACTGAAAAATGCACAAATGTCAGGGCATGTCAAAACTTTTTCAGGGCCCAAAAACACCCTCAGACCCCAGAGGGTTAAACAGTGGAGTTTCCTTTCCCTCCTCCGAGGCTTGGCTGGGAAGCCTAGGTCTGCTCGTCGGGGGAGGTTCAGTGGTGCCCCCCCCTTCCTTCTGGTCAGCCGTAAATTGATATGCATAGTTTAGTTCTCTTTGCACAGCATCGAACTCAGCTTTGAGTTGCCAGTGTTGCTGAGCCAAGGTTTGGGCTTCAGCTCAGGCTGCTTTACAGTGTCTTTCGAAGGCTTTGGCTTTGGCCTCTCTTTCTTTGAGGTCAATTTCAGCCCATTCTAAAAGAGTCTCAGCTTGTTGGAGCCTGCTCTCCAGCTCTCGGCGAGCCAGCTCTCCTGCTTGTTCTCTTAGATCTGCATCGCTACGGAGGTCAGATAAATCATCTTGGAGCCTTGCTACCTCCGCCTGTAGCTCCTGTGTCAGCTGCTCCACGCGGTTCTCGGCGTCCACTTGGTTCCTGCGAGCCTCCTCCATTTGCAGGCTGAAGGCTGTGGTCTCTTGTTCCAGGAGGGTGATGCTTCCGTCGCTGAGCTTTACTTGGGCGATGAGGTTGTGGGCGAGGGCCCCGACGATCTTAGCCAGCTCCTTGCTGTTGTAGCTTTGTGTCGGATCGTGGGCCATCAGCCGGTTCAAGTCCTCGTCCAGCTGCTCGCGGCTCAGGTGTTGCAGGTTCCTGGCCGCCTCAGGCAGTATGGTTCCTGTCACTGCGTTCAGCCAGGCCTCTAGCTGGTCCCAGTGGGTGGCCGGACTAGATGATCGAGACATGTTGGCGCACTGGGGGAAGAGAGAGAAGGAGACAACGGGGGCCCAGGCGGATCCCTATAATGTGGTGCAGCTAAATGGGGGTTGAGTAGTCAGTGACGCAACCTAAGACCTATTTATCCAGGTGACGATTTGTCTGGGTGGATATTTAGTGCATGTGGTGCAGGGGAAAGAGTTTAAGAATGTGTCGATGGGTTACAACTTAGTGTGTCATTGCAGTGACTGGGGTTGTTTATTTCGTCAACTAATTACTGACACTTTCCGATGACTCATGCAGATTCAGTTTTCTAGGAAACAAAAATAAACAAATAAACAGTGTGAGAACAAGAACAAGCAAGACTAGAAAGATAACAGAGGGAAAAATGAAGGTTGCTTTACTTGGCTTAATTAGTTAGCAACGCTAAGGCTATGACAGGATTCGCCTGTAGAGGGTGCTGTCGTGTCGTATATCCTAGGTATACAATTGAGTTTAAACAACAGGGTCCGGAAGAGAGAGTGTTCTCACTTTCCCATCTGCCCTGGCAGCTATGTGGGTGTTGTGCTTTAATTAAACAGACCTGTGCGTGAAGTGAGGTCCTCTCGGTGGACTCGGGTAAAGCGGGTTCGGTTTCCCCGACCCTTCTGGACACCTAGCGGTAAATGCCACAGATCACTCGCCCTGCACGCCACTCAGGGGTCCACTACACGGTCATGACCCTCATAACGCTCTGGCAGCACCAAGTGGACTGACCAGCTGGCAGGCACTGAGAAAATTGGGGTTTTGCCCGGGGGGAGGGGCCTCTCGCAAAAGACATAGCCCTCAGGCTTTTCTTCCTGCAAAGTGGCACACCCCGGGGTTATGTACCCCAAAATTGCTGCAGTGCACAAGCCAGTGTTATCGGCCCCCACTCAAACACGGAGTACCAGCAGCTGAGCGAGTCTCCCCGTGTGTCGTAGTTCCCTGAGTGCGGGGACTGAGGTATCTAGGGTCACTCACTGCCAGTGCCGGACGCATCAGGACAAACAAACCCACCCACCAGGCACCACTGAAGAGAGGGTGGTCACTCCACTACTCAGTGTCTTAAGGGGAAGACAAGGCTGCACAAAAGGGTAGAATTAGTGGCATAGCAGGAACTACAACGGGAGAGCAAATTTAGAGGTCTTGAGAACCTTAAAAGTTGCAAACCAAAGGGAGTTAAATAAAATTAAATTTAACTAACTATACAGAGTAACCATACAGAGTATAAGAAATTAAACTAGAATGGTAAAACAATGAGAACAAACTCAAAACTAATTATTATTGTTCAGGAATTAATTAATTTTTGAGTATGAGAAATGAGCAAATCTAACATGAAGTGAGTGAACTCGAATCAGAAGACCAATGAGAAAAAAAAACAACAACATCAGTGGCCTGGCAGGAACTACAGTGGAAGAGCAAATTTAAAAGTCTTGAGAACCTTAAAAGCTGCAAACCACAGGGAGTTGAATAAAATCGAATTTAACTAACTAAGTTCCTGGGGGGGAAAGCCATATAGAGTATAAGGGATTAAGCTAGAATGGTAAAACAAAGGAAAACAAGCTCAAAACTAATTAGTATTGTTCAGAAATTAATTAATTTTGAGCATGGAAGATGAATAAAGCTAACATGAAGTGAGTAAACCCAAATCAGACACAAATGTGAAAGAACTGTGAATTGAAAATCAAATAAGAAAAGCAACAAATAATAATAAAATAATAATAATAATACAAAAAAAAAAAAAAAGCAAGAAGAGGAAAGAAAAGGAAAAAAAAATTGAATAAACAAATAAATAGACAAAATTGAATAGCTCAATCCGAAAGACGAGGAAAAGACTGACTGAGGTTGTCCACACGGTGGCGTGGTCGAGCTGGCCTAGGAGGGACGCCAGAGAGGGAGGAGGGCTGTGGGGGGTGTTAGACACTTACAGCACACCGCCCTCTGGTGTTAGTGAGACGTAATGGCGTGGTTATGGCTCGAGTTTAACGGGAGCGCGCTTAATAAACAGACTTAAAAAAACACTTTGCCTCCAGCTGCAATCTCTGTTGAAGAGAACCTGTATCAAAATAATGTGAACTCCGAGTCAAATATTGTCATTCAACTAGACTCACAAGGAACTGAGGTTACAGCATTCCACATTAGTTTTGGTACAATTTCAAATCACATTACTGGCTGAGGCAACCGCGGATAGCGAGATTTGATATCGGCGAATCTTAAGAGTAGTGCCTGAGTGACGCACGTGGCAGGATGAAGTTACTGCCCAAACACAGAATTAGACACTGTAATACATAAAACAAACACCCAACGGAATTCCTTCGCCGTGTACACTTTAACTTGATCAAGATTTAATATCACATTTCCCTCCTTAGCGGTCGTCATCTGTTGACTGACATTACATTAAAGTACATAAAACCAGAAACAATATCCTTCCGACTCTCGTCTAACTCAAACAGTTGTCATCTATTGGACTCTCTGAATAGAAACATAGATTCTGTCTCAGCACAGTAGCGCTAGTGAGACGCATTAAAAGGAATTTTCATCTCATAAGAGTTACAGAAATTACAGTTAATTTTAGCCGTCCTTAACAGTGGGTCTGTCTCAGCCCGTTTAACTGCAGCATTCATTCATAAAACAAAAACAAAGGGAGCGAGTCTGATTTCACCCAGCACGCGTTACACACACTTGTAAAACACAGATGAATTGGTACCGGTTTTGCTCACAAATAACGTTTAAGACTTGCACGCATTACTCCACCAAATATGTAAAGAAAGTTATTAATTTAAGCACAATAAAATATGTATAATTAACAGTTATTAATTCTAGATATTTTATATGCTTATCTGGCATAGCAGAATCAATAATAATATCGAACTTAGATGCGCTCGTCCACCGAGTGCTCAGACGATGTTATATTAATTCTAAGACATTTACCTTCCTGGCCAGGGAAAAAAATATTCTCACCGTAGTTGGCTAAGTTACGATACTTTGTCAGATTTGTAACGAAATCAAAGCCATTTAAGTGACAAACTCAGCCGAAGCAAACTGCAGAAGCAAGCGGTCTAGGAGGTGACCGGTCTCGAGGAAGAGAGAGTGACGAGCGTGTGCGCGAAGACGAGCAGGTCACAGAATCCAGAACGAGTGCAATTCCCTGGGCACAGGTGCTTTTAAGTCCTGAGGTGTTCCGCCTTTCCCAAGCGGACCAGCCAATGTACTAGTTCGAATTTTGGGTGTGAAACATGTTCCTTTGTCTTACTTCAGGTCTCATTTGCATTTACCACCCGCCGTAGGAATGTGCACATCAGAAGTTAAAATAAACTTAGACTAGAATAAAATGATAGGGGTATGAGACACGGCAAAAAGCTATGCACTATCATTTAGGAAATTAAAAGAGAAACATTTAGATATGAAACATGGAGGGATTATGCACACGAGTACATGTAATTATACAGAAATGTGAATACAAGCAAAATACAGTTTGATGTGTTTGTCCCTGAGGTTATTAATGAGGTAGAGTAATGTGGAGAGACAACCACTGTAACAGGGTATACATTTTATATATTTCTGTCCTTTTTGGTGGCCAAAACTGAGAATAAGTATTCTTCCCTTTGTCCAGATCCCAGATTCTCCATTCCTAAGCCATATGGCATCTCTCAAGCCCCATCTTCCCCACCGGCCCTTTGAAGTTCCGAGAGGGGAAGTGATCTTCTCAGCCACTGGGTGAAGGAGGGGTCCTTAATTTACACTTCTTGTCAAGAGGGCACTTTCAGGTGTTGATTCAGACTGGCTGGCGCCATTTGGATCTTCTTGAGAGATTTGCCAGATTCGGTTGTGTCCATTTGCGGGTTCTTTATGATTGGAGTGTTGCGCTTTGCTGGGACCTCACTCTACACATGTCTCTCTGTTTAAGCCCACTGGTGACCCCAATGGAGAGGAGATTCTAGATGAGACCTAGGGACGGGGCCCCCCTCCCATCATCATGGACGGCGAGGAGGCCTACCAGGTCAATGAAATCCTAGATTCCCAACGCCGGGGGGTAAGACTACAGTACCTGGTCGACTGAGAGGGCTATGGCCCACAGGAGAGGTCCTGGGTCGCTGCAGATGACATTCTCAACCCCTCTCTCATCGCAGACTTTCACCTCTCGCACCCAGACAGACCGGCCCCCAGACGACGGGGCAGACCCCAGCGTCCCGTGCCTCCTCGCGCCAGGAGTCGTTCACAGGGAGGGGGCTCTGTCACGAACACGGTCTTTGTGGCTCCCTCCGGTGGGCGCCAGCGGGAACCCTCCCTGGAGTTCTGAGACTTTCACTACACTTCCCATGACCCCGCACCTGGCTGACGCTGTTTACCAGTCACTTACCAGTGTCGGTGCCAAATTTCTATTGACTGTCTGCTGAACATCCACTGACTAGCTGCTATGCTGTCTGTGATGTTGGCCCATTTAACAGCATTTCTTAGATTTTCACTTCATTTTGATGGGCCAAATGTGACAACAGATGAATAGATGAATGTACCTCAAAGTAAACTGACTGCCTATTGAAAGGTAACTTATATGCCACAAACAGTTAATACAGCACTCTTGTAAATAATTGTGAAAGCAAAAAATCAGGAGTATCCTTATATATGTTTAAAGTTTATTTGAAATGATAGTTGTATTAATAGACAACTGAATGTGTACTGAAAGTCTGTAAATACACTGGTTAACAGCTACATGCTGACTACTAAAATGCTCTTACTTTGCTGTATAAAGGTAGTGTGAACTTGTTGAGAATTTGTTGTATGTTCCTTTTCATATGCTGTTGAACATCTACAACCTAAATTGTTAATACGTTAATAACACTTTACTGACCAAATGTTTAATAGCTGCTTACATGTTATAGACCTTGTAATGATTGCTACAGAACATCTATAGGAGGACCATCAAAATAAAGTGCTACTATTTTGAACATAATTTAAAAAAAAAACTGTATAAAAAGGAAAAAAGGCTACTGTAATTCGCCTATAATGATATAGCATAGTATAGTAATTGAAATAACAGAAAACTACTGTAAAAAAATTATTTAGGCAAGACAAGGCAAGGCAAATTTATTTGTATAGCACATTTCATGCACAATGGTAATTCAAAGAGCTGTACATAAGAGGAGTTAAAATAATCATAAAAAATGATTTAAAATGAATTAAAACAGGCATACATAAAATACAGCACAATCAGTTCGGACGTAGCACAGTGCTCATTCCCTAAATGCACAACTGAACAGATGAGTTTTGAGTCTAATGTTTTAGCACATCTGATCTCTTCTGGAAGCCAATTCCAACCGTGGGTGGCATAAAAGCTAAAGGCAGATTCCCCTTGTTT
This sequence comes from Cirrhinus molitorella, assembly GCA_033026305.1. Classification (NCBI taxonomy): domain Eukaryota; kingdom Metazoa; phylum Chordata; class Actinopteri; order Cypriniformes; family Cyprinidae; genus Cirrhinus; species Cirrhinus molitorella. Next base: position 2,178,612 of record CM065119.1, read on the forward strand.
TGTGTGAACCCTTGGTATTTCTAACTGACTCAATCCTAGTGATCTGAATGGTCTGTTAGGTTTATATTCAGTGAGCATATCTGCAATGCATTTCGGTCCTAGGCCTTTAAGTGATTTATAAATGAGTAAAAGTACTTTAAAATCAATCCTAAACGTAACTGGAAGCCAGTGTGAAATGCTCTGATTTTCTGGTTCTAGTCAGAATCCTGGCAGCAGCATTCTGGATGAGCTACAGCTGTCTAATGGTCTTCTTGGGAATGCCAGTGAGGAGACTATTACAATAGTCCACGCTGCTGGTGATAAAGGCATGAACAAGTTTCTCTAAGTCTTGGCTGGAAACAAAACATCTAATTCTTGCAATGTTTTTGAGATGATAGTATGCTGATTTAGTTACTGCTTTGACATGACTACTGAAACTAAGGTCTGACTCCAGAATCACCTCAAGATTTTTGCCTTGATTTTTAGTTATTTGACCCCTAGCGTCAAGGTACGCATTCACCTTAAGAACTTCATCTTTGTTTCCAAATGCAAGGACTTTTTTCTCCTTATTTTACTGAAGAATGTTCTGGCATATCCAACTGTTAATTTTATCAATGCATTGGCAGACGGAGTCAATGGGGCTGTAGTCATTTGGCGATAAGGGTAGGTAAATCTGGGTATCATCTGCATACCTATAATATGCAATTTGAAAAGATTGAAGATTGAAAAAGAGCGGTGCAAGAATTGAGCCTTGTGGGGCTCCGCATGTCATGGACGTCCACTTAGACTTATGCCCTCCTATACTCACATAATAGCCTCTCCCTTCTAAGTATGACCTGAAACATGTAAGGACCAACCCAGAAAGCCCAATCCAGATTTCCAGTCTCTCTAGAAGAATGTTATGATCGACAGTGTCAAACGCAGCACTAAGATCTAGTAGTACCAGCACTGATGTTTTGCCAGAATCAGAATTTAAGTGAAAATCATTTATTATCTTTATGAGTGCTGTCCCTGTGCTGTGATGCGGTCGGAAACCAGATTAAAAATGGTCTAGGTAACCATTTGAGTTTATGTAGTAGTTTAGCTGGTTAAAAACTACCTTTTCAATAATCTTGCCTATAAACAGGAGATTTGATATTGGTCTATAGTTGCTCAATATTTTGTTATCAAGATTGCTCTTTTTCAGAAGTACTTAACAACTGCAGTTTTAAGGGAGTTTGGAAAAGTCCCAGAAAGAAGTGAGGTGTTCACCACTTCTAAGAGATCTGCTTCTAAACATTTAAACACACTTTTGAAAAAAGGTGTGGGAAGACTGTCAAGGTAGCAGGTTGAGGATTTAAGGTGCTGTACAATTTTCTTCCAAAATTTTGCAATCAATTGCTTCAAAAACAGACATAGTAACTTCTTTTTGTAATTACGGGTGAATTTGTCTGACCTCAGCATAACTTGAGGATGTGCTAATCATCTTTCTGATATTATTGACCTTCTCAGAAAAGAAGAAGCAAACTCATTGCATTTGCTGTCAGAGAGCATTTCACTGGGAATCTGATTTGGGGGGGTTGTTAGTTTCTCAACGGTAGCAAAAAGAGTGTGAATGTTGTTTAAGTTACTGTTTATAAGGTTTGAGAAGAACGTTTGTCTAGCTTTGCTTAGTTCAACATAGGAAGCAAGTGAATTTCAAATTTCGTCTTCTGCCACATTCTTTCAGCTTTTCTGCATTGTCTTTTCATACTCTGTACTGTTGTTGATTTTGGGCTGTTTCATTGAAGACTTCTAGCCATGTTTCATTTAAAAACATAAAATCCAGGTTTGTTTGTGGTTATTGAGTCATTGGTCAGAAATTATTTATCTTTTAATGAGCGAATGTTTAAAAATGCTAACTTGATGGCATTACTTTTTGTCCCCACAAGAATCTTAGTTTGATGCATAATAGGCCGCAGATTAGATGAGTCAGCCATACAACTAGAAAAGGCCTTAGACTTTCTATCACGTGATAAAACAGAAATGGGGAAAGCTACAGGCACACTGGGTTCCCGCTTGTTCTGTAAACATTTGTAAATGTTGCTGCTATTGTAACAGTGACCCGACACATATCACTGAGAGCTGCTGTCAGTTGGTGTCCTGGTGTTGTGGCAGCGGCCGAAGAGCTCTCACAGGAAGAGGTTAGCCACATGATGACTCAGAGGCTGATATGAAGTCCTCTGATCACTCATACTTTGTCCAGGTGTGCCATTCAGGTTGAGTGGATTGGCACACAGTACTGAAGGATGATTGAGGGAGAAATAGATATTGTCCTTTAGCACTCTTGCACCAAGTTTGTTTGGGTGGAGGCCATCCAGTTTAAACAGTTGTCTATGGCCCCAGAAAAGATTGAAGTTGTCAATGAAGTTGACTTCTTTTAAACTGCAGGTTCTTTGTATTCAGCCCAAGCAACTATGAAAACATGTTAGTTGCCCTTTATTTACATTTTTTTCTTCTGTAAAATTAGTGTGGCTACTGTTGTAAAAATTTGAGAGATTCAATAAAAAAACTAAAATAAAAAGTGTGTGTGTGTGTGTGTGTGTGCGTGTGTGTGATATTCACCTTCCGAAACAAAGAAATGACTGTCACAGTGGATCATGACCAGTAGATGGAGCCGTCATCCAGCAAACCCAACACAAACACAATCATTTAACATGCCTTGGACATTTAACATTCTTCTGAGTATCCCCACAATATTTAAGGGATAAAATTTCCCCCTTTAAAATTGATTTACACATATGATTTTCTTAATATTTAGATATTTTGCACCCTCAGATTTCAGATTTTCACATAGTTGTATCTCATAAATGATGGCAAAATTAGGTGATTAGATTTAAAACTCAAGTCGCTGTCTTAATGAGTGAGGCACTGCGTCTTTCATTCATTCAGTAAGGAAAAGCAAATAGCTGTAGTTCACTGACTTTCCGAATCATAGCATACTCAGCGTACTCCATTCTCGACTTCTTCTTCTTCTTGTGTCTACGGGCCGGGGTGCCCCTACAACAAGTGTCCAGGCGCATTCTAGTTACGACAGACGCCTCCAAGATGGGTTGGGGCGCTGTATGCAACGGGCAAGCAGCCTCGGGGGTCTGGACCGACCATCGTCTGCTTTGGCACATCAACTGCCTCGAGTTGTGGACAGTGTTCTTGGCCCTGAAGAGGTTCCGACCTTTGGTTCAGAGCAAGCACATGTTGGTCCGGGCAGACAACACAGCGACAGTAGTGACAGATGCACTGGCACACAGCTGGCCCAAGGGTGCACTCAAATACGCTTTTCCCCCAGTGAACCTCATTGCACAGACTCTGTGCAAGGTCAGGGAGGACAGGGAACAAATCCTCTTAGTGGCCCCTTATTGGCCCAACAGGACTTGGTTCTCGGAGCTCGTACTCCTCTCCTCCATCCCTCCCTGGCGCATCCCCCTGAGGAAGGACCTCCTTTCTCAGGGGAGGGGCACAATCTGGCATCTGCGCCCAGATCTCTGGAACCTCCATCTCTGGTCCCTGGACGTGACCAGGAGGATTTCAGGGATCTCCCACTGGCAGTGGTAAATACACTCTTGGAGTCCAGAGCCCCCTCTACGAGACGGCTTTACGACCTCAAGTGGCGCACGTTCATGACTTTGTGTTTCTCCCAAGGGGAGAACCCACGGAGCTGTGGCATCAGATCAATACTTTCCTTCCTCCAAGGAGGACTGGATAGGCGCCTTTCTGCTTCAACACTTGGCCGCTATATCCGCTAACCATGACCTGGTGGCAGGCAGATCGGTTGGAAAGCACGATCTGATTATCCAATTTCTCAAAGGTGCCCAGAGGCTGAACCCAGTCAGAACGCACCTCATCCCCACTTGCGATCTATCTGTGGTCCTTTTGGGCCTCCAGCTAGATCACTTTGAGCCCCTTCAGTCAGCCGATCTCAGTGCCCTCTCCCCCAAGACGGCACTGCTGACTGCGCTCACTTCTATAAAGAGAGTGGGAGACCTTCAAGCTCTCTCCGTCAGTGACTCATGCTTAGAGTTCGGGTCTGCTAATTCTCACGTTATCCTGAGACCCAGGCCCGGATAAGTGCCCCAGGTGCCCACCACCCCTTCCGGGACCAGGTGGTCACCTTGCAAGCTAATTCTTCCCAGGAAGCGGATCCCAACCTCTCCTTGTTATGCCCGGTCCATGCCTTGCGCATTTACTTGGAACGCACACAGAGCTTCAGACGCTCTAATCAGCTCTTTGTCTGCCTTGGAGGACAGCAGAAGGGGAATGCTGTCTCCAAACAAAGGATGCGATTCATTGGGCCTATGAGGCCAGAGGTCTTCCCTGCCCACTGGGGGTCAGGGCTCACTCCACCAGGGGCATCGCTGCATCTACAGCTCTAGCAATGGGACCTCACTGGCAGGCATCTACACCAAATACCTTTGCTAGATTTTACAATCTCCGCATGGACCCAGTCAAGTCAAGTCAGCTTTATTTATATAGCGCTTTTTACAATGCAAATTGTGTCAAAGCAACTTTACAGTATCAAATGGGAAAGTAATATATCAATAATTCAAAAAGAAACTGTAAACAATTTTAGTTAGAGGAAATTAATCAATAGTTCCAAATTAATAAATTAATTTAGTTTGTCCCCAATTTAGTTGTTGTCCCCAACTGAGCAAGCCATAGGCGACAGTGGCAAGGAACCAAAACTCCATCTGTGACACAGATGGACAAAAAAACCTTGGGAGAAACCAGGCTCAGTTGGGGGGTCAGTTCTCCTCTGACTAATAAACAAGTAGTTTATACTCCCATACAGACCTGTAGAGGGGGTCTATATGTACTGACCCACCATCTGGATACAGACTGGATCAGGGAACTGCAGTGGCCAACTGTTCAGGATTCATACTGGATCTGACCTCGGAATAAGCAGGAGACAGACAATATTAGCATAGATTCCATTTTTCTTATGATGCAACGAGTGCATCAGGTGTTATGGGAAGTGTTCCCAGTTCCGGTTGACCTAATAATGCAGCCTAACAATCCTTTAACATATTTGAATATTAGAAATATTTAAATGTGTTATGTGTAGGCTCAAGTCCTGAACGCAAGCCACAGCTTCTCCTGAGACTGGCTAGGTGTAAAATCTTGCCACAGCATCTTCCCCCCCTGTCGTCGATGCTTTTCAGTTCAGCAGATTCCCGGTTGCGAATCCTGGACGACCCTTCTATCATTCAAGCACCCTCCATGATCCCCAGTTCTCTGGAGGAACTGGCTTTCGAGATCAAGTATGAGGTATGTTACCTTCTGTTAACTCTAATACTAGATTTGTGCTCCACATGTAGTGGCTCCTCATGTGGCCCCATGTGTGTATCTTCATCCATGTCTACTAACTTGGTGTTTTCCCTCAAGACAGCCCTGTCTTAGTTCCTGAACCCATCAGTCTCCACTTAATGTGGAGCCCGCACTTAGGATCATCCGTTCGTAGTACTCCCCTAACTTTGATGTTAGGTGTATTCTTCACACGACTACCTCCCTCCGGCAGGGTGTGATCTCCGAAGTGTCTCTTCCCCCCCTGGGGGGAACAGCCACTGGCCTGATGTTTCCAAGATCCCAGCTAAAGGTGAGGAAAGGCTAGCTGAAGACCCTTGGACATCAGAAGGTCACGAGAGGTGAGCTGCATATAACTAACACGTATTCCTGTTATTATTTGCACTCCATACACTCGTGACGCAGTCCGCTGGTTGGGGTTTTCCATTGGGACCCCTAGTGTTGTTTCCTCGACACAACGACGAGAGAGCGACAGAAGGGGAACGTCTTGGTTACGTATGGTAATCCTCGTTCCCTGATGGAGGGAACAGAGACGTTGTGTCCCTCCTGCCACAACATCGGGCTGCCTCTGAGTGTAGTTGAGTGGCTACTCGACTCCTCAGAATAGAACAAATGAGCTATCTGCTGGCAGTCCCTTTATACCCAGATAAACAGAGGCGGGGCCTGCTATGCAAATTCCGCACAGCTTGCTCATCCAATTTCATTGGCCTTTTCTCAAAGTTTCAGAGGTGTTTGGGCTCTCTAGAGCGACCCCTAGTGTTGCTTACTCGACACATTGTCTCCATTCCCTCCATCAGGGAACGAGGGTTACCATACGTAACCAAGACGTTTACTAAAGCAGCATACTCTGCTGGCATCCTATCATATGCACGCTACTGGTGTGGATACAGTCAATTTTGACTGCAAGAGATGAGGTAATTTGATGTTTGTTTATGGCACTGTTTTATAATAAAAGCGGCATTTTGCTTGTCAGAAATACAAGCTCGGTTTTAATGTTACTTTAAATTGGGGGTCCATTTAAATGACTGGCAAACTGATCTTCATACTTGCTGGTTCAGTTCAACAACAACACAGACTCTTTCACTAGACTAACCGGTCATTTATTACCTGCTTCAAAAACATGTATTTTCTGTAGACTATAATAATCAATCAAATATTAATATTACAAAATAACAGACCTTATATTTTCATAATATGTACTACACTATGATGCCAAAGGAAGGGAAAAAACATTGGCTGAAGCTAAAAATGTTACATTGAATCTGAGAAAAGCCCAGAATTTTTAAAATGCCTTTACATCTATTATTTGTAGTCTCAGAGAAATATTAAAAACAAAGATGTCCTCTACAGAGGACAATAATCAATAATCATAACATGTTTATCAAGCATAACTTAATTTAGGCTTCACATGAAGTTTTTGCTTTGATTTACACAAAGTGACTTGAAAAGAGAAAATGAAAGCATTATTGTGCACACCTGTAGGGGATTTTATGGTGTAGCATATTATCCTGGAAAACTGAGCTTTGGATTTCCCCTTAACACTCCCCAATCTTGAAAACAATAATTAATTTGGAATGTGACAATTTATTATTTACTGTCATGCAAAACCTTAATGCAATGTCTTGTTGTTAACTCACTGGTTTGCACTAGACCCAAGGAAGAAAAGAAAACATTTTCAGTTACACCATTGATGATAATGATGGGGAAAAAAATAAAATAAAATAAAATAAAATAAAGCCATTGTGTGACGAAGGTTAACAATGTTTAATTTAATCATTTGATCCATGAATAATGACTAATGCATAAAATTAATACAATTATTTACTGTTGTCTGAGACTCTGCATAACTAAGTTGAGACTCTGCAGGACACCAAATTAGTCTATTATTCCTTACATAAACTTTATTAACTATAAATGCATTACAAAATAAAACAGTTGTGAGTTGGCTGGCTAAGTTATGGAAATAATGTAGGGCTCATTGTCATCCAAGAAAAAAAATGTAAAATGCCATCTACCCTGTCTAACTATTCATCATTTAAAACCCAAAACACACACAGTCACAATCAGAGATATGAAGTGCATTTTCTGCTCTTTAGGTCCCATTCACCAAGCTACTTACCCATCCCCAAGCCCACCCCTGAATTTATACATTCATTATATAACAACAAATAAAGTTAAGTCCTGCTCTATATTTTTTCTCATTCTAAAAGCTGTTTCACAATACATATGTCACAATATATAAATCAAGTCAGCCATAACTTCTGTTTCATGACTATAAGTTCAAGTCTAAGAAGAGCAGGACACTATGAGATGGTATGAAATCAAAAAACAAAATGGCAAGATAAAATAGAGGTTTGCTTTTGTTACATTTAAATTGACATTGTGTTTTTCTAGTTGTAAAGGTTAAAGCAATGTTAAGATACTGACATGGTTCGACTCAAACCCAACACTATTCTTTACAATCCTTCCATTTACTGGATGTTGCATCTTCCATGTTTCGTTTATGTGCTGTTGCCTGAGACTCTTCAGGATTAAACTGTGACTCTGCAAGACTTTTGTTGCCAACGATCATTTCATCTTCTTTAGGATCCTCAAATTTACTGGATGTTCCTTCCTCCATGTTTTGGTTATTTACTATTGTCTGTGACTCTGCAGGACTTTTGTTGTCAACGATCATCTCATCTTCTTTAGGATCATTGCATTTACTGGATGTTGCATCTTCCATGTTTCGGTTATCTGCTGTTGCCTGGGTTTCTGTAGGATTAAATTGTAACTCTGCAGGAGTTTTGGTGTCCATGATCATCTCAACTTCCTTCGGATCCTCGAATTTACTGGATGTTCCTTCCTCCATGTTTTGGTTATTTACTGTTGTCTGAGTCTCTGTAGGATTTTTGTTGTTAACAATCATCTCATCTTCTTTAGGATCTTTGCATTTACTGGATGTTCCTTCCTCCATGTATTGATTATTTACTGAGAATCTGCAGGATTTTTGTTGTCCACGATAATCTCATCTTCCTTCGGATACTCAAATTTATATGATGTTTCTTCCTCCATGTTTTGGTGATTTACTGTTGTCTGTGACTCTGCAGGACTTTTGTTGTCAATGATCATCTCATCTTCTTTAGGATCCTCAAATTTACTGGATGTTCCTTCCTCCATGTTTTGGTGATTTACTGTTGTCTGTGACTCTGCAGCATTAAATTGTGACTCTGCAGGACTTTTGTTGTCAACGATCATCGTATCTTCTTTAGGATCTTTGCATTTACTGGATGTTCCTTCCTCCATGTTTTGATTATTTACTGTTGTCTGAGAATGTGCAGGATTTTTGTTGTCAACGATCACCTCATCTACTTTAGGATCTTTGCATTTACTGGATGTTGCATCTTCCATGTTTCGGTTATCTGCTGTTGCCTGGGTTTCTATAGGATTAAATTGTGACTCTGCAGGAGTTTTGGTGTCAACGATAATCTCATCTTCCTTCGGATCCTCAAATTTACTGGATGTTGCATCTACCATGTTTTGATTATTTACTGTTGTCTGATTCTCTGCAGGACTTTTGTTGTCAATGTTCATCTCATCTTCTTTAGGATCTTTGCATTTACTGGATGTTGCATCTTCCATGTTTCGGTTATCTGCTGTTGCCTGAGACTCTGCAGCATTAAATTGTGACTCTGCAGGACTTTTGTTGTCAATGATCATCTCATCTTCCTTAGGTTCTTTGTATTTACTAGATGTTGCATCTTCCATGTTTCGGTTATCTGCTGTTGCCTGAGACTCTGCAGCATTAAACTGTGACTCTGCAGGATTTTTGTTGTCAACGATCATCTTGTCTTCCTTCAGATCCTCGAATTTAGTCAATGTTCCTTCCTCTATGTTTCGGTTATCTGCTGTTGCCTGAGACTCTTTAGGATTAAACTGTGACTCTGCAGGATTTTTATTGTCAACGATCATCTCATCTTGTTTGGGATCTTTGCATTTACTGGATGTTGCATCTTCCATGTTTCGGTTATCTGCTGTTGCCTGGGTTTCTATAGGATTAAATTGTGACTCTGCAGGCCTTTTGGTGTCAACGATCATCTCATCTTCCTTCGGATCCTCAAATTTACTGGATGTTTCTTCCTCCATGTTTTGGTTATTTATTGTTGTCTGAGTTTCTGTAGGATTTTTGTTGTTAACAATCATCTCATCTTCTTTAGGATCTTTGCATTTACTGGATGTTGCATCTTCCATGTTTTGATTATTTACTGTTGTCTGATTCTCTGCAGGACTTTTGTTGTCAGCTTTCATCTCATCTTCTTTAGGATATTTGCATTTACTGAATGTTGCATCTTCCATGTTTCGGTTATCTGCTGTTGCCTGAGACTCTGCAGCATTAAACTGTGACTCTGCAGGACTTTTGTTGTCAATGATCATCTCATCTTCTTTAGGTTCTTTGTATTTACTGGATGTTGCATCTTCCATGTTTCGGTTATCTGCTGTTGCCTGAGACTCTGAAGGATTAAATTGTGACTCTGCAGGATTTTTGTTGTCAACGATCATCTCGTCTTCCTTCAGATCCTCGAATTTAGTGGATTTTCCTTCCTCTATGTTTTGGTTATTTACTGTTGCCTGAGACTCTTCAGGATTAAACTGTGATTCTGCAGGACTTCTGTTGTCAATGAGCAGCTTATCTTCTTTAGGATCTTTGCATTTACTGGATGTTGCGTCTTCCATGTTTAGATTATCTGCTGTTGACTGAGGATCTTCAGGATTAAATTGTGATTCAGCAGGATTTCTGTTGTCAACGATCATCTCATCTTCTTTAGGATCCTCGAATTTACTGAATGTTCCTTCCTCTATGTTTTGGTTATTTACTGTTGTCTGAGACTCTGCAGGACTTATGTTGTCAACGATCATCTCCTGTTCTTTAGGATCCTTGCATTTACTGGATGCTGCTTCTTCCAAGTTTCGGTCATCTGCTGTTGCCTGAGATTCTTCAGGATTAAATTGTGACTCTGCAGGAGTTTTGGTGTCAACGATCATCTCATCTTCCTTCGGATCCTCAAATTTACTGGATGTTCCTTCCTCCATGTTTTGGTTATTTACTGTTGTCTGAGTTTCTGTAGGATTTTTGTTGTTAACAATCATCTCATCTTCTTTAGGATCTTTGCATTTACTGGATGTTGCATTTTCCATGTTTTGATTATTTACTGTTGTCTGATTCTCTGCAGGACTTTTGTTGTCAATGTTCATCTCATCTTCTTTAGGATCTTTGCATTTACTGGATGTTCCTTCCTCCATGTTTTGATTATTTACTGTTGTCTGATTCTCTGCAGGACTTTTGTTGTCAGCTTTCATCTCATCTTCTTTAGGTTCTTTGTATTTACTGGATGTTGCATCTTCCATGTTTCGGTTATCTGCTGTTGCCTGATACTCTGCTGCATTAAATTGTGACTCTGCAGGATTTTTGTTGTCAGTGATCATCTCATCTTCTTTAGGTTCTTTGTATTTACTGGATTTTGCGTCTTCCATGTTTCGGTTATCTGCTGTTGCCTGTGACTCTTTAGGATTAAACTGTGACTCTGCAGGACTTTTGTTGTCAACAATCATCTCATCTTCCTTTGGATCCTCAAATTTTCTGGATGTTCCTTCCTCCATATTTTGATTGTTTACTGTTGTCTGAGTCTCTGCAGGATTTTTGTTGTCAACGATCATCTCATCTTCTTTAAGATCTTTGTATTTACTGGATATTGCATCTTCCATGTTTCGGTTATCTGCTGTTGCCTGAGACTCTGCTGCATTAAATTGTGACTCTGCAGGACTTTTGTTGTCAACGATCATCTCGTCTTCCTTCAGATCCTCGAATTTAGTCAATGTTCCTTCCTCTATGTTTCGGTTATCTGCTGTTGCCTGAGACTCTTCAGGATTAAACTGTGACTCTGCAGGATTTTTGTTGTCAACGATCATCTCATCTTCTTTGGGATCTTTGCATTTACTGGATGTTGCATCTTCCATGTTTCGGTTATCTGCTGTTGCCTGGGTTTCTATTGGATTAAATTGTGACTCTGCAGGAGTTTTGGTGTCAACGATCATCTCCTCTTCCTTTGGATCCTCAAATTTACTGGATGTTCCTTCCTCCATGTTTTGGTTATTTATTGTTGTCTGAGTCTCTGTAGGATTTTTGTTGTTAACAATCATCTCATCTTCTTTAGGATCTTTGCATTCACTGGATGTTGCATCTTCCATGTTTTGATTATTTACTGTTGTCTGATTCTCTGCAGGACTTTTGTTGTCAGCTTTCATCTCATCTTCTTTAGGATATTTGCATTTACTGAATGTTGCATCTTCCATGTTTCGGTTATCTGCTGTTGCCTGAGACTCTGAAGGATTAAATTGTGACTCTGCAGGATTTTTGTTGTCAACGATCATCTCGTCTTCCTTCAGATCCTCGAATTTAGTGGATTTTCCTTCCTCTGTGTTTTGGTTATTTACTGTTGCCTGAGACTCTTCAGGATTAAACTGTGATTCTGCAGGACTTCTGTTGTCAATGAGCATCTTATCTTCTTTAGGATCTTTGCATTTACTGGATGTTGCGTCTTCCATGTTTAGATTATCTGCTGTTGCCTGAGGATCTTCAGGATTAAATTGTGATTCAGCAGGATTTCTGTTGTCAACGATCATCTCATCTTCTTTACAATCTTTGCATCTACTGGATTTTGCGTCTTCCATGTTTTGGTTATCTGCTGTTGCCTGAGGATCTTCAGGATTAAATTGTGACTGTGCAGTGCTTTTGTTGTCAACGATCATCTCATCTTCTTTAGGATCCTCGAATTTACTGAATGTTCCTTCCTCTATGTTTTGGTTATTTACTGTTGTCTGAGACTCTGCAGGACTTATGTTGTCAACGATCATCTCATGTTCTTTAGGATCCTTGCATTTACTGGATGCTGCTTCTTCCAAGTTTCGGTCATCTGCTGTTGCCTGAGACTCTGAAGGATTAAACTGTGACTCTGCAGGACTTTTGTTGTCGACGATCATCGCATCTTCCTTAGGATCCTCGAATTTACTGGATGTTCCTTCCTCCATTTTTCGGTTATCTACTGAGACTATTGCAGCTGAAAAGAAATATAACTATATGTTTTTATTTAAATATTCAAGTATATTATTAAGTATACTTTATGTAGCAAGTATACTAATATCACTGTACTAGTAGTGTTATTGTAAGTGTACTATTTCAGTCCTACTTGGTACTAAATTTTTGCCCCACTTTTTAGTTTATAAAATTATACTTTCATGTGTAACTGATTAAGTACATGTATTTGCCCGCTATACTTAGACTTATACTCAGAAATATACTTAATTACATCTGAGTATATTTGACTTATACTAACAGAACACTGTTAATATAAATCAAGTATACTCAAATGTAATTAAGTATATTTCTGAGGCATACATAAAAAGTAGACACTTGATCATTTTCACTTCTTTTTTTTGTAAGGGTATTTTTGTTTTCTTGTTTTTTTAACACAGCTGTTACATTGTTTGTTTCCATTATTGCTGAAGTTAAGCTATTTTATTTAAATATTTACAATGCTGACTTTTTTTTTTTTTGATTATGTTCATCTAATTCTAATTTTATAAAATGATATCTGGCTGAATTCAGAACAGCATATTAGCATTCTTTTCTGCCATATTGTGGAAAAAATGCTAATTTGTAATGTCATATTTCCTTTGTTGAACATTTTGATATTAACTCACATTTTTTGAACAGAATTAAGTATGCATCCTCACTCAGTATAGGCTTGTTAAATGCAGAACTCAAATTATCCATCTGAAAAAGTAAGAACATACAATAAAGGGATAAACACCACAGTACATTTCAGAAAACATCACAGGGCATAAATATTTCAGTCATAAAGTAAAAAAAAAAAACAATACACAATTAACAGGCAAATGTAAAAAACAGTAAAAAACATTAATATATCTATTATCATATTATTGTCACACAATCACCTGTCTCATCAGCCACTGTCACCTGCTCTCAGTCGCCCACCTTCTAATTGGACACAGCTGGAATCACTTCCCTGCTCCACCATATAAGCATGTGCACTTCACTCATTCATCGACTTCAAGGTCTCTACCAAAGTTGGATACTTACCTGTCTCTGCCCATCTACCTGGATCTGGAACTCGAATGCTCTGCTAAAGAGAAAGAGAGCAAACCATGGTTTGAACTCACCTCTTTTATGCATCTTAAATTTAGAAGCTCCTAAATTTCTTGAATAAAACTCCTCAGTCCATGGGGTATTGGAGCCAGTCACCTCATCGCCAAGAGTCTAGGAATTCTCGAACTTGGTAGATGGTCTTGTTGGAGCGGAGGCTTCACTTCTGCTTACTGCTCTGCGCTTTGCTTGCTGTTTATGTACTTTTTTCAGATTTTTTCTAAGATTTTAACTTCAGCAGATCAGCACAGTGCCCAAACAACACATTTTTTGGGCACAAACACTGAAACTTTTTGGGACTGGAATAATATTACGAAAAAGAAGCCTCCCACTGTCAGCAGCTTACATTCCAGAGACAGGAAAACACAGCTGCCTACATTCAAATAGATGAGAAAGACAAAAAATGCCTCTTGTGGAATCTATTTGCTGCATGAACTGCCACAGACTTCTACAAAGGATTGCGGTTCTTGAAACAAAGTTACTTGCTGGATTTCCAAAACAGGTGGAAAACTCAGCAGATCGTCATCACGGACCCCCTCAGCATATAGCCAGTGAGTCCCGTGAATCTACTGAATCTCATTACCAAGTGTAGAGGAACGAGCCAAAACTGACCAACACACAAATCGATGGCACAATCATCCATGTGGGAAAGAACGATATTCGGAAAGATCTGATCACTTCTGTATTTTCTTTGATATATTGATCTCTGCTACCATTGACTCTAGATATGTCTCTGTCAGAAAGAGATGCATTAATGAGAACAATAGTCTGCCATTTATGAAGTCTATATCTTCGATGTCAAGCATTTCTGCAATGTTGACTTATGCAAATATTAACTTATGTACAAAACAATACAATACAAAAACAAACAAAAAAACAATAGTACAGTAGCCTGTAGTAATTAAGTGCAACGACTCAATAACAATAGCAGCTGTTACATTTAGCAATGTGCAAATCGAAATAAAGCTTCTTGATAGAAGTAGCAGCAGTAACATTTACAAATGTGCAGAATGTGCAAATGTTCAGTCTACCTAATCTGTGGGATGTGTGAGACTAGTCTCTGTCCACTGGCTACCCATTTAAAAGTCTGATGGCTGAGGGGAAGAAAGAGTTCCTTAATCTGGAGGTTCTGCATTTCACACTCCTGTACCTCCGTCCCGAGGGCAGGAGTGTGAACAGTCCATATTGTGGGTGGTTTGGGTCCTTAAGGATGGAGGCAGCTCTCCTGTGGACTCTGCGGTGGTAAATAGTTTGCAGAGAGGGCAGTGGAGTCCTGATGATCTTCTCAGCAATCCTCACCACTCTCTGCAGACATTTGTGGTCCCTCACTGTAGTGCTGCCATACCACACTGTGATACAGCTGGTCAAGACGCTCTCAACAACGCAGCTGTAGAAGTTGTTGAGGATCCTAGGGGACATGCCAAACTTCCTCAGCCTCCTTAGGAAGTACAGCCGTTGTTGAGCTTTCTTAACCACCTGAGTGGTATTAAGTATCCAGGTGAGGTCCTCACTGATGTGAACCCCCAAATATTTAAAGCTGCTTACCCTCTCCACTTCAAGCCCTTGGATAAACAGTGGCTGGTGAGTTCTCCTCTCTTTCTTCATGTCCACTATCATCTCCTTTGTCTTGTTTAGGGTGAGGTTGTTGTCCTCACACCATGTCCCAAGACTGGCCACCTCCCCTCCTGTAGGCCGCTTCATCTCCGCCAGTGATCCGTCCTATCACTGCGGTGTCGTTGGCGAACTTCACGATGATGTTGTCCTTGTAGGAGGCAACACAGTCATGTGTGAACAGTGTGTAGAGGATGGGACTGAGAACACACCCCTGTGGGGTGCCAGTGTTTATTATGATGGTGTCTGAAGTCCTATTTCCAATCCTGACAGACTGCAGTCAGGAAATCTTGGAGCCAGTCGCAGAGTGTGGGGTGTAGTCCAAGTGCAAACAGTTTGTGGATGAGTTTATGGAGGATGACCGTGTTAAAGGCGGAACTGTAATCGATAAAGAGCATCCTGATATAGGTGTCCTGATTTTCCAGGTGAGAGAGGGAGATATGGAGGGCAGCAGCAATGGCGTCTGATGTGGATCTGTTGGTCCGGTATGCATACTGCAGGGGGTCCAGTGTATCTGACATGCTGCTCTGAATGTGGGTCAACACCACTCTCTCAAAACACTTCATAATGATTGGAGTGAGTGCTACTGGCCTGTAGTCATTCAGACAGGTTGGGGGGTTCTTCTTGGGAAGGGGTATGATAGTTGTGGTTTTGAAGCAGGTTGGAATGGTGTTTTGACTTAGGGAGAGGTTAAAAAGGGAAGTGAGTACATCAGCCAGTTCTGTAGCACAAGCTTTGAGGGCCCAGCCCAGGAATGTCGTCTGGCCCTGCGGCTTTGTGGGGGTTAATCTTCCTCAGTGCCTTGTGTACCACAGCTGATGAAACAGTAGGAGGGGGGGAGGGGGATTGGGTGGTCCAAGTGTGTGTGTGTGTGTGTCCTCTCTGTGTCAACGCTGGGGGTCTCGAAGCGGGCGTAGAAAGTATTTAGGTCATCCGGCAGGCTGTCTGAGGGGCTAATGGTAGTGTTCATGGTGGTCTTGTAATCTGTGATGTGCTGCAGGCCTTGCCACATTCTTCTAGCGTCGGCAGTAGAGTAGAAGCTATCCAGCTTCTCTTTGTACATTTACATTTACATTTAGGCATTTGGCAGATGCTTTTGTCCAAAGCGACATACAGTTGGGAGAACATAGAGCGATTCTTCTTAAGGAGACAAACAGACACAGGCAGTGCTATAATACCAGATTTCAAGTGTACAAGTACAAGCTAGAAAGGGAAGGAATAAAGAGATTAATTTTTTTTTTTTTTTTTTATGGTAACAGCAAATAGAGTTGAAAGAGATGAGTTTTAAGCTGTCGCTTGAAGCTTGTCAGGGAATGTATTGTACTGTCTTTTTGCCGCTGTAATGGCTTTCCTCAGCCCGTACTTTGTACTCTGTCTCGTTACCTGTTGTAAATGCAACAGACCGAGCACGCAGCATGTGGCGTACCTGGCTGTTTATCCAGGGCTTCTGATTGGGGAACTTTCTGACTTGTATGGTGGGTAAGATGTTATCAAAACAAGTGCCCAATCACATACTCAGCATAATCCTGTATGCAGACAGAAAAGTCCTCCAGAGTGTCTGCAGCTTTAAACACATCCCAGTCCGTCAGAGCAAAACAGTCCTGCAAGATGCCCTCAGTCTGTGGGGTCCAGAGCTTAACCAGTTTGGTGACAGGGTTTGTTTGTTTGAGTCTTTGTCTGTAGGCTGGGTACAAGAACAAAGAGATGTGGTCTGACTGACCAAAATGGGGACGGGGTGCAGCCCTATACGCACCATGTATGTTGCTGTAAACATTGTCCAGTGTGTTATTTTCGCGGGTGGGAACGTCCACATGTTGGTGATATTTGGGAAGTACAGTCCGTAAATTGCATTGATTAAAGTCGCCAGCAGCGCTAAAAACCGCATCAGGGTGAGCCGTCTCTAGCACGCTGAAAACGTTGTGGAGCTTGCCGAGCGCGGCTGTGGAGTTGGCTCGCGGAGGTATGTAAACAGCTATAAACACAGCGGTAAATTCCCCTGGTAGATAATAGGGACGGCATTTCAACAATAAAAATTCCACATCTGGCGAGCAGTGCTTATAAACAGTTTGTATATCTCCACACCACGAGTTGTTGATAAACACACACACCTCCCCCTTTAGCCTTACTGGAGGCTGCAGTCCGGTCCCCTCGGTGTAAGGAGTGAGACTGTAGCTGAATGGAGGATTCCGATACTTTCTCTGAGAGCCAGGTCTCGGTAAAAATCAGAGCGCAGCATTCTCTTACTTCCCACTGTGATGTGATCCTTGCTCTCAGCTCGTCCAGTTTGTTTTCCAGAGACCGCACGTTAGCTAACAAGAGGCTCGGTAGCGGTGGTCTGTTAGCACGGGCCTTTAGCCTAGCATGAAGCCCTCCCCTCTTGCCTCACTTGCGTCGCCGTCTCCGGAGCACTCTCCTCGGGTCAGCTTCCTCACTCGAGCTCGGTGCTTCAAGGCCTTCCTGGGGGTGGTGCGGGAGCGAGTAATAAATTGTAGTTCCAGAGGTATAAAACCAGTAAATTCAAAATTATTGGCCGAATTGGCGATGTCCAGCAATGTCTGTCTGTTGTATGTTAACAGTGCACTGCATTTGTGCACTGTAGAAAAAACAAGAAACAAACAAAAAAGAAGAAAAGATTGGCATTCGAATGGGGAACAATGGGAGCAAACACGTCTGCCTCGGGGGGCACCATGTTGTGTTGATCCAAGTTATGCTGAGGTCAAAAGAAGTTTATATTTTACTATGTCTGTTTTGAAGCAATTGATTGCAAAATTTTAGAAGAAATAGTACAGCACCTTAAATCTTCAACCTGCTACCTTGACACACTTCCCACATTTATTTTCAAAAGTGTGTTTAACTGTTTAGAAGCAGATCTCTTAGGTAGTTTTTAATCAGATGAGCCACTACATAAACTCAAATGGTTACCTAGACAATTTTCAATCTGGTTTACGACCGCATCACAGCACAGAGACAGCCAGTACCGATCTGTCCTATACGCTCACTACGCAAGGTGCGTAGGGCCCCGCAATTTATGCAAGGCCCCGCCCCCGCCGCCTCCTCCCTGTCAGTGCACTGGTCAATGTTTACACCTTACCACGTACATAAGTTTGATGACATGCTCTTGTTTAGCCTGTATATGCTCCCTCTGAGTCAAATAATGAGAAAGAACCATATTGCATACCATAGGTATGCAGATGATACCCAGATTTACCTAGCCT
The DNA here is from genome assembly GCA_033026305.1 of Cirrhinus molitorella. NCBI lineage: Eukaryota > Metazoa > Chordata > Actinopteri > Cypriniformes > Cyprinidae > Cirrhinus > Cirrhinus molitorella. The sequence continues at coordinate 2,196,933 of CM065119.1, forward strand.
TGTCGCCAAATGACTACAGCCCCATTGACTCCCTCTGCCAATGCATTGATGAAATTAACAGTTTTAACAAAACTTTCTTCAGTTAAACAAGGAGAAAACTGAAGTCATTGCATTTGGAAACAAAAATGAAGTTCTTAAGGTGAATGCGTACCTTGACGCTAGGTGTCAAATAACTAAAAATCAAGTCAAAAATCTTGGGGTGATTCTGGAGTCAGATCTTAGTTTCAGTAGTCATGTCAAAGCAGTAACTAAATCAGCATACTATCATCTCAAAAACATTGCAAGAATTGGATGTTTTGTTTCCAGTCAAGACTTAGAGAAACTTGTTCATGCCTTTATCACCAGCAGGGTGGACTATTGCAATAGTCTCCTCACAGGTCTTCCCAAGAAGACCATTAGACAGCTGCAGCTCATCCAGAATGCTGCTGCCAGGATTCTGACTAGAACCAGAAAATCAGAGCATATCACACCAGTCCTCAGGTCCTTACACTGGCTTCCAGTTACATTTACTATTGATTTTAAGGTACTTTTACTTGTTTATAAATCACTCAATGGCCTAGGACCTAAATACATTGCAGATATGCTCACTGAATACAAACCTAACAGACCACTCAGATCACTAGGATTGAGTCAGTTAGAAATGCCAAGGGTTCACACAAAACAAGGGGAATCTGCCTTTAGCTTTTATGCCGCCCACGGCTGGAATCGGCTTCCTGAAGAGATCAGATGTGCTAAAACATTAGCCACATTTAAATCCAGAGTCAAAACTTATCTGTTCAGTTGTGCATTTACTGAATGAGCACTGTGCTATGTCCAAACTGATTGCACTGTATTATATGTATAATCATTTTTATTACTGTTTTATTATCTCATTAAAAAAGTAACTAATTACGTTATTTAGTTACTTTTCATGGAAAGTAATGCGTTACATTATTTTTGCGTTACTTTTGTGTTATTTTTTAAATCTGGGCAAGGCTTTCTTGTTTGTTTTTAATATAAAAAAGTTTGATTCTAGCAAATGTAAAAGCCCTTTCACACCAAAATGAAATTAAGTGAATAAGGCTAAGGTTAAAGGAAAATTAGATTCATGTCTGTACAGAAGAACTGTACGAAAAGAATCTTTAGCAATGAGGAAAAAAAGCACAAATGTAAAGTTTAGCTTTTTAGTACACTGCAGCAAAAAAAAAAAAAAAACTTTTTGATTTTTTGTTTGTTTCTAGCCCAAATATCTAAAAATTCTTAAATCAAGAAGGATTTTCTAGACAAGTGAATATTAATGTCTTGTTTTTTCTGAAAAAAATTAAGCATGTCTTTGACTGAAACAAGCAAAATAATGTCTTAGTGGGGTAAGCAAAATAATCTTGTTTTGTTTTCATTTTGACTTTTTTTCTGAAGACAAGAAAATCCTTCTTGATTTATGATTTTTGAAAATATATTTTGGCTTACAAGACAAAAAAACATTTTTTTTGCAGTGTACGGTTGAATTGGATCAACAAAGGTCAGCAGCAAAGTCATTGGTTAATAAAATGGGATTAAATACATACAGAAAACAAAAAGTAACTGCCGTTACTTTTTTGAAAACGAACTCAGATATTTTCTTGGAAATGAAAAAGTAATGCGTTACATTACTAGTTACTTGAAAAAAGTAATATTATTACGTAACTTGCGTTACTTGTAATGCGTTACCCCCGGCACTGGTTGTGATTATTACTTTTTTGCGATTATTTTAACTCATCTTATGTTTTTGTGATTATTTTATTTCCTTTTATGTAAAGCACTTTTAATTACCATTGTGTATGAAATGTGGTATACAAATAAACTTGCCTTGCCTTGCTTGAGATGTGAGACGTGTAAGGTAGGTGCAATGCGATAGTGGTCAGGTAACTTAAGTTTATAGGTTACTGCGTTGATCTGTTTGGAGATCGGAAATGTAGCAATGTAATGGGGACTCAGCTTCTGACTAGGCAGTTGGAGATGGATATCCTGGGTAGAGAGCCAGATGTGGTCACCGGGTTGGTACATGGGAGAGCGAAGGGCATCAGCGAACCTCTTTGTCTCCGAACTGCCCGTTGGAGATGGATGTGTGCTGAGTGGCGTTGATGTTCTTCAAGGTTGGGTGAGTATATGAGTATATCATCAAAGTATATGATGACAAATCTGTTGAGCATATCCCTGAAGATCTTGGTTTTATGGAAAAAAAGCGCCATATAAATAAAGCTGACTAATGAAATTTTGAAATACAGGTGAGTTGGATAGCCCATAGGGCGTAACCTGATATTCGTAGTGCCCCAAGGGAGTAACAAACGCAGTCTTACACTTGTCTCCTTTGTGGATCCAAATTAAGATATATCTTCTGCAGAGATCTAGCTCAGAGAAGACCTTGCCCCCCCCCGGAGGTCTTCCAAGGTGGCTGGGACCAGAAAAAGGGGATATGCAAGTTTGACGATTTGTGAGTTGAGGGTACAGTAGTCGGTGCAGGGTCGAAGTCCACCATCTTTCTTTTGGTAAATGGGAAGCTGCGACGTACTGAATATGCCCTGGAGCACCCGATACTGCCAGGGGATGTGATAAGTGTTTTCTGAATCTGGACTTTCGATAGAGGTGGAACATATGTAGAGATGAGGACGACTGGATGATGGTACAGATAAGCTGACTAAACATTTATCTTATCTTATTCACCAGTTGTCCAATTGATATCAGGATGGTGTTGAGCTAGCCAGGGGCATCCCAGGACAATACACACTGTAGCTTCCTCCAGCACCAGTAATGAGAGGTGTTCCGTGTGGAACCATCTGATGTGAATTTCAAGTTCCAGGGTGAAATGCCATACCAATCCCTTGCCCAGCAGCTTTCCCTGGATTGTGGATATCTGGTTAGAAGTATGAAATAAGAATCATGGATGGACATATCCACCGTAGCCAGAAGAGTCTGTCATGCGCAGAGAGAGAGTTAATTTGCAAACACATCCCGAAAATGTTCCACAAACACATCAAGGGAACAAACTAAAAGGCTTTGGGAATTCCATAGAGATTCAGCCCACTGCAGTTCCCATCCGGAAAGAAAGGGAGATGATAAAAGCCAGAGTAGAATGAACATTAAAGTAGAAACCTGCTGCAGGAGGCCGCCTTACCAGAATAAGTCACGGGCTTGGCCATGGGACATGAAGTTCACAAGAGGAAAGTTCAGAAGCATGAGGAGAAGCTTGCAACCTTTGAGACCAGGTGAGTGACTATTTAAAGGGTGAGGTAAGTGAATGCAGGTGCGTGCAATCAGAAGTCTGGTAACTGTGAGTGTATGGCTCATGATTCTGTGATAAATATACAATCCTATATCAATTAGTAAAAATATTACCCAAAATTAGCAGATACTAAAAAACTGCTAAGAACCCTACAATATGTGGGAAGTGACACCACACTTTCACATTAATATGCATTTATTCAGAATATCAAGAAATCAAAGATGGTTTACCTTTTTTACCAAGCTGTCATCAAATCGATACCATTGCTTGTCCTCATATGATCTGATGTCAGCATAGTAGTGTCCACTACTGAGAGAGCCACAATGATTGGCAATAGCATATAAATCGTAAGAGTGAATTACATCCGTCTTATCCTGAAGACACTGAAGACAAAGATAAAGTCATTTACTTTAAATAACAGGTCATGTTTTTGAGTTTGTTAAGCAGTTTGTAACATCACCATCCTTCAATGTAAACAGTCTGCAAAGTTGTTAATCAAAAAAGTGCATGATAAATAAAGATATTGTCTCTGCAAAAGTAAGAGTCACCTCTGAAACGCTTTAACGATTTCTCATATTTTTGGATATTCTGCCTGTTTTCCATGATGCCACAGCAATGCAATTCAAACTTTTTGTTGTGTGTTCGTAATTTTAAAGAGGAATGCTTCTCTAACCTTTAAGTTCTAAACTTTAAGAATCAGTGTGTAATGAAGAGTCAGCTGAGTTGGGATCCATGTGTAACTTTATACAACACAGCCCTGGTAACAAACAGACAAGGGTTGAGAAACAGCGTTGAACACAGCATAGAAAGACAGAATCGTAGTCGATAAACAGGCATGTGGTTGGGGCAGGCTGCTAGCAATCAAGAGAGTAATCCATATAACAAGCAGGGGTAAACAGGCAGGCAGAGAGCAATCACAGGAAACAAGGCAGTTCGGGTCAGCAACAGAATATCAAACACAAGAAATAACACTCAGAAATGTCAGCTGGGGCAAAACAAGACTTCACGAATAGTAGTGCGTGGCATGGCTTCTTATAGTGTGGTTGATGAGGGGAAATGGCTGACACCTGTGAAGGTGAGCAGCCCAGGCACAGGGTTATGGGAAATGGAATCTGGGGGAAAGTCAGTATTTGGGAGATGATTCCCTCTGGTGGTGATCGGAGGGAGCCACAGGGATCGGATTCGTGACACAATGGTAAAAATGAAAATTTCCATGATGCCACAGCAATACACAGCAACAAAAAATACTTTTGTTATGTGTTCGTAATTTTATAGAGGACTACTTCTCTAATCTTTAAGCTCTAATCTTTAAGAATCAGTGGTTAAAATGAATATTTTCCATAATGCCACAGCAACGCGAAATTCAAACCTTTTGTTGTGTGTTCGTAATTTTACAGAGGACTGCTTCTCTAATATTTAAGCTCTAATCTTTAAGAATCACTGGTTAAAATGAATATTTTCCATGATGCCACAGCAATACAATTCAAACCTTTTGTTGTGCGTTCGTAATTTTACAGAGGACTGCTTCTCTAATCTTTAAGTTCTAGGGCCCTATCATACACCCGGCGCAATGTGGCGCAAGGCGCAGCGCAAGTGTGTTTGCTAGTTTAAGTCTGACGCAGTTCGCATTTTCCCGTCCAGCACTGCGTCGTTTAATTAGCAAATGCACTTGCACCCCTTTGTGCGCCCATGGGCGTGCTGGTCTAAAAAAGAGGTGTGTTCGGGCGCATTGTTGCCGCGTTGCTATTTTGAGGAACTGAAAATAGACTGCGCCATAGACCAACTCAAACCTAGTCTAAAGTCTAAAGTCAATGGCGCAATAATTATTATTTTTTTTGTTTGTTATTGTTGTTATTTAAAGAGCGCATTGGTAGATAATGTGCCTCTGGGCAGGTCCACAACGTGCGTTCACTTTGCTTATTACACACAGGGAAGCGCATCACACAAACATGCCAAATATTAAAAACAAAAGGCTTTTGTTTTCCCCGTCTTCTGACATCATTGCACATTTTTCGGCATTGTACAGCCGCTCTTCTGATGCTACTGTCAGGATCCAGGCCTGACAGTCTTGTCTGTTTTGTCTTTGTTTAATGTTTCTTTATTGGTCTTGTGTTTGAGCACATGGCTTTGTCTTTGTTTATGTTGGCCATGTGCTCCTCTTGTCCTGCCCCCTTGTTTCCCTTTATCACGCCCCCTTGTTTAGCCCTTGTCTTGTCCTCGTTTTGCCAATTAGGTTCACCTGTTCCTCATGTGCTTTTTCCCTTTATATTGTGCTGCCTTCCCTCATGTCTTTGCTGGTCCGTTGTGCTTTTTCATTGTTGTATCAAAGAGATAAATCAATATTACATTTAGTGTTAGTCCTAGCTCTGTTTTGATTTATTTGATTTATTTGTTTCTAGTCGAGGTTCTAGTTTTTTGTAGTTTTTGTGTTTTTTTGATTTTGTAGTTTTATCAATTTATTTTTTGCTCAAGGCTTTTTTTGTTTGCTAGTTTAGGTTACATTGTTTCTTGTTTTATTTCTGTTAGTTTATAGTAATAGTTAATTAATTAGTTTTTTTGTTTTTTCCTCAAGTAATTGGCTTGCCAGTTTTTATTTTGCTCTTGTCTTTGTTTCTCTCTTGTTGTCTTGTCTCGAGTATTGTCTTGTGTTTGTCTCTTGTTGGTTCCTGCCCTACACTGCTCCCTAATTGCTGACTCTGACCTGGCAACTGACTCAAAGGTTTCTGCTACATCTTCAAGTCTCTGGGCAAGCCACTGGATCCTTGAACTGCTGCTCTGCTTCCTCTGTTGCCTTAGTGTCTGGAGCTGCCTCCCCCCTGACCTGTTTGCTGTCCTGTTGTTTGTCCTGCCCTCTTGTTGGACTGTTCCTGACTCACTTATCCTGTGCTGTGCTTTCTGTTAATAAATATCACTCCTTGCTCATATCTGCATTTGGGTCCTCATTCTGAAATTCGTGACAGCTAGAAGATGAGGACACAATCACTGCTACTTCATCCCACGCCTTCTTCACCTCGGGAAACTTTGGTGGATTCCTGCTTGTCCCGTAGATGATCTGCTTGCGCGCTTTAACTTTGCGCACAAGCAGATCGGTTTCTTCGCTTGAGAAGCGTTCAGCTTTTCCACCAACAAATTTCGCCATGTAAATAGCAATCCGCCATGGCGCGAGCGCAACTCGCTCTTAAAGGGAATGGGAGATGAGACTCTGATTGGTTTATTGCACGTTACACCCAAAAAACACCCCTTACTTATTAAGAGAATAGTGACAACCCGTTTCGACTATGCGCCCGGGCGCACAGACCGTTTTCCCGTCGTTAAATTAGCAAAAGTGGATCTGGACACGCCCTGAGCGTGCCATGCGCTTTACACTTTGTGTTTAGATCGTTAAAATAGGGCCCCTAATCTTTAAGAATCAGTTGTTAAAATGAATATTTTCCATGATGCCACAGCTATGCGAAATTCAAACTTTTTATTGTATGTTCGTAATTCGTGACACAATGGTTAAAATGAAAATTTTCCATGATGCCACAGCAATACACAGCAACAAAAAATACTTTTGTTGTGTGTTTGTAATTTTATAGAGGACTGCTTCTCTAATCTTTAAGCTCTAATCTTTAAGAATCACTGGTTAAAATGAATATTTTCCATGATGCCACAGCAATACAATTCAAAACTTTTGTTGTGTGTTCGTAATTTTACAGAGGACTGCTTCTCTAATCTTTAAGTTCTAATCTTTAATCTTTAAGCGGGATTCGCTAAGTGCTTGTCCATGAAAGATAAGTCTGTACCTTTTTTTTTTTTTTGTGAAACAAGTGTTTCTGAACTGCAACCTGTAAGTATGATTGATTTGTTATGTGTACATTTTTAAATGAGTGTTTAGAATATCAAGTTGTGATGTATACCTTGTGCAGCTTTAGGTTTCCAGGTAAACCATGGTATAACTTACTGAAATAGTTCTGATATTTCACTGTGAAGCCACTATTTCTTAAAAATGCACTGATTAATGTAGACATTAATGTAGACTGTCATTCTATTGACTTTGTTTAATAATAACGAATGTAGACATATTTTGTTTTACAAACTGTATTGTTTCACCAGTTAGACACTTATCCACCATATCCACTAACATATCCGCTAACATATCCATCATTATTGTTTTTAAGTGTTAGCTGTGGGCACGATTTGCTTGCATAAGTGTTAAACAAATGATTTTTTATGTCATTATTTTAAGAACATGTTGGAGTGCTTTGTCAATGATTATGAGGGGCCATTTAGGCTGCAATTATTAAAAAGCCTCTTACAAACACTTAAAATAAAAAACATCAACCTTAGTAAAATTCATTCATACGCATTAGTGAAAACCTTAATCAGCCGTAGTAAAATACATTCATACTTATATCTGTAAAACCCTCTCAAAATACTTGAGAAAACATTGATCAACCTTAGTGAAATTCACTCATTCCTTCTTTTAGGCAGTGAGGACTAGTCATAAGTTGTCTGAAGCTATTAATATTTGAAACAACATTTTATTGTTGTCAAGTACATTTCTGAAAGTGGGATGAAACAGCATGGGGAGGACGTGTTTGCCAGTGCCACCGAACTGACAGCGCAGACATCAGCCTCCCCGGTTGAAAAAAACGGCATATGCTGGTTAGGTAGGTTTTGATGCTAGGATCCTAGTTTAAGCTGTTCCTTAGCTAGTTTATGCTTGTCCTTAACTGGTCATGTGCTGGTCCTAAAGCAGTGTGCTGTCAGTTGGTGGCGCTAGCAAACACGTCTTCCCGGCGCAAGCTCTTTAACATTGTGTTGTTTTGCCCCACTTTCGGAATTGTACTTGACAATGGTAAAATGTTGTTTAAAATATTAATAGCTTCACATAACTTACGAGTGACTAGCATTAAATATTTTGTGAAATGCGCCAAATTAAATAAAAGTAAATGTAAATGATGACACAGCTTGCGTTTCAAGTGAATTAGCTCTCATCTGCTGAAAACTTTACTTATTTCAGTTATGCATATAAATGAATTCCACTATGATTGTTTCACTTTTTGTTTCACTAGTGAATGTAAGAAGTTTTCAGTAATGTGTATTAATGAATTTCACTAAGGTTGATCAATGTTTTCACTAGTGTTTGTAAGATGTTTTCAGTAATGCGTATGAATGAATTTCACTGTTGATCAATGTTTTTGTTTCCCTAGTGTTTGTAAGAGGCTATTCAGTAATGCATATGAATTATTTTTTTTAACTTTTAATAATAAATAACTCTAACTCTAATAATAAATGTACACTGCTCAAAAAAAAAAAACAAAATAAATAAATAAAGGAACACTTTTTAATCAGAGTATAGCATCAATTTAATTAAACTCATGTGATATTGATCTGGTCAGTTGAGTATTGATCTGGTCAGTTGAGTAGCAGCGGGGGTTGTTAATCAGTTTCAGCTGCTTTTGTGTTAATGAAATTAACAACAGGTGCACTAGATGGTCAACAATGAGATGACCCCCAAAACCGGAATGGATTTACAGGTGGATGCAACTGACATTTTTTCCCCGCTCATGTTTTCTGACTGTTTTTCACTAGTTTTGCATTTGGCTAAGGCCACTATCACTACTGGTAGCATGAGGTGATACCTGGACCCTACAGAGGTTGCACAGGTAGTCCAACTCCTCCAGGATGGCACATCAATATGTACCATTGACAGAAGGTTTGCTGTGTCTCCCAGCACACTCACAGGAGCATGGAGGAGACTTCAGGAGACAGGCAGGTACTCTAGGAGAGCTTGACAGGGCCGTAGAAGGTCCTTAACCCATCAGCAGGACCGGTATCTGCTCATTTGTGCAAGGGGGAATAAGATGAACTCTGCCAGAGCTCTACAAAATGACCTCCAGCAGGCCACTGTTGTGAATGTCTCTGACCAAACAATCAGAAACAGTCTTCATGAGGGTGGCCTGAGGGCCCAACATCCTCTAGTGGGGCCTGTGCTCACTACCCAGCACCATGGAGCCCGATTGCCATTTGCCACTGAACATCACAATTGACAGGTCCATCATTGGCGCCCTCTTTTCGCAGATAAATGCAGGTTCACCCTGAGCACGTGACAGACGTGAAAGGGTGGGTCAGTGAGGGTCTGGGGAGGCATATCCATGAAGGTATGCACAGACCTCTACAGGCTAGACAATGGCACCCTGACTGCCATTACGTATCAGGATGAAATCTTTGGACCCATTGTCAGGTCCTACGCTGGTTCAGTAAATCCTGGGTTCCTCCTGGTGCAAGACAATGCCTGGAGAGTATGCATGCAGTTCTTGGAGGGTGAAGGAATTGATACCATTGAATTGCCCCCATGCTAGCCTGATCTAAATCCAATAGAACACCTCTGGGACATTCTGTTTTGGTCCATCTGACGCCACCAGGTTACACCCCAGACTGTCCAGGAGCTCAGTGATTCCCTGGTCTACATCTGGGAGGAAATGCCCCTAGGACACCATCTGTTGTCTCAATAGGAGCATGCCCCGATGTTGTCAGGCATGCATACACACACCTGGGGGCCATACAAATTACTGAGTACCATTTTGAGTTGCTGCAATGAAATTTCAGCATAATGAATTAACCTGCTGCATACTTTCTTCACTTTGATTTTCGGGGTGTCTTTGAATTCAGCCCTCTGTAGGTTAATCATTTTCATTTCCATCAAACCATGTGGCATCCTTTCATTCCTAACACATGACCCAGTCCATATCAGTATAGATATCCATCATGATATATTTCCCTATTGAGATGTGTTTTCAAAGTGTTCCTTTAATTTTTTTGAGCAGTGTATATTCTGAGAAAATAACAATGTTTTCTGACCTTAGATGCATTTAAACCTGTTGAAGGGGACTCAATATTAGGATACTTTAAAATACCATATGACCCACTCTTTGAGTAATTTTAAAAAACACAATTCATTACTTAGTACAGCTGCAATTTGAATTAACATTTCAGCTGTTAGTATGGTTTTTGGTGAGATTTCCATAACTGTGTGTAATCTCCTTGGAGGTATCAACCAGCAAGCTTTTGAGAACCGGTCAACCAGTACTAGAATACAAGTGTAGATTAGAGGGAGGCAAATCCATAGCAAAATCCACTCCCAGGTGTGACCATTGATGTTGGGGAAGAGAAAGTAACTTGCTGGAGGCTGGGTGTCATGTTTTTTTAGCCATTGCATATTTCTTGCAGCCTCCCACGTATTTTCTGTTGTCTTGTGCTATGCTAGGCCACCAGAAGCAATCTTTTAGCAAGTTTTGATTAACTGCAGTGGCCAGATTGAATGATTGCATTCGGGGAACGCAGATGTGATTCGGGGGACACTACAGAAGAGCAGGATCAGAGACACTGGTTGCTGCCATTTCTTCATCCAGGGAACCACTGAATGGGACAGACAAACTGATCTAAAGGAAGAACAGTTTTAGACTCTTCAGAGGTTTTTTCAGGAGCATGGAGACAAAAGTGATCATACAATTTGTAATTTTTGCTCACTGGACAGTAAGGGATGACATTGAAATGGGTGAGGAAGAGGACCTACCTAGCTTGAAGGGGGTTCAACCTCTTGGCTTCGTGAAGGTAATCTATTTCCTGGAGAAGGCTGCACATAGATGGGTTAAGGAGGTTGCCCCTACTGCTGGGATAAAACCCAATGCTGATGTAGAAGCATCTACTCCTGCCATGAAAGGTTGTTTTGGATCCAGGTGAACCAGGAGTGGAGCTGAAGGGAAGGCTTGCTGCTTTGTGGCTTCTTCAGCTTCAGGTGTCCAAAACAGAGACTTGGCAAAAGCTTTAATTAATCAAATTACCAAAGATGAAGTTGCCAACTGACCCACAGTTGAGAAGGGCATTTTTTTTAAAATATGACCCAAAGGAAGCAGGTATAGCAAGAACAATAATGGGCCTAAAATAGGAAAGGAAAGGACCGTGACGTGTGGCCAAGTATGGTGACCCATACTCGGAATTTGTGCTGTGCATTTAACCCATCCAAGTGCACACACACAATAGTGAACACACACACACTCGGAGCAGTGGGCAGCCATATTGCGATCGCTGCGGCGCCCAGGGAGCAGTTGGGGGTTCGGTACCTTGCTCAAGGGTCTCACCTCAGTCGTGGTATTGAGAGTGGTGAGAGTGCTGGTTATTCACTCCCCCCACAATCCCTGCCAGACCTGGAACTCGAACTTGCAACCTTGGGACTGGTTAGGGACACGAACCCCTAACCATTAGGCCACAGCTGCCCCAAATAGAATGCTGCGGCACAGCACAGTTTAGAGGAAGGAAAGAGAATTAAGAGAAATTTCCAATCTCCACTGAAAATGATCTCTCAGAGAGGTAGGATTTAAACCACTCTAGTGCGGAAGCTTGAATACCTACACAATTTTTAAATCTTTCAAGTAAGATTGCATGGTCAAGGTATCGAACGCTGCACTTAGTTCTAAAAGGACTAGAAATGTAAGACTTTCCTAAGTCTGCTGCTACTAAAAGGTCTACTATTACTAAAAATTACACAACCCAAGTTCCCCAAGACTTGAGCAGTATACTATGTTTTTACGTGAGGAGGTTTTATGTCAAATAATTAAAACCTGTTTTTTTTCTAGTAATAAGAAGTTGCTAGTCATCCTATTTTTGATGTTTACAATGCATTCTATGAGCTTTGCTAATTGGAATGTTTTGTCAGGCCTTGAAGGAATTAAAAACTGTGTATCATCAGTGTAACACTGAAACTAACTCCATATTTTTAAGAGGTATCCTGTACAGCATTAAAAGCAGTGGTCCTACTACAGGGCCATGAGAAACTCCACATTGAACTTGTGATCAATATGACACCTCTTCATTTGCTGCTACAGATTGATAGAGCCAATGCAGTCCCTGTAATGCCAACATAATTTTCAAGCCTATCCAAAAGAATGTTATGGTCAATAGTATCAAGTCCAACACTAAGGTCTAGTAAAACTAATAGAGGAATGTAAGGACGATCTTTGATAAGTCATTTGTAACTCTGCAGGTGAGTAAAAGTCTATTTCAGTGATATGCTGATGAATGACACTGTTTTTTTTTTTTGATGGTAGAATGGTGAATGGTGATAAAGACTGAGCACACACCAGGTAATATGGAGAATGATGGATTCCAAGAGCTGGGAGAGGTGAGTTAAGTAGATAAGGAGTAAATTTTGTAGAACAGGGACATATTGGAGTAAAAGAGTGTGTGAGCTTATAATGCCAGTGATGAGTGGGATAATTGGAAACAGGTGTGAGTGATTAGTGTTCTGGGGATTATTATTGCTGAGTGGCATTTGAGTCTGGTGAAACGGTTACACTAGCTGTGTTTTCATGGACATTAGTAATCCGATTGTAATAGGATTAGAAGCACAATCAGAATAAAAAAGTCACATGTAAACACGTCAATCGGATTGCATTGGCCAGATCTGATAAAAAAGTTTGATCCGATTGTAAGGGGTGGGTCCCCTTACATCCCTTTGTAATCCGAGTGAGAGGACATGTAAACACTTGATCGGATTGAAAACTGAAACTGGAAAGTACTGTGCATGTGCAGCGACGTTAAATTAGCGTAATGATGTGTGACACCTGGAACGAGCTGTCATTTCTGGTAATTAATGTGTCATAAATGAGTTTTGGTTGTTCTAAAATTATGCTTTTACTCTGTATCTGTGAAGTGCAGCAGCACAACGCCCCACTAGTTCTTGTTTAAGACTCTTATTAACAGATGACTGGTTTTGGGTGCGGGAAGGAGCACTTTTGCGGCTTTCTAAAGTAAGCAGCACAGCAAAACAGTTCATTTTCTGGTTGTCAAAAATGAGGACCTGAATAGATAAATATCAAGTGCGCTTTTTCAAACAAAAGTGGGAAACTATGTATATTCATGCAGTGTGCACATGTCAAGAGATTAAATCCGATCAGAAGCTTGAGACATATAAACACCCATATTAATCCGATCATGTTAATGTAAACACTCAGCTCGGATTTGTCAATCAGAATGAATTCATACCGATGGAATCAAAAAGTGTCCATGTAAACGTACCTACTGTCATATGGACCACTGTTATGATAGATGTATTTTTTTGCTGTTGTTGTTTTGTTAGATTAAAATTCTACAAAATATGTTACACAGAATAAAGTCATACAGGTTTGGTCCAACATGATGGAGGGAAAATTACATTTCCGGGTGAAATTATCTTTAGTATAAGTAAAAAATCATTAAAAATTAGCTTAGTTTTTAATATATTTGTTTTGTCCTCTCATTTAATCTTTATTAAACATCTTAAATCACAAATTAATCTTACCTTGACAAATAATTGGGCAGGAATTTGCACTGGGGACTCATTTTTTACACAGCACATGGTCTCATAATCAAATTCAAACCTCTCTAAGTGCAAAACCAGAACTGAAGGGACATTCTTCAAACTGCAGATCTGAAAGAAAAGATCATTTTATGAAATACCTACAATTAGCAAATGCTAGTTGCTAACAAGTCTTAGAAGTTCATTTCAAACGCAGCTGCTATTCCAGATTAACAAACACAAAAAGCACACTACAGCTACTGCTGCTTGCTTACAAATCAATTTTTATATGATATACCAACAACTTAACCATGGTAAAAAAAAAATCTGTTCTGCATACATTGTGTTCCATGTATTTGATCCAGTAAAAAAATCTAGAAATTAGTTATTTAACAGGAAATTACTGTTATCTTCAAAATTCTAGATGATTTATATAATTTTTAGAAAGTAAAACTCACAATTTCTGTGTCCATCATCATTTCACAGTCTTTACAGTACACTTGCTGGTCTTCCCCACACATTATGATTGGTTCAAAATATGAATCAAAACAGCTTTGCTGAAATACAAATTAAAGGTTATTTAAACCATGTTTCCATGTTAACCAGGGGCCTGTTTCATAAAATATGTTAAGAAAAGCAGGGTGAAGAGCATGAAGCGATGATCATTGTAGCCAATCACAGTGATATCTGTTGAGCACATGAACACTATGGCCAATAAGCTGTGTTTAAGGATCTGCTCAACAGCACTCAAATGTTAGCAGGAAATGGCCATTTAGGTGGAGTGGTGGAGGATTACGCGAGTGAATGAGTGCTGCTACATGCACGCATACTAAACAGATGGAGCACAACAGAATAGGAGCACAATAATTTTGAATAAAACTTTGATCAAATATTTGTTGTTGGATATTAAATGTGACACGTAGAAATTAAACCTACATATAAGTTTCTATGATAGCAGTAACTGTAAATCAAATGTAAACTAGCTAATAAAGCAAATGAGTTCATGTGTTTTCCTCTTACCAGTTAAAATGTAGCCTGTTTTCTATGATTTATTTTCATTTTTAATTTAGTGATTTTAACTTTTTATTTAATGCTTTAAAGAGCAATTTTAGATTGTAATGTTATGCTATAATAAAAGGTACAGCTGTCATAAAACCAGAGAGAAAAGCTGCATGGCTTACTTGATGCAATGAGTGGATAGTAAAGATAAATGCCACTTTTAAGACTTTATATTCCTCTGAGTATGCAGATAAAAGTATACCACAAAAAATTCTAGACAGTCTGTCTATACCTACTATCTCTGAAGAGACAAAATGTCTCTAGACATGGACATAACAGAAATCACAGAACCTATTGCCAGTTTATCAGCAGGCTGAACACTGGGACCAGATGGCCTTAATGTAGATTTTTACAAGACATTTAAAAGAAAACTTGCTTAGATGCCAAAAAGGCTTCTGACAGGGTAGAATGGCTGTATTTATTTGAGGTCCTTAAAAGATTTGGATATGGAGAATTGTCTGTAAATGGATTTTTGGTGCGTTCAAGCCATGTCAGATAGATCGTATTTATGAATTGAACGCACATGAACGCTACCACAAAGTCGTTATTACAAGCGGGAAACTCGAAAGTCCAGAGTTTCCAAGTTGGGTGCATGTCAGTAAGAAAACGTGTTGGATGCAATGGATGCAGCCAAAGACATGTAGCGTCTTTATTGAGGGTAATTTTGTTTGAAATGAATGAAATAATTTTTTTTTGTAAAGTACAATAAAACTATGTAAGTTACATATACAAGACATTATATAATTACCATATAATATATAAGGTTTCTGTTTACATCACCTTCACAAATGTAATAAAAGCAAAAACACAATTATGCACATTCTTTATTAGTCATTTTGTAGACGTAGAGTTAAAAGGTAAATCCCCATCGTGTTCCGACCAAAGTGACTTTAACGCATCTGATGTCAAAATGGCGACTTGTCAAATGGTAAGTACTAATGTCCCGGGAGGACTTGAACGCAGCATTTGACACTTGTAAGGGAGCCAATGGTACGTCAGCAGCAGAAATAAATATGCTTTAACAGCAAAAAAAAAAAAAAAAAAATACAATACAAAAAATCTTTGTTGAAACAAAACAAAATCAATTCATTATTAACACTTAACAGTGCTTAACCAGAGTTTAAACAGATCACCAACCTCCCCTTTCATAAATGAGTACAATGAACCATGCCATTTATAGGTGGGAATGGGATCTTTAAAATGGTGAGCATTTTCTGTGACCGGGTTTGGTCTGTTTGGCATGGAAAAATGTTCCAGTACGTAAGCATGACTATTTATGATATGTAACTTTTTATACAGAATAAACATTTAACCTGATTACTGGTCTTGCTTCTTAACACAATACATAAACCAACATATGAAGCCTATGGAATCATTGAATGTCAAACTACGGAAGAAATAACATAAGGACAGGAACAACGTTACATCACACATAATCATTAACAAACATATCTGTGTTAACTGGTGTTCACTTTACGCAAAACAAATAGGGAAACATGAGCAAGAACGTTCACAGTCTATGTCAAAATAAGAGTCCTTCTCACAATAAGAGTCTCTAGAGCCTCACTGTGACACTACTTTACATGCATCCTATGGCCGAAGTGGTAACTAGCAATATAGTTTCCAAGGCTTTCAACATTCAAATGGGTGCCCCCTTTCACCCCTTCTTTTAATCTTAGCAGTTAAGCCACTTGCCATTACGGCAAGGTCTCATAGTAATATACTAGGTATCAGATCAGACACAATAGATTTGCGCATTTCATTGTTTGCAGACAATGTAATTCTATACTTGACAAATCTTGCTCACTCCATCCCTTCTCTAATACAACTTCTTTCACTCTTTGGTGACTTTTCTGGTTATAGAATAAACCATTCTAAATCATGTATTTTTTAACTGCATAATAGTGATAGTTCAATACCAACTGTAACACAATTCAATGTGCTAGATTCCTTTATTTATTTAGGAATTTAAATAACTGCTAACATAGATCATTTGGCTAATTACCAACCTCTTTTGAACACTAAATGTACCTATATTGCTAATTGGACATGTAAATATAATACAAATGATTGTAAAAATATTATATCTGTTTCAAAATATTCCTCTCTGCCTTCAACCTCCTTTTTTACAGCACTTCAAAGATCATTCATTGATTTCATCTGGAATAATAAAAGCTTGTGTTCAGTTAGCATTATTATACTTGCCTTATAATGGGGTGGTCTCCAGTTTCCCAGTCGACAGTGGCACTACTGGGCATCACAATTACAATCTACTTTATAGTACTTAATTTACTAGATCTTACACATCCTGGGTGGATATTGAATCTCTTTTTATAAAGTCAAAATTACCTCCTAAGCTCTACCTTTATTCAGCAGACAATAAATCTCTCAGAAAAGACAAAGATATTGTATCTTTTAACCCTATTCTCATTAATTAACGTCTGGTGTGATTTAAATAAATATTTAGGTCAATGCAATACTTTTTTTTTACTCCAATATGGGGAAAGTGTTTTAAACCAGCTAGATCTGACCCAGGATTTAAGACGTGGTTTGATAAAGGGCTACAAAAATTGAGGATGTCCTTTGCACAAAATTGTGGCACAAAAATTCTTTAAAATCTTTAAATTCCTTCAATTTAGAAGTTATCTTTCTTCTTATCAAGGTGCAAAGCTTACAAAACCTAAGAAGACACTTCTTGAACAAAGGTTATCAAAATCTGCCCAACCTAAAGGTTTAATATCTATGTTTTATAAAATACTCATCAGATCAAGAATCATCAGAATATTCTCTCGGATGTATGGGAAGAAATGTGTACAAAAGCTCATGTACAAACATTTAATAGTAATCTCAAATTAATACAGTATAACTGGATTATGAGAACGTGAATTACATTAATTTAGGTTAAATAAAATTTGCCAGAATATTCCAGCCACATGCATCAAATGCTCAGATGATAAAGGTACACTTATTTGTATGTGCAAACATATGTGTCCCGATCTGGCGAAATGAGTCGGAAGTTGCAACGTTCCATTTTAAGATACGGGCTGATAATGTGTGAAAAACAATGATTTTTTTTCTTCTTCTTCTTTTTTTTTAATTAGCTAATTTCAAAGAACAAAGAACAGACCTTCTCCCAAAATAATCTCCCAAAGTTTAGTAGTCCAGATAACTGAGTAAAGGTATTTAAATGGCTATTAAAGTTGACTTTGAACACTGCTTTTCTCAACTCCTCTTGTCATTAAATTCAGAGCATTTCCCTATATACCGGGTATCCCCTGAAATGTCAAGTGAAGGTAAGTAATCCAGGTAACCGATGCGCACGCGCACACACACACACACACACACACACACACACACACACACACAGGATGACGCGGGAAGTTGAAGATCACTCAAGACACACATGGAATTAGGTAAGTAGAGCATTCGGGGTTTGAGTCCTAACCCTAATGGGAGGCCAGACAGTGTGGTACTGTGTGTGTGGCTTTTATAGTGGCGGTGATTGGGTGATGGGAAACAGGTGTGTGGCCATGGTGGCCGTCCCCTACCACTAGGGGCTGGATCCTGAGGATGAGAGATGTGAGGAGGTAATTTGAACTCATATGTAACTTCATTTATGTGGCAGATGATGGAAAAGTGACAGTGAACCTGAGACTCAGCTTCTTACAGGGGAGACGAAGATGGATGTCCCTGGTGGAGAGCCATACCTCATGGCCAGGGAGGTAGGTTGGAGTGGAGGCTCTCCGGACGTCAGGATGGCGTTGGAATCTACTTTGAGGATGATATCTAGAAGATAGGTTAATGGTCACATTAGGAAAGAAAGCTTTCCAGACGTGAAAAATGAACTGAGGACCTCTGCTGGAGACAATCTCTTTGGAGATGCTGAAATTTTGAAAGACATGAGTATGGTTGTCGGAAGTCCTTTTAATGGGATCTGTTTACAGGCCTTAGAAAATCGGTACACAGTTACAAGGATGCAGGTAAAATTGCCAGAAGTTGGGAGATCGATGACAAAGTATTCCTAAGTGTGACCACGGAAGGTAGGGCACTGGTAGTGGTACCAGCTTATCAGTTGGCAGATGATGAGGTGATATGGCGCACTCCTAACATCCCCTCATGTATCTTCTGATGCTCCTCTGTACTTGAGCAAGCTCATCACATTATAGTCCCTCAGGTCCGCTACATTCTCAAAGCTCTGGCAATCTGATAATACCCAGAATATCAAAATCAACTGTGGGTGGCAGATCATTTTCTTATGTAGTGCCCAAACTCTGGAACAATCTACCTAACTTTGTTCGAAAGGCAGACACACTCTGCCAGGCTGCATTAATTAGGTCAACCGGAACCAGGAACACTTCCCATAACACCTGATGTACTCATTGCATCATAAGAAGAATGACATCTATACTAATGTTTGTCTGTTTCCTGTTTATTCCGAGGTCATAGTTACCACTCACATCCAGTCTGTATCCTGATCAGATGCCTACTGCAGTTCCCTGATCCAGTCCGTATCCAGATGGTGGGTCAGCACCTATAAACGACCTCTACAGGTAGAAATTGCTTGTTTGTTGGTCAGAGGAGAACTGACCCCTGACCGAGTCTGGTTTCTCCCAAGGTTTTTTCTCCATTTCTGTCACAGATGGAGTTTTGTTTCCTTGCCGCAGCCGCCTATGGCTTGCTCAGTTGGGGACACTTAATTTCCAGTGATAATTGAACTGAGCTGGATGATAACAATCACTAAGTTCAATGATTAATTCCCTTTAACTGAAAATGTGTTTACTGTTTCTTTTGCATTGACACATTACCTTCCTATTTGATACTGTAAAGTTGCTTTGACACAATCTATATTGTAAAAAGCGCTATATAAATAAAGGTGACTTGACTTGACTTGACTTGACCGGTGGGAATGATAGGTTCAGGGTTTTCTGTAGGTTTGTCTAGAGCATAGAGTAGAGAGAGAGAGTCTGCTTTCATGTTCTTGGAGCCTGGACGATAGGATATGTTGAAACTGAATCTGGTAAAGAAGGGCGTCCATCTGGCTTGTCTGGGGTTTAACCTTTTGGCGTAATGGAGATATTCGAGATTTCGGGGATCGGTGTACACGATGAATGGGTGAAGGGCTCCTTCCAGCCAGTGTCTGGACTCCTCTAAGGTGAGCTTGATGGCGAGTAGTTCTGTATTTCCGATGTCATAATTTTACTCCGTCGAGGATAATTTTCGTGAGAAGGTGGCACATGGTTGGAGACGAGACGGATTTCTCTGCTGCTGTGAAAGGACGGCTCCTACACCAGATGTTGAGGCATCTACTTCAACCACAAAAGGCTTGTGGGGATCAGGATGGGTGAGTAGAGGAGCAATTGTAAACATTTCCTGTAACTTCTTCAAAGGCCATGGTGACTCCCGGGGTCCAGGACAGAGACTTGGGTTTTCCTTTGAGTAGACGAGTCAGAGGAGCTATGATGGAGCTGTAGTTGTGTATAAACCTTCTGTAGATGTTGCAGAAGCCAAGGAAATGTTGGAGTTCTTTGATGGTGGATGGAATTGGCCAGTTCTTGATTGCTTCCACCTTCCTCTCGTCCATCTTGATCTATTGTGCATTGATATGATATCCGAGGAACTCAATGTTTTGTTAATGATAGTGTGACGAGTCGGTTGCCTCCCCCCTATTTTTCATCAACACCCCGTCCCGGAAGCAGCAGGGGAGGTAAATGGTCTGATGTATCCTTGATCGAGAGCTTCGGAGATGTAATCCTCCATGGCCTTCTGTTCTGGGATGGAAAGTGAGGAAATTTTACGTCTGGGCACTGGTTTGTCTGGTACTAAATTGATGCCACAGTCCCATGGTTGAAGCAGTGGTAGTTGCGAGGCTCGCTTTGGGCAGAACACATCACTGAAGAAGATATAGTCTGGGGGATGTCCACTGATCGATTCTTGATGGGGCTTTTGATAGAAGTGCAATTGACTGGAACAACTGGAACTGAAGTATCTAGCTTTAGTAGGTCCGGGAAACATACTGGAAAACAGTCATCCCCCCATTTCAGGATCTCACTGGTGGTCCATGAGATTGAGTGATGATTCCTTTTCCCAGTGGTCTGCCAGTTATTGACTGGACTTGAAGCTGGGTGTTGTTGCAACTTTTCTTGAGCTGGAGTTGGTTACAGAGGTTGGAGGAGATGAAGTTGCTGGCTGACTGGCAGTTGAGGAGGGCGTGAACTGGAACACAGCAGGTAGGAGTTGAAACCTGTACAACAGTAATAAGGGGTTTTGTATGGATAGAGGTAGATGAAACCACACTCACCACAGTTTATGTAGGATGAATGCGACATGTCCTACAGATGTGTCCCTCTTTGCCACAGTATAAACAGAGTCCCTGGGTCAGCCAGCGTTGTCGCTCCACAGGGGTGGGATAAGTGTAGTCCACTTGCATGGGACCGTTAGGGGGTTCTGAAGAGCAGGGATTTTCTGGCTGACAGAGGAGAGGAAGTATGTTTTGGCACTGATGTCCTTCCATACATCCCTGTAGACACTGAGCCACTTGGAGTGAGAGTTGGATGAATCGTTCTGACCCATGCTGTTGTCGTAGGCAGAGAGATGCAATCATAAATTTGGTTCCAATCCTTGCCGGTAGAGGCTGCAAGAGTTCTAAAACGGAGAGCATAATCTTGAGCAGAGCTTTCACCTTGTTTTAAATAGTAGAGTTGCTCACTGATTGAAGAATCTCAGATGGGTTGTCAGAACACGTCTTGGAAGTGAGTGAAGAAGGCAAGGCACGGGGTTTGAGTCCTTTCCCAACTGGGAGACCAGACAATTTGGTACTCTGTATGTGTGGCTTTTATAGTGGCGGTGGTTGGGTGATGGGAAACAGGTGTGTGGTAGAAGTCAGGTGACTGTGATCGCTGATAGTGGGTGGAGCCTGGTGTGTCCATGACACACATACACACACTGACACACCCTCACTGGCAAAAATGTAGCACCTCTGTTCAATCTTTGTGATTTTAG
This sequence comes from Cirrhinus molitorella, assembly GCA_033026305.1. NCBI lineage: Eukaryota > Metazoa > Chordata > Actinopteri > Cypriniformes > Cyprinidae > Cirrhinus > Cirrhinus molitorella. Next base: position 2,218,550 of record CM065119.1, read on the forward strand.
TATATCTTTGTAAAAGTGCCTTTAAAATATTTATTCAAATAAATACAGTTTCAGCCTTGTTTAATATAATTTTATAATATTATAAATATTATATAATATTTATATATACAAATGTCTTTAGGCAAATAAGCTAGGAAAAAAATAGTTTATCCCTTTGAATGCAATGGCTTTTGAAAAATATCTACAAAAAAAAAAATGTAAAAAAAATGTAAAAATGATTTTTCAATTGAAAAACAGGGCAGACGACCATAATTCAATATATGTCTTTAAAACTATTCAAGCTACTCCAAGCTCAAGCTCGCTGCTTCCCTATATGGCAAGCCAAATGAACATTATTGACCTGGCACTTCCACTGGAGTTCTCCGTCCAGATCCTCTCTTCTTTGTCTCCGCTGGTCCCATCCAGCTCTACCTGAGTCTCCTTCGTCTCCGCTGGCCTTGTCCAGCCCTCCTGTGTCTCCTTCATCTTGGTTGGTCCCGTCTAGCCTTCCAGTGCCTGCGCCAGTGTCTGCTCCTCCAGAACACCGTCCAGAGCCCGCTCCTTCAGAGCGCCGTACAGAGCCCGCTCCTCCAGAGCGCCATCCAGAACCCCTAAATTGAAAATTGGGAGGGTGGAGGCATATGCCCATAGCCATAGTGTGGCACTATACTCCCTGGAGGCCTTCCATGTTTACCTCTGTCACCGACCTCCAAGGCACCCACCCTCCTCCCCAGCTGATGTTACGGCGCAGGACATGCCTTCCGGGAGGGGGAAGTAACGTGTTTGGACTTTGTGTTCCGTGTTTTTGCCCCACTTTTGTTCCTGTTTTTCCTTATTTGGTCATGTTCCTGAGTTGCAATGATTAGTAGTTTCACCTGTTTCACCTATTCTTGTTCCCTCGCTCCAGCATAAACGTGATCATTGTACAGTGGATCAATAACATGTCCTTCTGTTTAGCAATGCAAAAGATTATTTATATCTTGAACGGTAAAAATTCTTCTTTTGAGAAAATCTGGACACCCTTTATATTCTTTACATCAAATTCGGATTTTGGCAATGTACCGAATGAGACAGGAGAAGACATGATAACTTCACACTTGACCCATCTTCCTATCCCCCCTTTTTAGAATTTTATAATAGAAAAAATAAGTTGAATAATGATTTGTTGTATGCCTTCTATGCGTTTTGTATTTTGAACTTCTCCTTCCTGTTGTATTACTACCTGGAATAATTACTACAATTTAAAATAACAGTGAATTGTTATAAAAACTTTAATGGATAACTTAGTTTAAAATGTTGACAAGTTTGTCTTTGTTTGTTAAACAGCTTACAAGTCACCAAACAGCAAAACAATACTCCTATAACCAGGGCCGCATTAATGCACGGGCTTACCTGGGCTTAAATGCTCATAGCATAGCTATTACCGTGGGGCTAAGAGAAGATGCAGATCAGTATTTTGTGAGATGTGAACCCATGTGAGATGTGCGTCTTCCTTGGATTGAATGTTGTATTTGCTCCGTCCTCCGCATACGGTCATACCATTCTGTGTGCGCTCGATCTCATCTGATCTCGGAAGCGAAGCAGAGCAGTTGCCATTGGGCGTAACAAATGGGGGCTCGTCCGTTTTGTATTAGAATTCGATTTGATTTGATTTATTGAAAAATTTGATAATATTATTTGTTTTGTTGTGTTTTGAATTTCAATTCATTTGTTTAGACGCAAATCGAAACGCTTGTTTGCTCGTGACGTAGGCTGTAGAGGGGAATCCCGTTTGACGTCACGGGGCAATTTGATTATGTCGGGGGACACCTGAAAGTGATTTGTGCAGCAGTTGAACGCGTTCGTTGTCACAGACAGGTAAGTCACTCTTGTGCAAATTTGTTTGTTTCACTTATAATTTTCCCTTTAGGTTTAGCGGCTTGTCTCCTTTGGGACATGTCGATTTTGTTGTTTTTGTAGTGTTGTGGTGAAAGCGGGTAGAAGCAGTTGTCTCGGGAGCACTTCCATGGTGTAGTGAACTGTCGCGGGTTTAACCGGTTGCAGTTCCACCCAGTGGGCTTATGTGCTTAATTTCCCCCCGCCGGTAACTGCATGAAGATCAGGTTAGTTAGTTAAATAGTTCATTTGGGAAAAAAAGGTAGATAGAGGGAAAATTTTTGATTGCACAGTAGTGCTTGCGGTCTGTGAGGTGTTTATGGATGAAAAGTTTAAATTATTTTCTAACACTATTGATTGAACGAGTGCACAAAAGAACAACTTTTAAAAATCGCGGAGTTTTATGAAATTAAACTTAGTGATAAAAGAGTTAAAGCAAGTACTATTAAAATTGAATTAGAAAATAAATTGACTGAAAAAGGAATTTTAATAACAGAAATGCAACAAACTCAGGATGAACAGGCACAAAGATCATCGGCGGCACGGTCCGTTTTAACTTTTGATCAACAAAAAGAATTATTGTTACTGCAGATAGATCATGAGAAAATAAAACAACAAACTGAACAAGGTAAACTTGAATTAGAGAAGGCAAAAATGGAGTTAGAATATTTAAAACTCAAACTGTCACAAGAAAGCAAAGTGAATACAGAGAGCTCAATGGAATTTAGTGTTAGTGGAAGTTTTCCACTTCATCAAAATTTAAAACTTGTTCCTAAATTTAACGAAAACGATCCGGATGTCTTTTTTACACTTTTTGAACATGTCGCTGAAATGCAGGGTTGGTCTAAAACAAACTGTGTATTATTGTTGCAATGTGTTTTCGTGGGTAACGCGCAGTTGGCCTTTTCTGCTTTAACTATTGATGACTGTAAAGATTATGACACCGTTAAATCGGCGATATTAAAAGTCTATGAGTGCGTCCCTGAAACGTATCGACAAAAATTTAGATCATGTAGAATGGTTCCAGGCCAGACTCATTTGGAGTTTGTGCATGATTTGAGGCATCATGTTATGCGGTGGTGTGCATCTCTTGATATTGACACGTTTGATGATTTACTTGAACTGATTATAATCGAACAGTTTAAAACCTCTGTTTCTGAAAAAAAAATTGCAACATATGTTAATGAGCACAAAGTTCAATCTCCTGAAGAGGCCGCATCTTTGGCTGATGACTTTGTGCTTACGCATAAGCCTACTTCTCCTGTTTGGCGTACACGAGAGGGAGCGAGCACAGCTTGTTTTGTAAATACCACTCCGCAATCTGGCCGCGTTTTTTCAATTAAATTTGATCCGTCAAAAACGTGTAATTATTGCCATGGAAAAGGACACTGGAAAGCGGACTGTTTGGTTCTCAAAAGTAAATTTAAGCCTGCTGCATTGGCCAATTCTATACACTTAGGTGACTCTGAGACTGAAATTAAACTGTCTAATGATTGTTCGTCTAGTTATGCTCCTTTCATTACAGACGGTCGAGTGTCACTAGTGAATGGAACGGTGGAAGTTCCTATTAAAATTTTGCGCGATACTGGAGCTGTGGATTCTTTTATTTTAGAGTCTATTTTGCCATTTTCCTCACAGTCTGACATTGGGGAAAACATGCTAGTTCGGGGAATGGGATTGAACACACTATCAGTTCCTTTGCACAAAGTGAAACTTGACTCTGATTTGGTGACTGGTGAAGTTGTGGTTGGACTGCGTCCTGTTTTACCAATTGAAGGGGTTCACCTTATTTTAGGTAACAAATTGGCAGGAGAGCGGGTTTGGTCTAATGTACCTGCAATGCCTACAGTTTTAAGTGCAGCAAGAGCTTGAAAAAGCAGACCTGGTGGCTGTTGCCACTCGGGCTATGATTAAAAAAGCTGAGAAGGCGCGTACAGAGGAAATTAAAATCCCAGTAAAAGCAGCTGTCTCTCTTTCTGTACCTGACCTGTCTGATCTACCTTTTCCTTTTTCCACAGATGAATTGGGTAAGGAACAGCATGCAGATTCCTCATTGGCTGAATTATTTTCTCTTGCACTGCCAGATAGTGATGCACTTGATGTTGCCAGAGAATATTTCATTCAAGATGGTCTTTTGTTGAGAAAGTGGAGTCCTCATGGTGACGATTTTGTTGGTGATCCAATTATTCAAGTAGTTGTGCCAACAAAGTTCCATTCTGTTGTTTTGGAAGTAGCTCATGAAAAATCTGGTCACCCTGGCGTTAAGAAAACTTATGATAGAATTTTGCGTCATTTTTTCTGGCCACGACTGAAGCGTGATATTTCAGCTTATATTAAAAGGTGTCACACTTGTCAAATTACTAGTAAACCAAGTCAGAGTTTGAAGCCAGTTCCTTTGAACCCAATTCCAGCTGATTGTGAACCCTTTGAGCATTTGGTGGTGGATTGCGTGGGTCCACTACCATGTTCAAAGGCAGGAAGCAAATATTTGCTTACTGTTATGTGTCTTGCTACTCGTTTTCCTTCAGCCTACCCTTTGCATACAATTACATCTCGTTCAATTGTGAAAGCTTTGTTGCAGTTCATGTCAATTTTTGGCATCCCTAAAATTATTCAAAGTGACCAGGGCACAAATCTTACATCTCGTCTCTTCCAACAAGTTCTGAAACAACTAAGAAATTATGATTTATTAACAAAGTTCGGGAGGAGCGCGTCAGATACTTAGCCTAATTAACACAAGTGGAGCACGATCAAGTCAATCAACGCCAACAGGTTTAAATACAGCTGACATACCTCTACCCATTCGGCCATTTATCAGCAATTCCTCCGAATGGAAATGCATCCTATTTAAGCCTATTTAAGGCAAATGCCGATTAACTCCGAATCACGTCCTTACGGATCTGTACTAAGTTATTCGACACCCTCACTCCTAATTCCACTCAGAGTTCCCCGAGCTCGCCTCGCTTGGCAGTTCAGTAAGCAGCCCGGCCTTCAGCTTTCGTAGTACGCAGGCCGCATTGCAGATTTAATTTTTTAGTCAAAGTCCAATAAATAAATAAAGGGACAGGGTGTCCGTTGCTGAAAGTGTTAAACGACATCACTGCATAAAAGGATATTAATGTCATTTTGTAATCATGACGCACCAAAAAAAAAAAAAAAAAAGGGGGATTAATTTGTGGAGGAAAAAGATCTACCTAAATTATTGGCAATTATAGGCACAAACGAACAAGGCTTTTCATAAAGAAACAATTAATTGTTATTGAATGCAACTAGCAACAAACTCATATGCGACGTGCCTGTTGCAAAGCACTTCTCTCCTTAAGTCTCTAGCCAATGTGCTGCTTGGCTAGCTTTTTAATACCTTCCTTCTTGTGTGGTTAAGAGGAAAATGTATGTATTTTAGCTTATCGCTGTTTAAAACACATTACAACTTACTAAATAAATTTTTTATTGCTAAACATGTGGCTACTATACCTGCTTTGGGAATTGAGTTGCTGAAGTAATCCGGGAAATTGCTAAATTTGTCAACAAAAGAAAGGCGCAGTGTGACCACCCCTTAAAGCATGACTTAAATACAAATATAATAGCCATGAGGCCATAAGAATTGGCTAAAATAAAGTACTAAAAGCAAGTAACCATACGGTTCTGTAGAACAAACCATAACATTGCACTGTAAACCATCTAACGCACATTAAGCAATATATCAAAAGCCTGACGATCATTTTCGACACATTAATTGTGAGTTTGAATCCTCTTTTGGCTTAACCAAATTTAATTTGTAGCATATGGACCAATCAGACATACAGTTATTTGTTACATTTAACAAATAATCTCTAAAACCAGCGAGCCAGCAAAATGTGGAGTTCTGGTTTTCAATCCCCAAAGCAAATAACACTCAGTCGCCATAGCAACCACTGATAACCTCAGTTTTACGATGTCAAAGTATGCAGACTGCAACTTTTACTTACTTCCCCACATAAGAAAGACATTATGCTCATAGAAATGGACTCTTCCCTATTTATTCACAGACAAACCCTTCTGTGAATGAACACACATAGCCCATATATCACTATGTATGTTATGACTGTTCAGATACTTTGTCTTTTGTTTTATTAACTGTTTTATGCATGTTTTATGGTAGATTTCTATGTAGTATAATCATGTTTGGTCTCGTTGAAATTGTATTTTGATTATCTTAAAGATGGTGTGTATTATCTGTGTATACCTGTGCAACATATTAACGTTCTAAGAATCCTTAGTATTTTTGGCCTGAACCCCTATGGAGTTACATATGCAAACTGCCATGCCTCGGAAACAAAGGGCCATAAAATGAGAACCCAGGTTCTAACCTCCCGCTGAGAAATTCAGCCTTCTCATTGGTCGAACCCATTTGGGAAGGTGTGACTCTCTCCAGACTTTAAAGGGCTCAGAACACCGTTCTGCTCTCTTCTGCAAAATCTCCGAACTGCTACAACACAAAAGCCCCCTCCAGCCTTAGGCCTGGGGGGGGGGGGAGCCAACACATGGAGTTGCCTGCATTTCCCAAGCCTGGGGAAAATGGCTCTTTGACCACAAAGAGACAAACCTGCAACACTGGAGCGTGGTTTCACTCAGCCCTGGAGCTCATCATCATGGAAATGTCCTCAACCAGACATTCCTTGCTCTACAGCGTCATCTCTGGATTGTGGCATCCACTGCATCCCACAATGCCAGCAAACCCCATTTCACACAAAGCCATGTGCTCACCCAGGATGGAGGTCTATCCGGAGCACAACAAACTTAAGGACAACCTCGGAGTTTCAAGGAATGGCAACTCCAGCCATCAACTGGAACCATCTGGACCTGTTTCAAAGGCTTCCCGAGACCCTCGTCCCACAGCCAGTTCAGATGCAAGTATAATAGTTGGTACTAGACATTGGTCTGATCTAAGCTATCGTACACTGTGCTTTGAACTAGAAACTGATGGTTTTTAGAGATGGTTAACTCTGACTCTCACCCTTTCCCTCGTTCCTTACCTTTTCATCCACTTTAACCTTCCCATGAATGCCTGATGCATGTGTGTGTGTGTATGTATATGTGTTGTTTAGATTAGTTATGTGTTAGTCTGTAGTTAATAAAGTTCTCGTGCACAAATTACATGAGTTTCTGATTCTGCATTGCAAAAATGTCACTTTACGATTTCCGATCAAAGCTACATGCTCTAATGCATTAGTATTTAACAAAGTTATTTTCTGCGACCAAGAAAATAGTTTTTCTGTGAATACACATGAATTTTCCCTGAATGTTCGCTGGCCGAACGGGTCAATTGATTGTAATGTGAATTTTGTTCATCAAGAAAATTCTTCTGAATTATCCAAATATTATAATTCATTATAATGAGTTATGATTAATTATTAATATTTCCTCTTTGAGCTAAATTCACTACAGAAATGGTGGAGATAAGTGGGCAATCGTTTAAACATTATTTGCAAGCAGACTCAGAATCAAACTTGTGTGTTTGTCTCGAGAATTTTATTAACGCCTTCAACATATGGCTTCTGATAAAATCAGATAGACTATAGCTTCTCATGAGTTCCTCAATGCTATAATGCATTTTTAAATTATACCATAAGAAACTAACCTGATTAGCGAAGAAACCCTAATCATTTTTGTTAGTAGGTTGTAAGACTTCTCTGACGAAGCAATCTCAGATTAGCAGCCGCATAAACGGTATCAAATAAATCAGTCTGATCTGGGCGAAGAAATCCCCAAATTCAGGACGATAGCAGGATTCTGTACGATGCTCTACATTTTCCTGATTTAAGGCCTTACATAGCTTATGTTTACAAGCCGTAGAACGTTTTCCAAAGCTATAATACATATTGAAACGCGCGATAAGAATCTAGCATGAAATTAGCGAAGAAACCCTAATTTATTTTGTTAGTAGCATAAGACTTCTCTGACGAAGAAATCTCAGATTAGCAGCTTTTGTAAATGGTACCACAATAAAGTAACCTGATTTTGGGTGAGAAATCCCCATTTTCAGTTTTAAATGTGTAAGTCTTCCCTGAGGAAAAATCTCAGATTAGCGGCATTAATTAATCTGCATGGTGAATAAATCACACTTGCATTGATATTAGAACTGGGCGATGAAGGAATCTCGTTACAGTATAATTATTTTAATTTTGATTTGGGCCTCATTTCTCAGAATTAAGGTCTCCTATAACTATCGCATACAATTATAATCTTTAGGATTATCCAATTGAATAGCGAAATTATGGTATAATTCTAGCCTAGCTAACTAGTAATGTTGCCATGTGTCTGTGAAATGAGGATGCTGTTTTGATTTGTGAATGAGTTACATGTGACGTCATGACTGAGCACACTTTGTCTGAGCACATGTGGGTCTACCATGCATGCGAACAATGCAGACCAACTGCTGCTCCGCTTGGGCTGTGTTGTTGGCTTGCACTGGACTCTTAGCAACTCAGGACCCCAGGAAGTGTGAGCAGACACTTCTGGGTAGATCTGATAACAGCACCCCTCACTTCATTAGACCTTAATGTAAACTAACAACTGCGTGTAGCCAAAGCTAGCTCTTTAGCAGAACTAAACGCACTCAAGTTAAAGCCCTCACCTCGAATGATAGTTGTTAGCACCCAGCTTATGCATAGATGCATGCGAGTGTAGAGTGTTATATTTAAACCAAAGTCCACAGACTTTGAGAACATGTAGACAAAGGGACTTTGATTTAAACTAGTAATGGGAGAGATAAAGCTTCTCAAAGTTTTGAACCAAGCGAAACAATTGTGCCACAAATGATTCACTGTTGTGCTGGAAACCCCTGCTACTAGAAGAGTGGAAGCGCTGTAAAAGTTTGACTCAATGAACACCTTAATAAGCCAACAGAAAGGGTTTATGGGAGGTGTAACCAACTAAAGGAGATTGGCGTTCCCTAATACCTCGACATAATAATTCTTATTGATAAGTGATATTTCAGTAATATAATGGAAGCTTGGTTAACCAGACTAATAGGAGGCCTTAAAACATGTCTCCTCCATTTAAATGTGTCACTAAATGTGTACAAATTTATAAGACCGATACAAGGCCAACCACGAATCATAGACACTGGTTCATGAGACTTAGTGTCAAATCACTGAAATTTCAAATCAATTTGGAACAGCTATGACATGTAAAAATGCCTTGCTTACTGAAATCACACAACATCAGCCGTTTATTTTCCCGAATCAGGGATCCGAGAAAAAAAAAGGGTGACGGACGTTCAGAACTTTGACAAGCATGTCAAAGACCCCATCATTAGTTTAGACTAATTTCTCTCTCTCTCTCTCCCTCTCTCTCTCTCTCCCTCTCTCTCTCTCTTGGTTTCACTCTCCGCAGAAAACCATATACCCTTTTCTTTTTGGGAGGAGTGTTGGCTAAAATTGGACTTTTAGTCATTTCTCATTTCATTTAGATGTGTTTTATTTAGCCAGGATGATGTTAATTAAATTTTAAATTTAATTGAGTTAGTGGGCTTATAAACACTCTCCTTTAGTTTCCTATAGCTATAAGGACACCCTACTTTTACTTTTATTTTGACTTTATCCCTCTATTATTGGTCATTGATTTACCTTTGTTTCCGACTGAATTTTCCTATTCAGCTACCCTGAATTTAATTACATTTGAAATGTAATTAAATCAGTCATCCTACTTACCTTTCCTTCAGTCTTCTGGAGCTATAAGGACATTTCTAACCTCGACTTTTACCTTACTTTAGTTATTTTTACCATCACCAATTTCCCTCCTTTTGTGGGATTACAGCAGTGTAGCAGCTGTTGTTCCCCTAAAGAGTACGCAGGATGTTAGCAGCCCTAAATCCGTGTTACCTCTCTGCCCCTTCGCAATCTTCAAGGCCAGGCCTTGTATACTGAAAGTGCATTGACTGCTGAACACAATGGAGGTGCCAGATAGAACGGGAAACACTTCCCCTTGTTTCTTTTCTTTCTGACCTTGGAGTATTTGGTATGTGTTAGTTTAGCTAATAATCTAACCCTAGGTTTATGAGCCTAATGCAGCCTCACCCACACGTGACAACTGCTTTAATCATATTTCCTAGCTCTAAATAAGAAAAGCCTTTCTTTCTCTTTCTTTCTCTTCCTGTCTTTATTTCATTTTATTTTTGATACTCTCATAATGACCAACCCTAAGAACCATCAGTGCGCTGAGTAATAACGTAACACTGACCCATGCAAATTTACTCAAACCACTATCCCTTGTGCGCACCTGCACAAATCTTAGGACTAGCCGCCCTCACCGGCTATCCCCACATTACCTGGCCTACAGGGCCATTATCCAAATAGATAGCTTACCACCTCTGTCTGTACTTGCATTTGCCTTCTGCCCCTCTCTCCTGTGTTTACACAAGTGACCCAGCGTGTGTCAGACACCCAGCACTGCCATCCACCAGTACCACCATGGAGACCGGCAGAGCACTGCGATGAACATCCTTCAGCCTGAAGCAGCCAAAGACCTGCAACATCTGAGAAAGGAACAGCAGAACTGTGACACAAATGGACACCCAGCCGGGACAACTAGGAGCTGAACAGCATTGTCTCCTCGGCCCACCCCCTTCAAGGGCCTCAGACAAGAGGAAAATGAGCTGAACTGCAAGCCCCAAGTTCCAAAGGGAACTGACACCTGCCCAGCAAGAGAAGGAACAGAACAAACTCAAAGAACCAGACAAGATGGAGAAAGAGGAAGAAATCGCCAGTCTTCAGGAGGCTCTAACAGTTGCCATACACAGGAAACAGCTTGAAAAGGCCACCGGAAAAGACTTGGAAAGAGAACAGTTCCACACAAATCGCTGTCAAAACAGCATATATATAGCCACATTTTAATGTGAGAGACATTAGAGCTCCGGCCATAGAAGCCCTCTGCATGCAGCCAGAGCTGAAGTCTAAACCTGGCCTCAGCAATTCTGCAACCTTAGGGAGGAGCTGAACATGATCCAGAAAGAACTGAAACAGTCTTACAGACTGTGCATGGACTCACGTAAAAGACACCCTGCTGCCTGTCACAGATCCAGCAGTGCAAACCAACTCACCCCTGTACAAGACACAAAAGGGGGGAGTCGAACCTTTCTGCCTGACACCCCACAAGTCAACTTCCTGAAAACTTCAGCAGTGACAGAAGAAAAAGGATTCATTCAGACGAGCCCAGAAACGGCACATGAAGTGACACTCAAAGAACTCAACCAAATGAGACATCCCTGCATTCACAACAAAACCTGCAGGAGACAATGATGTCCATGCCTATCGGTGAGACATTTGATTTCCACCTGCAGTCCTGAACCACCAAGATAGACTGTCTGCTCTGGGTCGCTTCTCGCCCAGAGGTGCAACGCTTCCTAGTTTGACAGCCAGGACACATCCAGTAGGACTACCAACTGCTAAGACAAGCCAGCACGAAGGAAACTGCAGACCTAATGTCTGAACTTTAGAACTTTTCGCTGCCCTAGCCACCAAACAGGGCCAGCATGAAAATTCCCCATCACAGACCTCAACGAGCTTACTTCGGAGCTCATAATGAACCCGCAGAGGAGGAGGATACCAGCTTTACAAGCTTTCCCTCCAAACAGCCTTCTGTCTGTAAGTCACCGGTTTAGGCATTCTAGCCTGCCCCACTCAATGCTTTTGCAATAACTGTGTGACCTGACACCGAGAGCCTTTAACAACCACAAGGCCACCTCAGAAAAGGGTTCGTAAAATTCCAATGACTCTGATCTACCAACTCAAAGGATCAAGTTAGCACCAGAAGGCCCCGGCAGGGCCTCAGCGCAAGTCAGCACAGGACTTACATTTTAAGTAGGTGGAAACACATGCTTGAAGGAAGCAAGTGTGTGCCAGTGAATTTATGATTTGGCTGCTTGAATTGAAATGTTAAACAGAAGACTCACTTGCTAACAGACTAGCCTTCCAAAGCCTACAGATATTTGCTATGCTCTGTTCGAATTAACATTAATGTGCATTGGTTCCAATGACAAAGACTTGTCAAAGGACACAAAACCTCCAGAGAACGCACACGTCATGACACCAGATTGTAAGCACACCACCTGAGCCGGTCAAGCTAACAAGGACCAGTTTTAGCTTAGGCTAAGTTAACTAATAGTGTCAACAGCTAGCAGCTATCATCATTCACTTGAAGCTTTTAATTACAGCTTGTAGGCATGCAGTGCGAAGTGTTCTATATGTATATATAAATATATTTTGGAATATATTTATATATACTGTTCCTGAACCCTTACTAGTTATTCCCTCACTTTAAGTCTTTTCAGCTAATTCACCTTCACTATTTTAGTTGTATCCCCTTTAGCTTCAACTAAATCTGCAGTTACTTATTTAAATCTATATTTAATTATATGTAAACTGTTTAAGGAGAGAAGAATTTTATAGATATCGGGAACCGTTAATAGCACTTTGTCTAAACTTTATGGAAGGACACACCCAATCAAGAGTGCTATTGAGTTTTCCCAATTTCTGGCCACTGCATTGTTTGAATCACTTATTTAAGTTTTCTCCTAATGATGATAGCACTCAGCTATTCACTCATTTATTACTTACCTGAGTTGTTTACATTCCCCTCTTTTACTCAAGAGTCGTCTCACCTCTCCATAGAGCTAGGGGGAACCAGAGGCACTTTCATTTGTGATTTTGCTTATTCTCCATGAGTGCACCGAGTTCTGTGACCCTCCTACACAAGTAATCTTAGTGATTACAAGGGCATAACTGTGGTTCGGGCACACTGGTAACAAGCATATTCCAAATAGGAAACTGTCCTCCTTTCCGTTTACATTGTAAGAGATTCAGCCTGTTGCTAGTCATCAGGAGATTCTGAGAAATACTTTGACCATAAGAAAAATCTTAAGTCATTTATTAGATCTCGGCTACGCCATACAAAAGAGATTCTCAGAACCGCAAAATATTAGCACCCTAACATCCACAGTTAATGCATTAATCATAAAGACACTTCACTAGCAAACCATGCCTGAAACAACAAGCTGTATGTTATATCACTAGCTGAACCATTAAGCCTGTAGCTCCGAACTCTTCAGGGTGGTGCATTAGCCTCTTACTTCTACCCTCACTGTGAGAATGGCAACACTTCACAGCTGCTCAGCCTATCCTCCCAGATGGGTGACCTGAACACTGACTAGCCAGTGCGAGGAACACTGTTCTGCCCAGGGGTGCAGAAAACCCCACAGCACCTGAGGAAAATGCCACTGGACAAGGAGAGAAGAGGACCAATGACACCTGACCCAAACCAGAGTTACAGCTACCTTGGGCCGAACAAGGCTATCACCACCTTAGCCACCTTATGGGTCTCAACCAGAGAGTAAACAACCTCACTTCACTGGTCACCAAACAAAGCCCCGCAAGGAGCGGACACATGCTCAAAGCCTGATCGGCTAGAGATTGAGACTCAAAACATAATCGAAAGACTTTTAAGGTCTGAGACAGCTGCGGAACAAGCAGAGCAGCTGGACATAGTGACACAAGACCCGCGCAGAACTGTTGCCATTTCGACAGCCCAGGCACCAAACACCACTGGGAGAAGTCATACAAAAGGATATCCCCATGCTATGTACACCACAACATCCTCCCCCACACCCTTCACACAGGTGCCAAATGGAGGCTGCACGCGGACAGCTGGACACGCCTACTCCTGAGTTACAGGAGATGCTAACCCTAGCAAAGGATCTCCTTAAACAAAGCTCAACTGAAGAATATTGGAAATGACAAACTGCTGACTCCTTGCCCAATGCAACACCGCATCAGACTCCTCCAAGGGAATAGCATCCTGCAAAGCAGCCGACACCCCAGGAGCAGCCAGACAATGTTGGACAGAGCAACGGCTCACATGCCCAACAGCAACACTCCTACTAAATCAGGCAAGCTCAAGTCAGTGACGCTGTGAGAGAGAAGTGACACTGCTAACCTCAGACTTTTGGTGAAGTTCGAGAAGAACAGAGGGCTAACACACACCTGCTACCCTCCTGCCACCTTCACTAGCACAGCCTGAACCCTCTTCACACTACAAATCTCCCTAACAATTCCCTGCGACCCCTCAAACCGTCTGCCCTCGCACAAGTGAGAGTCCAACCAGCTATTCCAAACCGCAGGCACCACAGACAGCCTACTAGATAACAGCACCTGAACCAACCACCTGACCTAGGCCAACATCAGGATGGCAGGTGACACGGCCCCAACAACTGCTGTACATGCTCAAGGACCCGCACCTTGCTACAGCTTACATCACTACGATGACTGACAGCATTCACCATGGCACACCAGCAACTCCTGGAAGGACCAACAGCCAGAGAGCCACATCTCTCTCAGACATGAGTGGCAGGTCCATGTCTGATTGTTCTGCACCTTTAATGTCGCTCGCTGTTGTCTGTTGGACAAACAACAACATTCGAAAGGGGGGATTATGTAGCATATGGACCAATCAGACATACAGTTATTTGTTACATTTAACAAATAATCTCTAAAACCAGCGAGCCAGCAAAATGTGGAGTTCTGGTTTTCAATCCCCAAAGCAAATAACACTCAGTCGCCATAGCAACCACTGATAACCTCAGTTTTACGATGTCAAAGTATGCAGACTGCAACTTTTACTTACTTCCCCACATAGGAAAGACATTATGCTCATAGAAATGGACTCTTCCCTATTTATTCACAGACAAACCCTTCTGTGAATGAACACACATAGCCCATATATCACTATGTATGTTATGACTGTTCAGATACTTTGTCTTTTGTTTTATTAACTGTTTTATGCATGTTTTATGGTAGATTTCTATGTAGTATAATCATGTTTGGTCTCGTTGAAATTGTATTTTGATTATCTTAAAGATGGTGTGTATTATCTGTGTATACCTGTGCAACATATTAACGTTCTAAGAATCCTTAGTATTTTTGGCCTGAACCCCTATGGAGTTACATATGCAAACTGCCATGCCTCGGAAACAAAGGGCCATAAAATGAGAACCCAGGTTCTAACCTCCCGCTGAGAAATTCAGCCTTCTCATTGGTCGAACCCATTTGGGAAGGTGTGACTCTCTCCAGACTTTAAAGGGCTCAGAACACCGTTCTGCTCTCTTCTGCAAAATCTCCGAACTGCTACAACACAAAAGCCCCCTCCAGCCTTAGGCCTGGGGGGGGGGGGAGCCAACACATGGAGTTGCCTGCATTTCCCAAGCCTGGGGAAAATGGCTCTTTGACCACAAAGAGACAAACCTGCAACACTGGAGCGTGGTTTCACTCAGCCCTGGAGCTCATCATCATGGAAATGTCCTCAACCAGACATTCCTTGCTCTACAGCGTCATCTCTGGATTGTGGCATCCACTGCATCCCACAATGCCAGCAAACCCCATTTCACACAAAGCCATGTGCTCACCCAGGATGGAGGTCTATCCGGAGCACAACAAACTTAAGGACAACCTCGGAGTTTCAAGGAATGGCAACTCCAGCCATCAACTGGAACCATCTGGACCTGTTTCAAAGGCTTCCCGAGACCCTCGTCCCACAGCCAGTTCAGATGCAAGTATAATAGTTGGTACTAGACATTGGTCTGATCTAAGCTATCGTACACTGTACTTTGAACTAGAAACTGATGGTTTTTAGAGATGGTTAACTCTGACTCTCACCCTTTCCCTCGTTCCTTACCTTTTCATCCACTTTAACCTTCCCATGAATGCCTGATGCATGTGTGTGTGTGTATGTATATGTGTTGTTTAGATTAGTTATGTGTTAGTCTGTAGTTAATAAAGTTCTCGTGCACAAATTACATGAGTTTCTGATTCTGCATTGCAAAAATGTCACTTTACGATTTCTGATCAAAGCTACATGCTCTAATGCATTAGTATTTAACAAAGTTATTTTCTGCGACCAAGAAAATAGTTTTTCTGTGAATACACATGAATTTTCCCTGAATGTTCGCTGGCCGAACGGGTCAATTGATTGTAATGTGAATTTTGTTCATCAAGAAAATTCTTCTGAATTATCCAAATATTATAATTCATTATAACGAGTTATGATTAATTATTAATATTTCCTCTTTGAGCTAAATTCACTACAAATTCAAATGTCCACTTAATCTTAAATATTTGGCCATTTCTTTACTATGAAACATGATTCATTCACAGATTTACTACTAGGAATTTCTTCTGTAAGAAACCCCTTCTAATCGATCCCGACTCCAGGTTTTCAGTCATAAACACCTCAAATCCTCTTGATGAATTTTCTCAGTAATAGGACATTGGTCATGCAACAAATATGAAAAAAATAAAATAAAATAAAAATAAAATAATAAATAAATAAATAAATAAATAAAAAATAGCTCTCAGCTGGCAAAAGTTGTCATCACCTCAGCTTTAAAAGCTATGCCTATCCATCCAGACTCATGACACCCATTGGGAGCCATGCTGTCACAAACATTTGTTGTAGCTACACTAAACCTTCGGATGCAAACAGCACCACGATTCTCTGATTCTCGTGTTATCAAGAGCAGCTCACTGGATTTGTCAAACCATTACCCAAAGTAATGGCTCATAGCATTTACCCTTTAAAACTCAAATTGTTCCAAGTATTGAACTCCCTGTCCTACAATTTCCCCTTCCTTTACCTTTTCCATCCTACAGCCAGCGAGGCATCTCCGTCCGATGTCGTGAGCCTTGGTCTCCCATCAGACACCCCAGGAGCCTCCCGACCACACAACTTTACTCTTTCGCCTAAATCCGTTGGGGCCTACCCGGGTTATTCTCATGAAACCATTAAAATGCAATGGCACTTATGATTTTAAATATAAAATTTCCTAATTTAATAATACAGAAAACATCAGAACAAAGACAATACTGTTCTCTACCTTGCACAATATGCAATTTCAACAAGAAAATTTATTATTTTTCTATTTTACTGCACTACTCTTTGTCTGAATGTGTGCTATGATGTAATTTTGCCTTTCTAACAGAGCTGATGTTTTCAGACTGCTGCAGTAATGAGATTTCTGTAGGACTTATTTTGGAAAATATGTTCAAAAAGGTGGTAAATGGTAGGTAAATGTTTTTAAATTCGTGTTGAGAAGTGCTCCAGACTTTGTTTTAAATTTCTGAAAAAGAAAAATTAACTTGTAATTAAAAAAAAAAAAAAAATTAAGAATTTAAGAAATAAAAATTCATGTTTGAAATTTTCAAAACCAAGTTTTCATGAGAATCACCCACCCATCTGATACTGTGAGTCTTGGTCTCCCATCGGATGCAGCATGGGCCCCCTGGTTACTTTTTCGACACCTCAGTCAGTGGGGCCTACCCGTCCGATACCGTGAGCATTGGTCTCCTGTCGGATGCTGCAGGGGCCCCCCGGCTAGTCAACCTCACCTTTCCCCCTGCAGTCGGCGAGGCCTACCCATTCGAGGCCCTGAGTCTTGATCTCCCCTCGGATGTCGGCGAGAGCCCTCCCAGTTGGGTTTTCCTTTTCCTCTCCCCGGCCGGCGAGGCTTACCCATCCGATACCACGAGCCTTGGTCTCCTGTCGGACGTCGGCAAGAGTTCTCCCGGTCGGGTTCCTACTCTTGCCACCCGCAAGCGAGAGTTATCCATCTGATGCCGTGAGCCTTGGTCTCCCGTCAGATGTCGTGAGAGTCTTCCTTGCCGGGCGGCCTAAACTCTTTTTATCTGCCAGACGGAGAGGACCCACTCGTCTGACGTCCTGAGTCTTTATCTCCCGTCGGAGGCTTCATGGGCCATCTCCGTCAGCCTAACCAACTGGGGACAATTGGCCAGTAGGGCTTATATGATGACACCGTGAGCACCGGTTAAGGCAACATGGGTCCTCCTGGTCAGGCCCCAAACTACTGTGCTCCTCCTCCATCAGCCAGTAGGGCTCACCTGTTCCAAACGCCACCAGCTCCTATTGAATAATGGCATGAGCACTCCCGACCGGGCGCCCCAAACATCATCCCATCAGAGTACATAGACTCTCCCGGTCGGCCAAACAGGTTACCCCTCTAACAACAGCCCCCGCCAGATCTTAGCGCTTTTGGGGGGGTCCTTAGTTCGGCGGCTGTCCTTCACTCTATTGCATTTTGGGGGGCACTCTGGGTTCGGGCCATTCCTGAGCTCGGAGCCCTTCCCCAGACAGCTTGCCAAACATGCACTACTATACTCCAGGTAATTATATGTAAGCGTGAACTCGTAAAATTATGTTCTATTAACAAAGTTCGGGAGGAGCGCGTCAGATACTTAGCCTAATTAACACAAGTGGAGCACGATCAAGTCAATCAACGCCAACAGGTTTAAATACAGCTGACATACCTCTACCCATTCGGCCATTTATCAGTATCCCCTCCCCACCCCATGATCGTAAAACGGAACGACGTGTGTTTGAGCCAGGAGACCAGGTTCTTGTGTCGTGTCTCTTTCCATCTTCTCCTTTTAAAGCAAAATTTGAGGGCCCATATGTGGTAAAGCGTAGCGTAAGTGATAAACTATATAGTGGCCACTCCGCATCGGAGGAAGTCAACTAGATTATATCATGCCAATTTATTGAAACCATATTATGAGAATTCAAAGTCAAGTAGTGGGAGCTCCATTCAGTCAGTGCTACTTGCAGTGCCCGACGTTAAGAACTTTTGTCCGGGGGAGAAGGGGTTTGAGAAAGAGGGCTATGAACCTGATGACAGTGTGTTACACGGGCGATTAAACAATACGGAGTCTTTGGAAAAGCTTGATGCTACTTTGGTTCATTTGTCACAATCACAGTCTGTAGAATTAATTTCTTTGTTACAGAGCTTTCCTGAGTTATTTGGAGACACCCCAACGCGAACCGACTGGGCTGTACATGATATTGATGTGGGTAATGCTTCTCCTATTAAGCAACGTTATTATCGGGTGTCACCTGAGAAAAGAAAGCTGATGGAAGCAGAAATTAAATATATGGTGGAAAATGAGATAGCAATTCCTTCAAATTCTGACTGGGCCCCTCCCTGTTTGCTGGTTGCAAAGTCTGATGGATCAGTACGATTTTGCACTGATTTTTGTAAACTTAATAGTGTGACAAAGCCTGATTGTTTCCCACTTCCTCGAGTAGACGACTGCATTGACCAGGTTGGATCAGCCAAATTTGTTACCAAACTTGATCTGCTGAGAGGGTATTGGCAGGTGCCATTGAGTCCAAGAGCTCATGAAATTTCCTCATTTGTTATTCCATCTGGTCTATATTCGTATCGGGTGATGAGTTTAGGACTTAGGAATGCACCTGCCACCTTTCAGCGGTTGATGAACCGGGTAGTTTCAGGCCTGGAAGGGTGTGCGGTGTACTTAGACGACTTGGTAGTCTATAGTGACAGTTGGGGTTCGCACTTAAAATGCCTGTCTGCTGTTTTGAGGCGGCTGTCAGAGGCCAAATTGACAGTGAATCTGGCGAAATGTAGTTGCCCAGGCTACTATAACTTACCTTGGCAAAGTGGTTGGGAGCGGAGAAGTTCGGCCATTAAGTGCCAAGGTTCAAGCTATCTGCGATTTTCCTGCCCCTACTACAAAAAAGAGCTTATGTGCTTCTTGTGGTTAGTGGGTTACTATTGTTCTTTTTGCCGTAATTTTTCTTCAGTTGTTGCACCTCTCACTGATATTTTAAAGGCCAAGACAAAATTTGTTTGGTCATCGAATTGTGCACTGGCATTTGACAGTGCTAAGTCTCTGTTGTGCTCTTCTTCTGTCCTTGCTGCCCCTTGTTTTGAGAGACCGTTTTCTTTACAGGTGGATGCAAGTCAGGTCGGTGCTGGAGCTGTTTTTCAACAGACGGATGACGAAGGCGTGGTCCGGCCCGTCAGCTTTTTCTCCCGCAAGTTTAATTCATATCAGTTGAATTATTCTGTGGTAGAAAAAGAAGCTTTGGCCTTGATTTGGGCGTTACAACATTTTGATGTTTATGTTGGGTTAGGTCAGCCCGTTGTTGTCTATACAGACCACAACCCGTTGACATTTTTGAATTCTTTTCATTGTCCAAATCAAAGACTTATCCGTTGGTCTTTGTTTCTGCAGACTTATTCCCTTGACATTAGACATGTCCGAGGTTCTGAGAACATCTTTGCAGATGCACTCTCACGTGCCCCTCTGGTTGAGTGAAATACAGTCAAATGTTCTGCTAATTCTGTTTTGTATATTACAGGGATTCTTGACAGTGTGTGGGGACATGTGTGATGTGCGTCTTCCTTGGATTGAATGTTGTGTTTGCTCCGTCCTCCGCATACTGGTCATACCATTCTGTGTGCGCTCGATCTTGTCTGATCTCGGAAGCGAAGCAGAGCAGCTGCTCCGCGCCCCGTTCCCGGATCAGATTGTGGACACCTGTTGCTGGTTCGATGCGTTGTCTTCTTAAGCGCTTGGGACTGGTCTTCGTTTGGTATTGTTTGATTTTGTTTATTTTATACATCCAACACCACTACGGCCCATTACATTTCATGCATGCACTCAGCTCTACACTCCTGATATTTGACAATTTCATGTTACAATATTCTCTTTTTTGTGTAGTTCTATTTTGGTTAATAAACATTGTACATCTACTGTACTTTCTCGTGTGTCCCCGGTTTTTGTTGCATCCTTTTCGAGCCATTGGGCGTAACAAGTTAGATACAGTAGGCTATAGTTAGTCAAATATTTAACTACTTTTCCATATTAACAGCTGAGCTCGCAGTTGTTAGTTTGCCGCTATACACTACAGCTGTGGAATATAGCCTCATTTTTATGCCGCATCGTGATGCTAATGTGGATGATTCTGCATAAATGTAATAAAAATGTTGTATCTTGTGGTGTAGTGGTACCTGGAGAAAGGGTATACGCCCCAAAAACATGCTGAAAAAATAACTTACTGATGTATGGGCGCGACTCTCCGCAATCTCTGATTATATTGGTCAGGGTTTCTCTGTATTGGAGCCGTTTTGAATTTATTACTGAAACGCATTTGTTTACATGGATCATTGGGCTGAAAAGTTTACAGGGGTTTACCAGTTTAAGAAATTTCTGCTGAAAACCTGCTTCTTTTAATTTTAAGGTATTGTTTTCGTTATAATGTACTGATTCAAATTAATAATCAATAATAATAATTATTTTACTACTCGACGTGCCTCCCCTGATGCTCTGGCATCGACATCCTCTGTTTTTTGGTGGAGGAACGGAGCGGTCCCAGCGTCGCGGGTGCATCAGGCACAGTTATCAAACATAGCCTATTCAAAAGAAAGCTGGTGCCCGACTTCATATAATATACCTCAAACAACAACAAAAAAGAGGGAATTACTCACTGCTCATGACTGAATAGCCTTTGTAGCTTTATTAAATTCAATTAATACACTAAATATTATGCACTACTGATTATTATATACACTATATCTGATTAAGTTCTGTATTATTCATACTTAAATGCTTCTGTAAATTAGATTAGAAGCACTGCTATTATTTTTTTCATATGTCTATATATCTTCTATTTTGTATTTGCTCCACTTTTTTATTTGCATCTTTGTTTATTTTAATGACAAAGGTAAAACGACAAAAATAGCTTTGTTTTGAATATTCATTTACTAAGTAATTAGTTGGAGAAAAAGATGCATTATGATACATCATCATAATCAAATCGCGAGGCAACTCAAGGTTCACATGTGATTTGGCCATAAGGGCTCAACAGTGGTTTATATTTTTACTTGCGCTGCCACAAAAATAAAATAGTATTATGAATTTTACAATTCTCGATTCCAAATGAAGACACTGTCAGTAAGAACAAATTGTAAGCAATAGCCCAAATAAATAAACAGAACAAAGATAAAAATTAAACAAAACTTTAGGTTTTGGAGTTTGTAGATGTTCATATACAGAAACTGAATAGTCAAATGTAAAATAACATTGCATAGCCTACTCTTATTTTTCTGTTTAAGAAAAGTTGTCTACTATTATTAAATTAATAATTTAAAAACTGCAAAGACCCACAAATACAAAGACTGTGCATGTGTGTAGTTCATGCAGGGATATTTGTGTATATTTTATAATAGACCTTTAGGTTTTGATGTTTTGTTAATGGCATTTATTACTGCAAAATTAAAGGCTGATGACTTGCGCTTTGTGATTATCAACATTGAGTGAATACAGACTAGTTCTTGTTGAAGAAAGGGCCCCTCAAGAGGTAAAGCCCAGGGGCCCCTTACACTGTTAATGCGGCCCTGCCTATAACAGTAACTGCATAATTTAGTTATGCTTTAATGCATGCTGGAAACTCACAAAGCCTTAACATTTCAACAACATGAAATTCTTTTTTCAGACAACTGTGTTTGGCTAGTTGGGACACCATTTGAGGTAACTTGGTTTGTCTGACACAGGTTTTTATTTAGTTTCAAGAAAATAGCATTTTTTACTATTTGAGACTCAAAATGTCTTGTAAACTAGAAAATATGCAGTTGTCTTTTCTACAGTGTAGGCGTTATCCTTGATTCCAACTCTGAACCGTTGTCAAACTAAAACAGTTCCTTTCCAAGAAGGAAGTGATCCATGCACTTACATCCTACCTTGATTAATGCAATTATATAACCCTGCTGAAAAACTAGCCTAAGCATCATCTTAGAGATCTCCGTTAAATAGCAGAAGTTATTACTCCACCACAGGGGTGTCAAACTCAATTCCTGGAGGGCCGGAGCCCTGCAGACTTTCGATGCAACCATAATTAAACACACCTGATCCAACTAATCAAGTCCTTCAGACTTAATTGAAAACTGCATAGTATGCATGTTGGAGCAGGGTTGGAACAAAACTCTGCAGGGCTGCGGCCCTCCAGGAACTCCAGTTTGACACCCCTGCTCCACCATATGTCTGACACGTCAATAACTGTAGGCATGTTTCCCTTCAAATTATATCCTATTACCCTTCAAAATGCGCAAATTGCAAATGCGAATTGAAAATATGCCTAATGGAAACGCGTCAAATTCGCGAAAACACCCATATATCGCATAAAAGTTTTTACGCTCGCATGAGGTGGTTTTTCAGACAATGCGAAAAAGGAATAATTCGCAAAACAGCAATGGAAACATTTTTTTTTTTGCATTTCCAGGTCCTGTGATATACGTGAACAGTCATATGATCATTCTTTATTGTTTATTTGTGGAAACTGGCACCCTTGGGCATGATGCTGCAGGTGCTACAAGAGGCCCTATTGCACTGCACAGCTCAAAAATAGTGGATGCGTTCAACCAGAAATTCTGAATCCACAGTTCCTCCATGAAATCGCGCACTATTACTTCCCAGAACAAGCGCGTATGTGGCCGCTCCCAAGTATAGGGGGCTTTCCTTGCCATTACTGCTTATATAACCCGCCTACGGCTCAGATTAAAATAAAAACGGCTAAAGCGTTTTGAATGACTTACCGTGAGAGGACGAGTTTTAGTCGCATGATATGGTTAATGGAAACACTGTCATTTCGCAACAGTTTTTAATCGACATTTAGAAAATATTGCAAAAGCTTCATGCAAATTTATAATGGAAACGTGTCTAATGGCGCTGTTTTTTTAACTAATGTGGTTCAAACAGAGATGCAATCATGCACGGGAAACATCTAGGTTACTTAGGTAACCCACGTCCCCTGAAGGAGGGAACGGAGACGTTACTTGGGAACTTGCTAATGACCAATCACCTCTGAGCTAAAGAGAAAGGGCCAATGAATATTGGCGAGTGGATTTGCGTACGCCGTAGCCACTCCCCTGTACATACGGGTATATAAGATGGCGGGCATACACTCATTCAGATTTCTGCTGAAGAGCCAAGCCGTGGCCCAGCCCCAGGCGGAGGGGCCCGGGATTGTGGCAAGGGGAAGTAATGTCTCCATTCCCTCCTTCAGGGAACGTGGGTTACCTACGTAACCTAGACGTTCCCCTTCAGTTGTTTCACTACAACGTTACTTGGGAACTAACGTCGGAAAACAATCCGAAGCCGTGCTAAGTGGAGACAATGACAAGATTTTAGTCATGTGTAAAGAAATAGAAACATATACCTATTCTGGTTATAGATATGTAAGGGAAAAAATGATTGTAACCGTGAAGTATATTGAGATATGATGCCACAACTGGCGGGCGAAGGAACTCTGGCCGGAGCACAGCCGCGAACTACTGCGGCCTAGTCTGGGCTGCGGGGCAAGGACGACCCAGAGTACACTGATGGAACAGCTGGGAGTATAGCGCACGGATCCTGGAGGAATGGCGCAGCAAGCCGACACCGACACGGCCTCCCTCCAGAAACCTTTTTTTAAACACACGGGAGGACACAGGCTCAAACCCAGAGATTATGGAACCTCATGGAGATATTGGTGTCGCCCAGCCCACAGCTCTACAAATATCGCTAGAGAGGCACCATGCGCCAGCGCATAGGAGGAGGAAACACTCTGGAGGGAGTGAGCTCGAACTCCTAGGGGGCATGGCTCACCCTGAATCTCTTTCAAGGTCTCTCAAGGTGGGTTGAATCTCTTTTCAACCCACCACTGGCCAACCTCTGCCTGGGGACAGCATTCCCCTCTGCTGTCCTTCCTTAGCAACAAGGAGCTGCTCAGAGCATTTGAAGCTCCAGGTGCGGAAAACATTAACCCGTGGGTAACACAACACAGGCCGGGTCTGCCTCCCCCGGGGCAGAGCTTGCAGTTCACCATCTACCCTGGGGGGAGAGATGGGAACTTTGGACACACAATTGGGCCGGGTCCCAGGCAAGCGTGGGAGTAGCTGGCCGGATTAACGGCACACTTCATTGACAGAAATGCTTGTAGGTTTACCCTCAAAGAAAGGCGAGCATGGTCAGGAGTGAGGATATCTCAGCCCTACTGAAACCGGGGCTCGAAGGGAGCACATCGCAGCTTAGAAGACTGCGGAAAGCTCCCAGGAGGGGAGAGGTGCGGACCAAAGTTTTTTCTTCCTCCTCACACCTCTACAGAACCTAACGACAAGGTGAAGCTCCCCAGGTATAATAGCAAGCTGCAATTACTACAACATATCTTACCAAAGTTGAAGGGGGGCAGCCTGCTCTCCAACTTCTCCTGCAGGAAGGAGAGCATCACACCAGTCAGACATTTCAGAGGGTTCTCTAGTGAGGAGAACAGTAGTCAACGAACAGACCCCACCTCAGCGCAAAGCCAGCCTCGTAGGGGGGCCTAGCCTGAGTGATAGGGCTATCATCGCCAGTGAAGACTAGTGAGGTCTACCGCGTCCTGTCCCGCCACCTAGCAAGCAGCAAAACAGAGCACGGGAAGGAAGTTTATACTCCAGGGGGCTTTCCAGGGAGGGCTGCCATGAGGAGCAAAGACTGGCAAACCAGGTCTGGGTGGGCCAATATGGCGCAACCAACAGAACCAGCTCCTCGTCCTCCCTGAACTTGCAAAAGCTTGTGCAAGGAGGCTCACTGGGGAAGAAGGCGTACTTGAGAGGACCCCGGGGGCAGCAGAGTACCAGCGCTTCCCACCGGAGGGAGGGGAGCTGGTGATGAAATACTCTGGGGGGGGCAGAATTATCTGAGCCTCCCCGAGTCGACTCCAACTGAGTTGCCGCCGGGGATGGAGAAGCCGTTCTCCAGGGAAAGTGGACTGTCGTACTTACGCTACACGAGTGAGCTCTCCCGGAAAAAAGAACAGCGCGCAGCATCTAAGCCGCATCGGACTCCAACGGAGAAGATGGTTGCGAGTTGCGACCTTTGATGGAAGCGTAGATCACCCTGGTGATGATGTACACAACAGTCACAGAGTTGTCCATATAGACCAGCACATGCTTGAGCCCAACCCTGTGATGACCTCAACATGTCTGGACACCTGACTTACGGACTTGCCCATAAGAGACAGGGTCGACCAATGGGTTGAAGATGGGTAGCGACACTCTGGGAAACGCCAATCTAGAATGTGCCATGGCCATCTCGGGACTCGGTCAATTAGCCAGTGCTGAAGCAGTCTCATATGAAGCAGCCGAGCGAGCGGCAGACATATGGAGCCTCTGAATTTTAAGACGGTCTGCTGTCTTGTGGCTGAACAGTATCAGGCAACTCAGCACCGGCTGTGCACTCATTAGCGAGTCGGCTGCCATGTTGACTGAGTCCATCTCCATGCCGAGAGAGGAGAGCTCTGCACAAGGGGGAGCTAGTGCTCTCTCGGCTGACCCGAGACCCTGAAGGCCTGGGTGCTGAAGCACCAGGTCCCTGCACACGCACAACAAGTTGACCAACGTGCCACGGTGGGGCAGGCTGAGAAAGGGGGGAGGGGGGGGGGGGGGGAAAGGGGAGTGACTCAATTCAGAAGGAAGAATATTCTCGATTTTTCCAGGCGCATCCACGACGCATCGAGAGCGGAGAATGCAGGTCATGGTTGCTTAGCAACGGCAGCCGCCGCAACAGCGCCGGCTACAGAGCGCTTTGAAAAGAAGCGCCTAGCGTTTTCCACGCGTTTTTGGGCGCGACATGTGAACAGCCCATAATGCGTGCCTGATGTCATTTTAATTTAACACGTTAATAATGAAATTAAACAATTTTAGGATAAGGACCCCCTGGAGGATCACTGAAGCCCACTGGTTGAGAAACCCTGCACTAGGCTACCTCTTTCAGTAGCATGCCCATTGAAATTGAACAAATTATTTTTTTTTTTAAATCATTTTAATTGTTTTATTGTTGTGATTATTACTTTTTATGATTATTTTAATTCATAATCTCATGATTTTATTATTTCCTTTTATGTAAAGCACTTTGAATTACCATTGTGTATGAAATTTGCTATATAAATAAACTTGCCTGCCTGCCTGCATTTTAGTACAATGCAAATACATTAAACCAAATATGTGTACTACTACTTATCACAACATTGTCAGTTGTCAATCGCAAACGCTAATTAATTAAAACATCTCTCTACCGAACTACCTACTGTAGCTTAATTTGCGGAGAGCGAAGAGAAAGCACCCGTTTGATAAATGATCCAGTAATGGAGAAATAATTACCTCTAAGAAATAATCTTTTTTGAGTAACGACCCCAACACTGGCTATGTCCATGCTGGAGTGTGACATGATTTGTGTCATGTGCAGGTGGGATGGGTCGCGTACAATGGTACATGTTTATACTTCTCATCCAACCACAATCAAATTCACTCTATACGGATAGCGCAATTTATCTGGATAGGTTTTTTAAACGATGACAAGCCGGAATGAAAACAAAGGAGTAACGAGGCTATTTTAAAAATGTAAGGAGTAGAAAGTACAGATAATTGCGTGAAAATGTAAGGAGTAGAAGTAAAAAGTCGGCTAAAAAAATAATTACTCCAGTAAAGTATAGATACCCAAAATTTCTACTTAAGTAAGGTAACTAAGTATTTGTACTTCGTTACTTGACAGCCCCCAAAAGAGCAATCTCCGCCAACCCTGGGTTGCCCGTGTCAGGTAGCTCTGCAGCTCTGCAGTAAAACACTGCACTCCTTCAGACAGCAGTTAGATCTGGCAGCGGCGGCTGCAATGAGCGATCTCTCTCTCTCCCTCTCTCTCTTCTTTCCGTGAACTTCCAGTGAAACTGGAAGTTAAATAGGGGTTGACAGATAATCAAGGAAATTAGCACCAGGTGCCAGATTAACACCAATAACTAGGAGGTATCTGAAAGTGTTCTCTAATTTTGAACAGTGTGTTTTCTGCAAAATAATGTTTTTTGTTGAAATGCCTTAGTTATTTTGTGGAAAAGGTGTTCTGGTAGCATGGTATAGACAGGACAACAACTCCTTCAACTGTTGAGCAGTGAAGATGACATTATTTCAGAATTGTTCAATTGTTTATAAATTGTTCTCTAATTTTGATCTCCAGTGTACATTGGCCCTTTCTATTTAGCTCAGAGGTGATTGGTCACTAGCAAGTTCCCAAGTAACGTCGTAGTGAAACGACTGAAGGGGAACAGTTGTGACTAGATTTCCACAACAATCAGACTATGGTGGTTAATCAACAAGCTACATCATTGTATGGGAAATGTATCCCAACTTAATTTCCAAAGTTTCCAGAGCAGCTGAGTTTGAGCTATGGTAAATTTGCTTTATGGAACCAAATCATCTGACAGTAAGTCAGACTAACTGAAATAAGCCTCGCTTTTTTGGTAAACTGGTTTTATAAACAGGCCCCAGTTTGGCTTGGCCAAAACTAAGAAATAATGACAGAACCTAAAATGAATAAGGTTCAATAAAGTTCAGTTCAGTATTTGCATTAGCAATTATATTGCATAATGCAATTAGCACAAAAAAATAAAAAACATTTTTTTCCTTCGACTGAATGGTTTTGTGAAACCATTCAGTCAAAGGTTCTTTAAAGAACCATCTCTTTCTTAACTTTGTATAATCTGGTTCTTCACATGTTAAAGGTTCTTTATGGAATCATTTAGACAAAAAAGTTCTTCTGTGGCATTATGAAGCACCTTTATTTTATAACCACCACTCTGACTTTTTAACTTTTAAATTAGTTTTCACCTTCAACAAGAAAAAAACAGCTAACAGGGAAATTCATAAATTGTGAAGACATATTTTTTGGAATGAGATTAAACCAAGATTGAAAGTATTCAATATCGGAGATGAAAAAAAATAAATAAATCACCAAACAGTCTCATAAGAGGAGAAAACATTAATTCTTATCTGAGAGATGTTGGCATATGATGGAAGCAAATGAGGAAAATTTGTGGATGATTTAAAATAAGGTTCAGTAACTTTGAAATGCTTACCACATTTATATGAGCCTGTGACTCCAAGGAAATTGATATAATGAAAAAGGTTTTTTCTTGCTTCAGAGGTTCATGTTTCTTTGCTGCTTTTTTACAAATAGTTGTGTCCACTTTTGTTCCCTGAAACATCTATAAAATTAACATAAAATATGCAGTCAATTTCAACAGTATATGCTTTTCAATGTATTTTTTTAAACCAAAAGATGTCAATGACTTTCACAAATTACTTTCTGATTTTGTTAAAATATTTATGAACACTAGCCCTGTAAAATGAAAAACTCCCAACACAATGATAAACATGTACACAGTTTTCATGAAGTATTAAACACACCTTAGACATTGCAGGATCAACCATGTTAAGTATCTGCTGAAGACATTTTGCAGCATCTTCTTGTTTATGAACTGATAAAGTAACATGAAGCAGGAATGAGTCAAATAGAACTATAGAAATAAAATGTAATATTTACTACATGGCTTTACTTTGTTTTCAATCTTTAAATCCTATTTCACTTCCAAATGCAAATCCTAAACCTACCGTTGATTTTAAGTTCAGCTGTGATTCCTTCAGTAGTGGCAATGGTTCCTTTTTTAGACTTTAAATCCTTAAACACTTGTGCAATGCTATTATCAATAGTGGAGAGGGTCGCAGGAGACATTTTCAAAGTGGGGGGGGGCAAACTGTAAGCAAAAGCCCAGATAGTAAAATCAGATTTCCATCACTTCAGGCTCACCGTCGGACCACCATCATATATTAAACTTGCCTGATCATTAACATAATAATATTGATTATTATTACAATACGAAATGAGTGAAATACGAATTAATAATCAAAACTTAGAAATAAGCAAAATGTCTGCAGAATGCCAAATCTGTCCCCTGTAGACTAGCCTATTATGTCAGATAAAGATTTATTTCAAACACTTGACTGATATAAATATTATAATATGAAGTGAGTTTGGAGTAAGTACGTTATTAAATGTGATATTTTCACATGCTTTCAGGTGTAGCAGCATGTCTACACAGAGCCGTAGTTCACAGAGAAGCTACGCAAACAGCTGTCATTATTGCAAACGATTTCTTTCGATTTCATAATCGATCGATTAACCCTTTAAGACCTGCCATAGAACAATTCCGCCAGAGTATATCTTTGTATTTTTACATGCTGTGCTGTCATTTTTTGAGTATTTTCATATGCCATATATCAATACAATCCTTATACCTCCCATTTGAAGGCTATGTATGTAGGAAATCAATAGTAACTAAGTAAATGGCTCAAAAGTCATATTTTATACATATTTTATTAAATACAGAAATATGACAAATGTAAACCTCAAACTTGTCAATGTAAAAAAATTGCATTAAACACTTTAAAACTACACAAAATTTATTTGGATCATGTACATCAATTAGTTTGTGAGATACACCCATTTTTATAAACAGTGCGTCATGAAGTCAAATTGGTAATTATTTTTTTTATTAGGCCTATTTATTATTTATTTTGTTTTTGAGAGCAATTCTTTTGAGATGGAACAATTCATTGGTAAATCAAAATAAATAGCGACCATGTCTGATATTCTTATGTTATAAAAAAAATAACCTGTACATTATCAGACCTAAACACACTGAAAGGCACCCCTACATTAGGGCTGTGCCGATATTCAGACGCGCTATCATGCGCATCTGGTCAGTAATGCCGGTTCTCTGATTAGTCCTAAATCTTATTCACGTTTTCATTCATGCAGCTGCGTTTGCTACAGAGCTGTAGTTCACTGACAATCTACTCAAATATCACCTTCAGTATCGCAGGCAATACATATCGATAAAGCATGTGAAACTGCGTAGCTTGTCAGCGAACTACGGCTCTGTGTAGTTAACGTGGCTGTGTGAATGAACAGGCGAATGAGATTTAGGACTAATCACCGAACCGGCATTACTGACGAGATACGCATTATGTGTGTGTGTGTGTGTAAGAAAAAATGAAGCAACAGACTGTAATGACAAAACGAGACGAAGAGTAATAGAACACAGTAGCCTAGCATAGCATGCACTGCATTCAATTCAAATGTCGTGCCATGTGACATCACCACACGTGACAAACCTTGGGGTCATAGTGCACAGAACGTAAATACGTCTATGAGTCATAGGAAAAGGTAGATCGCAACCGCAAATCTATAGAACGTGTGCAAAGACGCACAAAGCGTTGTACTATTTATTTTGTTGTAAACGAAAATTACGCAATCCGTGCAGACTCATTAGAAGGTGAAAGCAACGCAACAGAATCATATTGTAGGCTTGATTTGAATGTGCAACATCTCTAATTTTGTATGCAAAAAGAATTATTGTGCTACTTATTTGGGTTCATTTTCTATAGGCTTTTAAACAGAGACACGCAAATGGGAGCGCCGACGCTCCCGTCGGTTTTATAGGGTTAAATCGTTTGCGATAATAAACACGATTAAGCGTATCTTTTCTATGAAGTACGGCTCTGTGTACTACATGCCGTTCCACCTGAACACAGGTGTTGGAGATTTACTGCTGATTACACAACCGGCTTCACTGACAAAATGCGCATGACAATCGCCTTCGATTAATTGACCAGCCCTAGTTATGATCCAGATAGACATGATGAATTAAACCAGTGGTCCTCAATCTTTTTATACCAAGTACCACCTCAGAAATATTTGGCTCTCCAAGTACCACCAGACAGGCACAAGTAAGACTAAATTCCCTGCCTGTTTAGGACCGCTGTCAGATGCACCAGAAGAAGATGTACCGTTCACTGTCAAATAGGAATAGGCTACACACAGTGGCAGCTGGTGCTAAAAAAATTGGGGATTTAAAAAAAATAAATAAAAAAAAAGTAATTTATTTTCTCCTTGTCACTGAAAAGGGCTTTTCACACTGCGCTTAAGCCCAGGTTATCAATGTTCTAAACACCGCTTTTAACCCTGGGTAAAGACACGTTTCACACTTGTAATTTGAAAGCAGTGTTAACCCAGCATTGCGGTGCTAAGTTCCTTCAGTGTGAAACGGAGTGGTGTTTGCTTGTTGCTGTTGGACGCTTGGCAACAGACAGCCAATCAGAAATTGAGCAACGAAGTTAAGTCACGTCAGTAGCAGGAAATGCGTGTCTTGTAAACAGCAGCCGGTGAGAAGTACCGTAAAGTAAGAGATGTCAAAAGACGGAAAGCGTACATTATGTAAATGTTCACATAATTTGCTCCTAGTTTTCTTTCTCTTGTACTTTTGTTTTCTTGCCTTTGTGCATCTCATGACGCTTAAAACGGCTAAAGACCCATGCAGTGACATTTTTAAATAACTGGCAAGGTGCGGAAATTCCGTGTAAACAGGTTGCCTGCTGTTTGTACAATCAGTGACAGTGACACCGCAAATATGCAAATAAGAAGGTTAACCCGGGGTTTAGGAATGTACTAATGTGTGAAACGCCTGTTAATGAATACCCAGGATTAACTGTTAACCCCAGATATAGTATGAGCAGCGTGAAACGTGATTATAGATAACCCAGGATTCTGTTTACCGTGGTTTAGGATGACCCAGGGTTAATAATTTCAAGTGTAAAAAAAGCCCTAAAGATGTCTGAAATTAACATTTTAAACATAATATACTGTGCCAACGGCACACCTGATGGAGTAATTATTTAGACCTGTATCTACATAACTGTAAAACACAATAGTATTTTTTTTTTTATACAATTGTAACTAGAATTTTATCAGCTGAAATTACCACCGGAACAAAATGTCTCAGGCTACGTATTTAACACTGGTAAAGTGGAACTTTAACACTGAGTCATTAGAGTTCATCCTATAGGGGTGGAATCAGTGTTGCCAGTGTCTGAAGCACGTGTAACCACACGCCAATCATTGGTAGATGGTAA
This sequence comes from Cirrhinus molitorella, assembly GCA_033026305.1. Lineage (NCBI taxonomy): Eukaryota > Metazoa > Chordata > Actinopteri > Cypriniformes > Cyprinidae > Cirrhinus > Cirrhinus molitorella. Next base: position 2,251,068 of record CM065119.1, read on the forward strand.
TCCATGATGTCACAAAAGGAGTATAACAGGGGCGTCTGCAATACAGGAATTTGTACTTATTTTACAAGGTGGCTAATTTTTATGAATTTGTACGACTCCTTTGCAATTCCTTTCCTTTTTAAGCCAATAAAAACAAAACTTGTCTATATTTCTATTCGGACGGAACTATTTTTACACGGGGTAGAAACATTTGCGGACTTTGCAATTTTAATCCATCCTAATGTGCCACGTCTGTGTTTTTCTCACACAACCTCTGTAATAATTCCAGAGCAAATTACCAACCGTTTTTTGGCAAAATCAGTGATCTGAGAAAACTAATCCTGTCCGAATGTGAATGTCTGTGATTGCAGATGATATTTTTTTCACAATGCATTTCCTTGTGTGTTTTGGCCAACGTGAATTATCATAGATGCTCTTACTGAATGCATTTTTTTATATGTTTGTCTCCCAGCAAAGAAATGTAAAAAATAATTAATCAATAACAATAATAAAATCAAGAGCCAGATCACATTGTAACGTGCTGTGCTAGAGTGGGAACGTGGAGACGAGAAGACATTAAATCCTTTTAACGAATAACAATCAATCCAACACTGGGAAAGACGGGGTATTTATACATCTAACAGGAAACGTGGGAACACCAACTCGAAATGGAAACAAGACCATATAAAGGAAACATGGAAACAAGGCTTGGGTGAAAACACGACATGGACATGCAGACATCTGACATAACACCCCCCTTCTGGAGTCTCGTGCCATAACATACAACCGGCGAGGGGGTGCGGATCCGGACAGTGCTCTGGGAGAGCAGGCTCTGGAAGAGACAACTCTGGATGAGCGGGCTCTGGGCAAGACGACTCTGGACGAGATGACTCCGGACAAGACGACTCTGGACGAGCGGGCTCTGGACGAGACGACTCCGGACGAGACGACTCTGGACGGGCAGGCTCTGGCCAAGACGACTCTGGACGAGACAACTCTGGGTGAGCAGGCTCTGGACGAGCGGGCTCTGGGCAAGACGACTCTGGATGAGACGACTCAGGACGAGACGACTCTGGACGAGCGGGCTCTGGGCAAGACGACTCTGGACGAGCGGGCTCTGGACGAGCGGGCTCTGGGCAAGATGACTCTGGATGAGACTACTCTGGACAAGTGGGCTCTGGACGAGACAAATCCGGATGAGACGACTCTGGACGAGCGGGCTCTGGGCAAGACGACTCTGGATGAGTCAACTCCGGACGAGATGACTCTGGATGAGCAACTCTGGACGAGACGACTCTGGACGAGTGGGCTCTGGGCAAGACGACTCTGGATGAGTCAACTCCGGACGAGATGACTCTGGATGAGCAACTCTGGACGAGACGACTCTGGACGAGCGGGCTCTGGAATAGACGGCTCTGAACGAGGTGGCTCTGGATGAGTGACTGTAACGTGACTTGGCTTATAGACGTCAGCCATAATGTGACTTGACTCGTGGATGCCAGCTGTGTTGTGACTTCTCTCATGGATGTGACTCAGCTCTGGAACAGCAGCCGTGATGTGATTCAACCCAGGAGCAGCAGTCTTGACGTGCTTGGCTTGATCCAGGAACAACAGCTGTGACTTAACTTGTCTCAGGAACAACAGCTGTGACTTGACTTGCCTCAGGAAGAACAGCTGTGACTTGACTTGTCTCAGGAACAACAGCTGTGACTTGACTTGGCGCGTGGACATCAGCAGTGACATGTCTTGGCTCGTGGATGTCAGCCGTGTCTTGACTTGGCTCATGGACGTCAGCCGTGACTAGGCTCATGGACACCATCCGTGACATGACTTGGCTCGTGGACAGCAGACGTTTTGTGACTTGTCTCATGGACACCAACCGTGATGTGACTCGGCTCATGGACACCAGCAGTGACGTGATTCATCTCAGGAGCAGCAGTCATGATGTGCTTGGCTTGATCCAGGAATGACAGTTGTCACTTAACTTGTCTCAGGAACAACAGCTGTGACTTGACTTGGCTCAGGAACTACCTTTCTCCAATGAGCGATCCCCTTGGCTGATCTCCATGATGTAATCCTCAGCCCAGTTTGTCATTTTGTTGGTTTTTCTGTTCTGTAACATGCTGTGCTGGAGTGGGAATGTGGAGACGAGAAGTTCTTGAAATATTAATCCTTTTAATGAATAGCAATGATGAAGATGACAAAGACCCAGAGAAACACACAAATGTAACATAAACAACAGCAGACAATCCAACACTGGGAAAGATGGGGTATTTATACATTTAACAGGAAACACCTGGGAACACTGACTAGAAATGGAAACAAGACCATATAAGGAAAACACAGAAACAAGGCTGGGGTGAAAAAAGACATGGACATGCAGACATCTGACACACATCAGCATCAGGTAAAATTACTTGCGTTCATTTCTGCACTCAAAATGTTTTAATTAGCCTATGCACATTAATGTATATTATAAATGAAACATGGTTTTACTACAAATAAATAAAATAGTGTAACCAAACATTAACCATGGTTTTGCTATACTAGCCAACAGCTGCACTGTGGTATTTGTAACAAAGACGCCCGGTGATAAGATTCGAAACTCAAATGTAGTTTAGAAAACTAATCCCATCCGAATAGGGCTTATGTCTTAGTACTCTGAAAAAACTTTCACGGAGTAGCCTAACCAAAAGGGGATTTTACACCACACTTAATACATCCATTATTTCCAGGGGTGAAAGCAGCCCTCAACTTTTAGATATACAGTGATGAAAACACTGTCTACCTATACTTCTCAGGTTTCTGAACATGGGTCATACTAGAGAGGCCTATATAGCACCGGTCAAGAGGGAAGCATACATCCCCACTTCAAGAATATATTCCAACCCTGGAAAAAAAAAGATATTAGATGAGAGATGCCAGAAACAGTCAACCTCTGTCCACAACTATTGACCAATGCCAGTTTCACCTTGGATGGCAGGATGCCCTCAGCAGTGTGGGGCAAGTTACTTCCAAAATGTAATACATTAAATGTTACTTACTATTGCTTTTTGAAAATAGTTACATTACAATATTATTGTCTCTGAATTGTAATGCATTTCATTACGTTTGAGTTACTTTAACTTTCATGCACTGCTAAGTGAGGGAAAAATTATTTGAGCCCCTGCTGATTTTATACATTTGCCCACTGACAAAGAAATTAGCAGTGTATAATTTTAATGATAGGTTTATTTAACAGTGAAAGACAGAATAACAACAAAAATAAATCCAGAAAAGCTAATTTCAAAAAAGTTCTAAATTGATTTGCATTTTAATGAGTGAAATAAGTATTTGATCCCCTATCAATCAACAAGATTCCTAGCTTCCAGGTGTATCTTATATAGGTAATGAGCTGAGATTAGGAGCACTCTTATAAAGAGCTGCTTGGAGCACCTGAAGCTCTTGGTGTGGTCCACATAAACGCGCAGTGCATGCACGGGACCCAGCGATACCAAGGCTGGGTCTGCCTTTTTCGAGGGCAGAGTTTGCAGGTTCACCACCTGAACTCTCTTTATTCCACCACCTGAAATCTCTTTATTCAGGCCGGGGTCTCAAGGTCACACGAGAGTAAGCCAGACCAAACTCAAGGCACTATCGAAGACTAATGGCCTGCCTCATAGAAATTACTACAGCCTGGGTAGGCCAGTGGGTAGGTCAGTTGTCCTGATTGACAGGTTCCTGAGAGATGTGAGGAGGCTGAACCCTTTTACTGCACTCATCCCCTCTTGGGATCTCTCCATGGTCCTCCAAGGCCCATGAATGGCCCCCCTTAGGCTGTTATTTTTTTAGTCTTAGTTAAGTTAGGCTTAGTTGTGACTTAGCTCTTGAACAGTGCTTATCCCTGGAGGAGGCTCCTTCTTTCTTCAATGTTTTCAATCTAATGCTTTTACAAGACTTGACTCTTTGTGATGTACTCGTGCAAATAATTAACCATTTACGTTTTCAATACAAATTTTGATTTGAACTGAACAAAACAGAAAAAGGAAACTAATAGCACCAACATCAGAATAAAAAGTGCATTTATGGTGCAAATGTTTCTATCATTACCGCGGGAAGTAGGGGTGCTGAGGGTGCTCAGGGCAGCACCCCCTGTCGTGTAGCCCAAGAAAATTGAGGGGGCTGGGGGTGCGGTGTTAAAAATAAATTTATGAAAATTTTGTAATAAAAAATTTTATCACTTTACGGTAAGGTTCATGAATTACCATGAATTCATGAATGAATTCATGCATGAATTATGCATTACTTCATGCATTAATATCTCATGATTTATCGGGAACTAACATGAGTTAAATGTCTTTCATTCATGATTTCATGTATGAACAACACCTTAATTAATACATAAAGATGGGTACATCATCAGGATTTATGATTTATTACACATGATCATGATGTTTTTCTTTGTTCACAAAAAATCCACATGCATATAGGCTAGAACAGAATATCAGTTAATGAGAGAACTAATGTTTTTCATGAATCTGAGTTATCAAGCATGATCATGTTACAGCAGCTTACAGGTAAATTAAAGGGTACATAACATACACAGTTTCACCTAATCTCATGTTATTCCTGAGTACCTATAGATTAGTACTGTATCCTTATTATCTCTCAGAAGTCTTTAGTTTTATCATATTTATAAAATTAAAATACAGCTTTCCGATTTTATCCGGAGAAACTCAAGCTTCTGGAGGCGCTCCGTGGGCGGAGCTAAGTTTGACAGTCACTTGCGCTGAGATTGCTAATAAAACAGACATTTGATGGCGTTTCGCTTACCATCTGCAGTCTGGGATCTTTTATAGCTGGGACCGCTCCATCGTTCAGTATCAAACAATGTCCAAATCCAGCGGCGAACTGGGCCTTGTATATGAAACATTCGTCAGCAAACTCACACTTGCTAAACTCCATTGCTGCCCCGGAAAAAGGAACTGCATCCACTGTTCACGTAACGCTGGGTTCTTCAGGAAGCTGAGCAAAGTTATCTTTGCCTTACAACCAAAACCACACTTAATAATGGGTATAAGTAATGGGTATTAAATACTGGGTAATCTCGCATTTTTGCATCTAGCCCTTATTTTAGTGCTTAATGTTAGATCTTTCCTATTCTTGGAACAAAATCAACATCAGCATCACTCAACATCAGCAACAGACAACTACAATGACAAAATCTCTTATGTTAAAAAAAAACTTTTATAAACAGAACGAATAAGACTGACCTATACACCAAATAAAGAAAAGGTTTTTGAATTCCCCCTACTTCAAACAAATGCTTAGTTTGTGGTTCATTAGGTTATTATGAATTAAGAAAAAACAAAAAACAAAAACAAAAACATGAATAATGAATAAGGATAATATGTTTTACCCACGTTGTAACAAAAAGTAAATAAATAAATAAATAAATAATGATAATGTAGAGTCCTGTATGGGCCTCAAATCAAGGCCTGTAAGCCTGGACCTGGTTCGACAACTTCTCACAATTACTGGCCCAAGCCCACTGGAGCCAGTGTCTTCTGTCTTTCTCTTTTCCTCAGCCATTCAAATGTTTCAGTTTTGTTTTTAATGGCAAAAGTGAATATATTTATGTTTTTATAAAGTTAATTTAGAAACATTTTTTGACTGTTAAATTTATGTTTTTTTCTTAAAGTCACGACCTGGCGGCCAGCAAAAAGTGCCTGATCAACGCTTCAAGCTTATAACAATGTTTGTTTAAACGTTTAGCCTAGATACATGATATTAGGCACATATTTAATCGTTTGCGAGGACAGTGGGTGCTGAAGTGCACTTTACAGGACACGGAGACATCAGCGCGATCGCTTACATACAGTATACAGACATAATAAATGCATCTATAGACCTTTAAATTGCTTTAAAACGGTGTAATATAATTTCTAAGATTTATCTCTAAAGGTGCGTCCAATGAGGAGATGGTGAGTAAGGTCAACTTCATCTTTGTGACAAAGACTCATGATGTAGCTAACACTAGTTTATTAATAGATGATTCAAATATCTCCTTATTTTCCCCCGACACATTTATGGTAATTTTAGTTATTTTTTTAAAGTCTCTGGTCAGGTATTCAAGGGCAGGCTTTAAGATGGTTTAGATCCTACCTGTCTGATCGCTACCACTTTGTTTACTTAAACGGGGAGTCTTCTCAATTATCACCAGTAAAGTATGGAGTGCCACAAGGATCTGTCCTAGGTCCTCTGCTTTTCTCAATATACATGTTGCCCCTTGGCAATATTATTAGGAATTATGGAATTAGTTTCCATTGTTATGCTGATGATACTCAACTATATATCTCAACAAGACCAGATGAAACTTCTAAATTATCAAAGTTAACAGAGTGTGTTAAAAATGTAAAAGACTGGATGACCAATAATTTTCTCCTATTAAATTCAGATAAGACAGAGATATTACTTATCGGACCAAAAATTAATACACAAAATCTCTTGGATTACAATTTGCAACTAGATGGATGTACTTCTGCTTCCTCTACAGTCAAAAGTCTGGGTGTTATATTAGACAGCAACTTGTCTTTTGAAAATCATATTTCCCATGTTACAAAAACAGCATTCTTCCATCTTAGAAACATTGCCAAGCTGCGAAACATGTTACCTGTTTCTGATGCAGAAAAGTTAGTTCATGCATTTATGACCTCTAGGCTGGACTATTGTAATGCATTGCTAGGTGGTTGTCCTGCATCTTCAATAAACAAGCTGCAGTTAGTCCAAAATGCAGCTGCTAGAGTCCTTACCAGGTCAAGAAAATATGACCATATTACCCCAATTTTAAAGTCTCTGCACTGGCTTCCTATTAGGTTCCGTATCAACTATAAAATACTACTTCTTACCTATAAGGCCCTAAATGGTTCAGCTCCTGCGTACCTAACTAGTCTTCTACCTCGCTACAATCCATCACGCTCCCTAAGGTCGCAAAACTCAGGACTCTTGGTAGTACCTAGAATAGCAAAGTCCACTAAAGGAGGTAGAGCTTTTTCACATTTGGCTCCCAAACTCTGGAATAGCCTTCCTGATAATGTTCGGGGTTCAGACACACACTCTCTGTTTAAATCTAGATTAAAGACACATCTTTTTAGCCAAGCATTCACATAACGCATCTCATAATCTTTTACTGCTGTTATATCTGATCAATTGCACATTATGAATCCTTAGCTTTGGTTGAACAAATCCTTTTGCTTGGTTTGAACAGCAGCTACGCTAATTATGTTCCTATTGTTCTCTGTTTCTGCCACGGGATTGACATCCCGTGGTAACTAGGAATAACACAAGCTACAGTCTGGATCAGGAGCGCCGAAGAAGAGATGATGATGCCAACCCCTTGGAGGACTTTAGATGATATCAGCCCTGAAACACCACACATCACTACCGATTTTTACTACAGTGATTTGATTGCAACATATAATCATTAATGTTAACATTATACAATTTGTACAAACTTTAATTATTGTACAAATTCTAATTTAACAAACGTTATTGTACAAACTTTAATTATTGTACAAACTTTTAATTTGCTGTTAAGCTGCTTTGAAACGATTTGTTTCGTGAAAAGCGCTATACAAATAAACTTGACTTGACTTGACTTGACTTGGTCGGTGCAGCGCTTTTAATCCAGTCCTCTTTTTTATTATAATTCTTACAGCTGCACTGTAACCAAAATATTTTTTTTTTCCTTTTTAAAACAAATGCTTAGTTTGTAATTCTTTTTTTCTGTTTAGTTCAGAATCAGCCATCGCAGTGTCAAGGTTCTAGTATCACTCTAGTCATCTGCACATATAATATAAACATTAATATCCCCTATGAAAAGTAAAAATGGTTTTATTATTTAAATATTCAAATTTAAATAATTTTGCTTAGCTAAAAATACGTAATTATTTTAGACACAAATGGTTAAAGTGTTAAAACTTTGTAAAAGTTTTTGATATTGTACTTAATAATGACATTTGTTTTCCATTTTTTAATTAATAATTAATGAATTACCTCTTGTGTGATATTACCATATAGCTTTTATTTTGGTACACAAAGCTGTTGCTCTCCATAATACATTTGTGTTTTAGTATTACAATATGTTGTGACTGCATTGTTTCGAATATTAAACAAGTGTATCAACATATATTCTATATCCCGCAATTCAACAGAGAGATAAGAGGTGCGGAGATTGGATCAGTTTTTGTAGGAAACGACTGCCTCTTTAAATGTTTAGCCATGTCACTTCAGATTTTGAACTAATCAATCATGTTATCAATTTTACAGCACTATTGTGAATTTTACTGACATTGTAATATAGTCACTCTTTATGAAAACATCTAAATGGTTAAAAACTCACTTGTTTCCCACTCATTTTGGTATTCCCTAAAAAGGATGGGTGTTTCAGGTATTGGGAGACTAACATAAAATGACCAACAGTGCCATCTGCTGTTTTTGGAAGTTGCTCAATTGCATTTGTGAGAAAATCTGTCTGCACGCATTTGTGAGAAAAATCAAGCCAGGTTTCCTAATAAAAAGGCTCACAGTTGTAACACACAATAAATATATTGGCAGCGGCTAAAATAGCAATTGGATGGTATTTACTCCAAGTGAAAATAGCATATTTTATTAGCGAGAGATGCTATTTACACTAAATGCAAATAATGATAGATGCTATTTACACTAAGTGCAATTAGCAATAGGTTCTATTTAGACTATTTTCTGCTAATAATACTTATTGCAAATATATGCAATTATCTGCACCTCAGTATTGTAGTACAATAAAAACAGTATGCAGTAATTACGCATTGAATGTAAATTATCATTTTAATTCAATTTATTAAATGGATGCTGCCTTATTGGGATAAGAAGCCCTCCCTACACCTACCCTAACCTTAACCGATAATTTATTTAAAAAAAAAAAAAATTCATTTTTTTTTTTACATTTTTTACATTTTTTAATTTCCTTCATTTTTATTGAAAATAAATGCTCTTCCAATCTTATATGTGATTTGAAAATGGTGGGGAAAAAGTTTGTCAGAAGGTGGAATTGAACCTGGGTCGTCCATGTCGAAAAGAGTTATGTGCAGGCTTTATCCTCTAGGCCATTGGATCTGACATTTGACAGTCATCTTTTGCATTGATGACTATCCCCATTACACATTGGTGGGTGGAGTTAGTGTAAATAGCCATGGCCAACAAGATGGGCTATTTGCACTTAGTGTAAATAGACACTCCGAAATATCAACATCAACTGTATGCTTTGAGTTTGGGCTCCGTCAAGTCAATTTAATATTGTCTAATTTACAAACGAAAATCTAATTTTTACACCATCATTTACGTTTTTTATAACGTGTGAATATACCCCTTGTTGTGTTTTAAAACTAAAACAATCGGAATACCTTGTTAACACTAGTTTTGTTTTGAATTCCCGAGTCCGCTAGCTTATAGCCCGTTAGCATCACCAGCGTGGTTGCCGCTACTCTTGCTTGTGTTGTTTATACACACACACACTACCTGGAATCCTCTCGGGTAAGTATACAGCGCGATACTAACACTCCTACCACTTCCACTCATTGTGCTTCTCTGTGCAGGCCCTCTGCACCCAGGACGCGCTGTTCCCAGATGTCCTTCACTCCGGCGCCGGGACACCACGGACCCTGGGTGCAGCAGCAGCGGAAGACGCGAGCCAGGCCACGGACGAGGACCTCTCCCCCTCCGCCGCCCCCGGTCTTCGAGATCTCCACCCAGAACCGCTTCGCTCCCCTCCGTGAGACGGAACGCGACGCTGTGATCGTCGGAGATTCCATCGTCAGGTACGTTCGTGCTACTTTAGCTAAAGGTAATGTGCAAACTCATTGTTTTCCTGGTGCTCGTGTTCTCGATGTTTCTGTGCAGATACCCGCAATCCTGAAGGACGAGAGCGTCGGCGCGATCGTCCTGCACGCGGGGGTGAACGACATCAGGCTGCGGCAGACAGAGGTCTTGAAGCGGGACTTCAGCAGCCTGATCGAGACGGTTCGCAGCACGCCGCCCGCGACGAGGATCATCGAAAAGGTTATGCGTATTTGGTATGCTGTCCGAGGGAAGGGCTCCAAGCTCGGAATTTTGGCCCCAACCCATAGTACCCCCCTACAGGTTAGGACAGAAATAGTTGTAAGTGCGGAGAAGGGGTGGTGGAGGGATGCTGGAAAACTGTCAAGGAACAGAGGTAAGGCTGTAGTCTATATATACACACCTGTTGATTACTGATTGTGCACCTCTTGTGTTTAATCAGGTTAATTATCTGAATGTGCTCCTCCCAAACTTTGTTAATAAAACATAATTTAACAAGTTCACACTTACATATAGGAGAAAAGGTTATGCGTATTTGGCGTGCTGTCCAAGGGAAGGGCTCCGAGCTCGGAATTTTGGCCCGAACCCAGAGTACCCTCAAAAAAGAAGTGGAGCTAAGGACAGCTGCCCGATAATAGACTAAACCCTCAAAAAAGAGAGCAGAAATTTGGCGGGCTGGCATTTATCGGAAGAAGTCTAGTTTTTGACGCGGAGGATCTGCGCAGACTACAACGGGAGCAGATTGCAGCACCGCAGAAGATGAACAGTGTGGTTGGGTTGCTTGGTCAGGAGCTTACGTTGCTTTAATGGGAGCAACTCACAGGATCAGGCCGATGAGCCCTACCAACCGATAGGGGAGGAGCAGCGTGTTTTGGCTGTGGGACCCACAGGTCCATGGATGAGGAGCAGCGTGATCTTGGGAAGCCTGATCAGGGGTCTTTGATGGGAGCAGCTCACGTCGTTGGGCGGGTGAGCCCTACTGGCCAATAACAGGGCTTGAATTGCCCGACTGTTGGATGGGTAAGCCTTGCTGGAAAGAGTCTGGAGTAACTTACTCCCTTTTTTGAGCTTGGAGTAACTTACTTGCCTTTTTTGAGCTTGGATTAACTTACTCCCTTTTTTGAGCTTGAGCTTGGAGTAACTTACTTGCCTTTTTTGAGCTTGGAGTAACTTACTCCCTTTTTTGAGCTTGGAGTAACTTACTCCCTTTTTTGAGCTGAAGTAACTTACACCCTTTGAGCTTGGAGTAACCTACTCCCTTTTTTTGAGCTTGGAGTAACTTACTCCCTTTTTTTGAGCTTGGAGTAACACACTCCCTTTTTTTGAGCTTGGAGTAACTTACTCCCTTTTTTGAGCTGGAGTAACTTACTCCCTTTTGAGCTTGGAGTAACTTACTCCCGTTTTTGAGCTTGGAGTAACTTACTCCCCTTTTTTGAGCTTGGAGTAATTTACTCCCTTTTTTGAGCTGGAGTTACTTATCCCTTTTGAGCTTGGAGTAACTTACTCCCTTTTTTGAGCTTGGAGTAACTTATTCGCCATATTTTGAGCCTGGAGTAACTTACTCGCTTACATTCACTCAAATGGGAAGGCTCTCACAATATCTAACAGGAGTTCATAAATACTTGAGACATAAGACAGGTAAGCTTCACCGGTAGTCGGATGGAAAAGGCAAGGATTTGCTTGAACTGGGAGGCTCTCGCAGAATCCGACTCAATACTCATGGCATCGGAAGGGTCTTGCCGGTAGTTGAAAGAGAAACGTATTTGGTCCATTGGGAGAGCTCTTGAAGCATCTGACAGGGAGTTCAATACTTAGAACAATTTGAGTTGACTAAAAATCTTGGTGCTGCGTTGCATCTGAAAATTAAGCATATGACTGAATTATCTATGCCAGCGTACCCTGAATAAGTGCCAGAAAATCTGGATAGATAGGCAGAACTTTGAAAGCTGAGGTGATGTCAACTTTTGCCAGCCAAGTCCATGATTTTATCATATTGATTGCATGACGAATGTCCTACTATTGGGAGAGAATTCATCACAAGGAATCAAAGCGTTTATGCTAGAAGACAGAGAATTATGTGGAGGTGACAGATCGATTAGAAGTCATTTTTTACTCAAGAATTTTCCTAGTAGCCACTCTGATAACGTGGCTAACGTGGAACTGAGAAGGCGGGCATAGAAAGGGCTGATCATGATCCCTCATTTAATTCATGCCACCTATGGGGGAAAAGCTTAACAGATTATATCTGTGAAATGACTGAATGTAATCAGAAAAATGGTAACTTTTGGTGTCCACATTCAAGGATTTACAATTGCAGTACCATTTATGTCATAAAGAAATTGTTGGATATTAAAGCTTAAGTGAACATTTGCATTGAACAGACAATGAACAGACAACATTGTGATTTAAAATAAAGTAGAGAGCTGTGAGGGAGAGGAGCATGAGCCGCAATTGTCAGTAGAGGCAGCCCAGGGCCGGCGTTAAAAAAGGCTCTGCGTTTTGCTTTTGCTGTCGTAAATTTAATGTTGGAACGACCCGTGTGGATGCGTTTGTGAATGCTGGCTATCGTAACTGGAAAATTTTTGTGATTTTATTTTTCTTGTTCACTTTATGGGAAATAAGCTGACTGTACCAGTTGTATGTGTGTGCGCTTGCACTGTTTTTTATGCCTCGTTTTTGCAAACTATTGTTACTGATTGTGTGCCCCCTCCTTGAACGCCGCATGCCCCCCTGTTAGTTGTGGTCTGACGCTGACTCTGAGGCAGCCTCACGCTTAAAATCGGCCTCTGTGGCTTGAGGAAGGAAAAAGAAAAGCGTAAGAGAAAAAGGAGAAGACTGAGATGTAAGGGTTTGTGTTGCAAGCGGAGGCAGCATCATGCTTGCTTTGCCTGTTGCAGCTGTAGAGACCTGAAAAACCTAAGATGGGAGTCTTGAAGAACCTGTGTAGCCTACACTGCTAGCGGAGGCAGCCTCACACTAATGTTTGCTATGGGAACTGGAGGCCACTGAAAAGAAAAATGGATGGTAGCTTGGAGGAATGGAAGAGATGTGTGGGCCTGCGTTGCAAGTTACACAGCGTCATATCATAACCGTTGCAGCATGCAAAACAAATTTTGCATGCTTAAAGCCTAGTGTGTTCTCTGTAATCTTCTGATGTCTGATTTTGTAGCTGAGACAAACCAGACAGTTATTGATGTGCACAGAACAGACTCGATGACAGCTGAGTAGAACTGTTTCAGCAACTCCTGTGGTAGGTTGAACTTCTTCAACTGGCGGAGGAAGTACAACCTTTGTTGGGCCTTTTTTACAATGGAGTTGATGCGAGTGTCCCACTTCAGGTCCTGGGAGATGAAAGATCCCAGGAACTTGAATGACTCCACTGTAGCCACAGTGCTGTCCATGATGGTGAGTGGGGAAAGTGCAGGGGGGTTTCTCCTGAAGTCCACTATCATCTCTACAGTTTTGAGTGTGTTGAGCTCGAGGTTGTTATGACTGCACCAGACAGCCAGCTCTTCAACCTCCTGTCTGTAGGCAGACTTATCACCATCCTGAATTAGGCCGATGAGTGTGGTGTCATCTGCAAACTTCAGGAGCTTGACAGAGGAGTCTTTAGAGGTGCAATCGTTGGTGTAGAGGGAGAAGAGCAGAGGGGAGAGAACACAACCCTGAGGAGCGCCGGTGTTGGTGGTGCGGCTGCTGGACATGAATTTCCCCATTCTCACCAGCTGTTGCCTATCTGTCAGAAAGCTGTTGATCCATTGACAGATAGGGCTGGGAACAGAAAGCTGGTTCAGTTTGGTTTGGAGGAGTGGAGGAATGATGGTGTTGAAGGCCGAACTGAAGTCCACAAACAGGATCCTCACGTAAGACCGTGGTCTGTCCAGATGTTGCAGAATGAAGTGCAATGCCATGTTTACAGCATCATCCACGGATCTGTTTGCTCGGTAAGCAAACTGAAGAGGGTCCAGTAAGGGTCCAGTGATGTCCTTCAGATAAGCCAAAACCAGTTTTTCAAATGATTTCATGACGACAGACGTTAGTGCCACAGGTCTGTAGTAGTTAAGTCCTGTTATCTTGGGTTTCTTTGGAATGGGGATGATGGTGGAGCGTTTGAAGCAGGCAGGGACTTCACACATCTCCAGAGACCTGTTGAAGATATATGAGAAGATGGGGGCCAGCTTGTCAGCGCAGGTTTTCAGACAGGCTGGAGTCATACCGTCTGGACCTGGTGCCTTTTTTCTTTTGTTCTTCCTGAAGACCTGGCACACATCATTCTCGCTGATTTGTAAGGCAGGAGGGGGGGTTGCTGGAGGTGTTAATAGTTCTGAAAAGAGATTGTCTGAGCAGGTGTGGGGGCTTTCAAATCTACAATAAAACTCATTCAGGTCTTCAGCAAGTCGTTGATTCACCTCAGTGCTTGGGGATGGTGTCTTGTAGTTTGTGATGGCTTTCAGACCTGTCCACACTGAAGTTGGATCGTTTGAAGTGAACTGATCTTCTAACCTTTTTGCATAGGTCCTTTTAGCCACTCTAATCTCCTTATTCAGTGTGTTCCTGGTCTGATTGTACAAGACCCTCCTCTTTGGCCTGACGAAGATGTCTGAGTTTTGCTGTAAACCATGGCTTATCATTGTTGAATGTCAAATAAGTTCTGGTAGGGATGCATATATCCTCACAGAAACTGCTGTATGATGTTACAGTCTCTGTGAGCTCGTCCAGATCAGTGGCAGCAGCTTCAAAAACACTCTAATCAGTCAGTCCGAAACAGGCTTGTAAAGCCCGCTCTGTTTCGGTGGTCCATCTTTTTACAGTCTTTACTGCAGGTTTAGCAGATTTAAGTTTTTGTCTGTATGTTGGTATAAGATGAACCAGGCAGTGATCAGAAAGCCCCAAAGCTGCCCGTGGGACAGAGTGATATGCATCTTTAATTGTTGTATAACAATGATCCAATATATTACTGTCTCTGGTGGGACATGTAACATGCTGTCTGTATTTTGGCAGTTCACGGGAGAGATTTGCTTTATTAAAATCCCCAAGAATGATTAAAACAGAGTCCGGGTGTTTTTGCTCCGTGTCTGTGATCTGGTCAGCAAGTTTCTGTAAAGCCACGCTCACATGCGCTTGCGGTGGAATGTAAACACTAATCAGAATGAACGAGCAAAACTCTCGCGGCGAATAAAATGGCTTACAGTTAATGAAGAGCGCTTCTAGATCGGAACAGCACATCTTCTTTAACACTGTTACATCTGTACACCACCGCTCATTGATGTAAAAGCACGTCCCGCCGCCTCGCGATTTCCCCGTTGATTCCGCATCGCGGTCCGCTCTAAACAGCCGATGGCCCTTCAAATTAAGCGCGCTGTCTGGGATCGCGTCATTCAGCCAGGTTTCCGTGAAACACAGAGCAGCAGAGTTTGAAAAATCCTCGTTTGTGCGGGAGAGCTGGAGTAGTTCGTCCGTTTTGTTGGGTAGAGAGCGGAGATTCGCCAAGTGTATACTAGGCAGCGAAGTACGGAATCCACGCTGACGAAGCTTCACAAGCCTGCCGCCTCGTTTTCCCCGTCTGCGCGTTCTCAAGCGCCTGATCAGCGCTGACGCTCCGCCAACTACAATGTTCAGCAAAACGTCCGAATAATCAAAAACCGGTAGGAAATTCTGTGGTGTGTTCTGCCGAATACTCAGCAGTTCATCCCTGGTGAAGCTGATTGAGTTTGAAAAACAAAAGACAGGAAAAACTAACAAAAACACTAAAACAACTGGAGAGCTAAGCACAGAGGCTGCCATCTGCGGCGCCATCTTGTTAACATCTCCCGCTATCTCCGAGCCTACTGTTCTCAACATCAAGACACCTGGAGCCAGTATCTACCGTGGGCTGAGTATGCGCAAAATTCTCTCCGCCAAGAAACCACTGGCCTAACCCCATTTCAATGTGTTCTAGGATTTCAACCACCTCTCTTTCCCTGGTCTGGGGAGGTCGCCGGAGTACCCATGGTGGATTCCTGGTTCCAGGAGAGCGAGAGGGTGTGGGACTCAGCTCATATCCATCTACAGCGTGCAGTTCGGAGGCATATGGAAACCGCCAACCGTCACAGGTCTGAAACTCTAGTATACAACCCCGGAGACCAGGTATGGCTGTCTACCCTTGACATACGCCTCCGACTGCCCTGTAAGAAGCTGAGTCCCCGCTACATAGGGCCGTTCACTATTCACTCCCAAATTAATCTCGTCTCAACCTCCCAGCCACCTACCGTATTCATCCCACCTTTCATGTATCCCTCCTCAAACCCTACATTGAACCTGCTATCCCTCCTCCCACAGGACCCGACACGCTGCCTGACCCCCCTGAAATCCTCGACGACAACATCTGCCAAGTCTAGAAAATCCTCGACTCCTGGCGGCGCCACGGCCAACTGCAATATCTAGTGGACTGGGAGGGCTACGAAACCCGAGGAGAGGTCGTGGATACCCCGTGATGACATCTTGGATCCCACTCTCCTCGAGGATTACCATCACCAACATCCGAACCGCCCAGCTCCCCATGGTCGTGGACGCCCCCGTAAGAGATCTCGGGTGCCGGGAGTCACCCGTGGAGAGGGGGGTACTGACACGCCCACACCTCGTTCACCCAGTCAATCCACCATCCAATCACCAACACGCTCCCAGTTTACCCGCGAAACGTCAGCAGAGTTCTAATCACCATCACCTGTACACCTTGTTTACTCACCTGTATATACTCGCCACCTCCAGTTGCTCTCCAGCCGGAATCGCGTTCACAAGCGCCTCTCTCCAGCTCTCTCCTCTGATCTGCCTATGGACCTGTGATAAGGATTTATACCTTTCAGCCTAAGGGAAGTACTACTTTGAATCAAAGACTTATTGAACTTGCACTTACCTGATTTCGACGACTGTTGGACAAGTTGATTTGCACTTACCTGATTCACCGTTGCATTGCTCACTGTTGTCAATAAATACAACAAAACCTGTCTCCTCTCCTCCTTGGCACACCGTGACATCTACTGTACAGACGTCAGTTTACTTTTCCTTCAGCCTTAGGCCTATTCACTTAATTTCATTAACCTGTACACTTTGCGAAGTCTTGATTTGCCTAGCAGTCATTTCCGAGCGTTTATTGATTTATTTTTTGATTTCCCGTTGCGACCTGGACTGCCCCTTGTTTCCGATTCCTCTCTGTTTGCCCCGACTTGGATTGCTTATTGTTTCTGCCTGCTAGCTGCCAGCCTCGACCCACGCCTGCCTTACGGACCCACGATCTCAGCTGGCTCTATCGTTTACTCCTCTGTCTTGTCTCTGCTATACCTGTCTGTGGTTATCGACCCCTTTTCCTGTTGATTACTCTTTTCTAATAAAGTTGCATATGGATCGCTACTGCTCCGACTCGTCCCTTACACAAGCAAGCCCTGCCCAGATTTAAAAAGTAACACAAAAGTAATGTAATGCATTACTTTACATAAAAAGTAACTAAGTAGCGTAATTAGTTACTTTTTAGTAATGCAATATTGTAATGCATTACTTTTAAAAGTAACTTTCCCCAACACTGGTTATAATGTTTCTAAATGTTTTGTTATATTTATTGGTATTTAATATATATAGTGTAAAAATGAATGCCAGTGTTTGCAAATATAAGGTTAAAGGGTGTTTTTAGAATAAGATTAACATACTTACTTTTTTTGGCAACAGGATATTAAACACAAGAAATAATGCTCAGAAATGTCAGCCGGGGCAAAATAAGACATCACAAAGTGAAGCATGTGACATGGCTTTTATACAGTGGTTAATGAGGGGAAATGGCAACACTTGTGCAGGTGATCGGCTACGAAGGGGGTTATGGGAAATGGAGTTTGTAAATGAGATCTGAGCTTCATTGATGGCTCCCTCTGGTGGCAAAAGGAGGGAGCCACAGAGGCATGATTCGTGACACTTCTAAACTGGGGTGGTTTTAGGGGCATGGTATTTAAATAACCTTTTTTTTTTTAGTCGCCACATTTACCAACGTATGATCATTTGCGGCATATGAATGTTTAATGAATCACACGTGAACTCTGCCGTAAGTTGAATTGTGCGCTGAGATCTGTGTTCATTTCTACATTAGATTGATAAGTGAGGCCCACAATGCTTTGAGGGTGTTTTTCTGCTAGGGGGACAAGACAACTGCACCGCCTCAAAGAGACGATGGACGGGCCATGTACCGTCAAATCTTGGGGAGAACCTCCTTCCCTCAGCCAGGGCACTGAAAATGGGTCATGGATTCATATTCCAGCATGACCGTGACCCAAAACACATGGCCAAGGCAACAAAGGAGTGACTCAAGAAGAAGCATATTAAGGTCCTGGAGTGGTCTAACCAGACCTTAATCCCAACCTTAATGACTTGAAAAGGATTTGCAAAGAGGAGTGGGACAAAATCTCGAGATGTGTGCAAACATGGTGGCTAGCTACAAGAAACGTCTGATTGCTGTAATTGGCAACAATGGTTTTGCCACCAAGTACTAAGTCATGTTTTGCGAAGGGGCCTGTTTTGCGCAGCCTACTTCTCTGATTCAGCAAGAATCCAAATGTTTGTGATGTATCTGAATGCTAAACTATTATGAATTATGTAAATCAGGCTTTGTACTTAGGATGCTTTCCAAAAAAACAACAACAAATAAAAGATGATTTAATAAAAACAGATTTTAATAAAAACAGTTTCATTCAACCTAACTTCCTGTGCTTGTCTGCCGCATTTTTTCTCTTTTTCAACCCTAAGCTCTCTCAGTTAGTGTTTTTTCTCTGGCGCTATGTTGTGGTGTTGGTAAATTCACCACTTAATTTTTAGTTAAAATATTTTGTTGTAACGTGCATTACTGAAATTGTAACAAGTATTAATATTATGCATATTTTATTCGTAATGCATTATATTACTGCAGCATAACAAAAAGTAATATAGTACGGTAATGTTGTTACTTTTGTAATTTGTTACTTCCAACACATGTCCTCAGTATGGAAGAGGATTAGGGCCATGCAATAGTAAAAAAATAAACATCTCGAGATTAAACCCATTAAATTGCGAGAAAAAGGTCGCTAAATTTCGAGAAAAATGTTGTTACATTTCGAGAAAAAAGACCAAATAAAATGTTGAGAATAAACTAATTAAATACGAGAAGGCTTTTGCCAAACTTGCTTTTCTTCCTTTTCTCATCACATATTACATTGGAAAAGTGGGTATCCACTGCCTAACAAGCATTTAATAATAATGTATTAGGCAGCAGTGGGTTTGAAATTGATGATTGCACCTGATGCGCCTGCGCCTGCGCCTGCTCTGTCTCCCGCTCACCAGTTGCTACCAGTTCATAAGCGAGAGCTTGTCAGGGAATGTGCGCGAGTGGAAAAAGTACTATTATTATTGATTACTGATTTGGATCAGTTTATAATAACAAAACAACAGAGGTGGGAGTAAGTCACACATGTGCAAGTCACAAGTCTCAAGTCTTAACCTGCAAGTCTCAAGCAAGTCCAAGTCAATTTTTGTGAGTCAAGTCAAGTCGAGTCAAGTCACAACTTTATGTCAAGCAAGTCAAGTCCTAACTTGTCTAGCAAGTCACTGTCAAGTTATCAAATGTTTGATGACTTAACTGAATTTATTTATTAAAATAAGTGAAAACTTTTTAATATCAATTCATGCATTTAAAGTGGTAATATAAATGACTGACATATTCCTTCCATATGTACCCAACTTCCTGCTGCCAGATGGTGGCGCTATCACTATTAATGGATATCGTCATGTAGATGACTTCAGGCCAGTATTGTCATCAGACATATGATGTTTGGTGCAGATTGAACATGGTATGGTTGAGTTATTGAGTGATTTTCATGTTGCCAACAGGTGGCGCTATGATTGTAACTGAATATTGGCATGTATATGCCTTCAGGCCAGGACCCTTATCAAAGCTGTGAGGTTTGGGGCAGATCAGACATTGCAGGTTTGAGTGAGTGTAAAACATAAAATGTTATGTTCCCAGCAGGTGGCGCTATAACTAAAACTGCATACTGTCATGTAGATGTGTTCAGGCCAGGACTCTAAGCAAACATGTGAACTTTCGTGCAGATCAGATATTGTAGGTTAAGGTTAGTGTAACAGAAGTAATTTCCTGTTGCCAGCAGGTGGCACTATGACTATAACTGAATATGGGCATAAAAATGTCTTCAGCTCAGGAGTGTTATCATACATGTGAAGTTTGGGGCAGATCAGACACTGCATGTGTAAAGTAAGCAATCTCCTGTTTCCAGCAGGTGGCGCTATGATTGTAACAGAGTATTGGCCTTTAGATGTGTTCAAGTCAGGACTCTTATCAAACAAGTGAAGTTTGGGGCAGATCAGACACTGCATGTGTAAAAAAAGCAATTTCCTGTCTCCAGCAGGTGGCGCCATGATTGTAACAGAGTATTGGCCTTTAGATGTGCTCAAGTCAGGACTCTTATCAAACAAGTGAAGTTTGGGGCAGATCGGACACTGCATGTATAAAATAAGCAATTTCCTGTTTCCAGCAGGTGGCGCTATGATTGTAACAGAGTATTGGCCTTTAGATGTGTTCAAGTCAGGACTCTTATCAAACAAGTGAAGTTTGGGGCAGATCGGACACTGCACGTGTAAAAAAAGCAATTTCCTGTCTCCAGCAGGTGGCGCCATGATTGTAACAGAGTATTGGCCTTTAGATGTGTTCAAGTCAGGACTCTTATCAAACAAGTGAAGTTTGGGGCAGATCGGACACTGCATGTGTAAAAAAAGCAATTTCCTGTTTCCAGCAGGTGGCGCTATGATTGTAACAGAGTATTGGCCTTTAGATGTGTTCAAGTCAGGACTCTTATCAAACAAGTGAAGTTTGGGGCAGATCGGACACTGCATGTGTAAAAAAGGCAATTTCCTGTTTCCAGCAGGTGGTGCTATGATTGTAACAGAGTATTGGCCTTTAGATGTGTTCAAGTCAGGACTCTTATCAAACAAGTGAAGTTTGGGGCAGATCAGATACTGCCTGCCTGAGTTACAGTAACTTCCTGTTTCATTGCATTAATAACTTTAGCACTTAGCTAAGTGTTGCTAGCATGTTTTAGCATGTGTATACCATGTTGCTAGCCTATTTTACACTTGCTGATGCTTTTTAATATGCTGCTAGGAGACCATAACAGTGTTAAACATGTCACTTCCTGTTGCCAGCAGGTGGCGCTATGACTATGACTAAATATTGGCATGGACATGTGTTCAGGACATGACTGTTAATAAACGTGAAGTTTGGGACAGATTGGACATTGCTTGCCAAAGTTTGTCAGGCCGCCAGGGACACACCCTTCGACGAAAACTCAAAAGCTTCACAATTTAGCGTCGCAAAGGCCTTATGAACACACTCACCAAATTTGAAGATGATCTGATAAAAACTGTAGGAGGAGTTCGTTAAAATACGAGGTCTGAAAACGGCAAAAACTATACAAAAATTGTACAGGAAATTACAAATAACGGACTTCCTGTTGGGTTTGGGATGTTGTGCCAGGAGACTTTTTTGTAGGGATTGGTGTGATACATGTATGTACCGAGTTTCGTACACGTATGTGAAACGTAGCTCGAGGCGCACTCCTTTAAAGTTTTCTAGGTGGTGCTACAGAGCCATTTTGCCACACCCACTTTTGAAACCCATATCAAATGTAAATTTTCGCCAGTCCTGATGCGTGTGCAAAGTTTCATGTGTTTTCAAACATGTTTAGGCCCTCTAAAATGCGATTCATTTTGGAGAAGAAGAAGAAATATAGCCGCAAGCAGCGATGGGCAGGCCCTCGCCCTCAGCGCAATCCCCACCCTGGTGCAATCAATGAAAAAAGTGCACAGTGGGCACATGGATTTATAATGTGTGTCAAGAGCATTCACTCATTTATCTAATGTTTGACTGAGATGGCTTTTGGTGGGAGGGGGTTGCATCTAATCTCTTCATATACAACTTTAAGTAAACTGTGTGCATCTATCATTATTAAAAAATATGGAAAAGTCTTTTGATAACCGTTAATGACAGGTTAGCATGGAACAGCAAGGTCATTAATTAATATAAAAGGCTAAATCATCCTATGATGTGTCCACCAGTGTGATGCTTGTACTGTCACACCACAGGAAAAGATGTCACACCAGAGGAATAGGATAAGAAACTATAAATAAATGTATATTTTCCTCTATTTTTTTTTTGTTTGAAACAAAGTCACAACTAAACCGCAGCGCATCTCCATTAAAACACAGAGGTGTTTTTTATGAATGAACATGCGTTTTTACACTAATCAAGTGATTCAATTTCCCATTCATAAACACAGTCACTTGCTTTATTCCTCAATGAATCAGCCGTTCGAACAAATCAAATGAATATGTCAGTAATTAAATAAGTGACTTGACGCCACCTACTAAATTGTAGTTTAATTTTTTTAAGTGTATTTTCAGTGATTTAAATAATTTAATATTTCTATATTCAAAATTGTATATTTAAAACATTAATCTCAACTTTTTTTTTTTTTTTTTAACAAAAAGTAAGCAGAGCCCTGCTTGATTTATTGCATTTTGGAAGAAAATATTCAGTTTTTATGATAAATCTTGATGGAAATTAAAATCTGGATTTGAATTTTTAATGTAATTATAACCTAAAGATGCTATGTGAAAGTTTAAAACAGAAAATACTGGTTTTCATCTTGCCACTTTCTTGGTCAAGAAAACACATTTTTACTCAAATTGATCAAAATGGATTTATAGCGTTTTGGAAAAGCGCTCTTCATATATATATATATATATATATACATATATTAATGATCTAAAGGCATTTGTGAAATGTGAATGATATAAAATCATATTAACTTACTTTATATATTTGTTACTTATTCTAATTAAACCGAGTAATAAACTGTCAGATTTAAAACATTTCTCATCCTATCAGTGAAAGAGTGTATAATATATATAAAACTTTTAATGATTTTCTCTTTAGAATATTTTTAAATAAATATTTTAATGTTCTGTAAGCATTTCTACACTTATTATATAAAAGTATACTAACAGTACATTACATATCATGTCCGAGGTTGTGGCAAGGGGGACACAACGTCTCCGTTCCCTCCATCAGGGAACGAGGGTTACCATACGTAACCAAGACGTTCCCCGTCTGTCGTTCACGTTCGACGTTGTGTCGAAGTGACGACTAGGGGTCCCAGTTGAAAACGCCACAACCAGCGGACCGCGTCACGAGTGCATGGAGTGCAAATATTGGCACTACGGAGACCACACCCTGCCCGGAGGGAGGTATTTGTGTGGAGAATACACTTGAGGGCTCGCACTAGGGGAGCATTAGGCTCACTGGTGGAAATGCATACTTGAGGAGACCCTGAGGCCAGCTGTGTGCCAGTGCATCTGTGCCGAGGGGCGCCTCGGACAGACCGTACCACAACTGGCAGTGAGTGTTCTCTATCGAGGCAAACAGGTCGACCTGGGCCTGACCGAAAAGACTCCAGATCAGCTGAACCGTCTGAGGGTGAAGTCTCCACTCGCCCCGAAGCGAAGTCTGTCGGGAGAGCGCGTCCGCTACCCAATTGAGTTCACCCGGTATGTGGGTGGCTCGTAGAGACTTGACATTGTTTCGACACCAAAGGAGGAGATGGCTAGCTGTGACATGCGAAAGGAGCGTACACCGCCCTGGTGATTGATGTAGGCTACAGTCGCAGTGCTGTCTGTGCGGACCAGCACGTGTTTGCCCTGAACCAAAGGTCGGAACCTCTTCAGGGCCAAAAACACTGTCAGCAGCTCGAGGCAATTGATATGCCAATGCAGCCGAGGGCCCGACCAGAGCCCTGCAGCTGCTTGCCCATTGCATACGGCGCCCCAGCCTGTGTTGGATGCATCTGTCGTAACCAAAATGCGCCTGGACACTTGTCCTAAGGGCACCCCGGCCCGTAGGAACGAAATGTCTTTCCAAGGACCGAGAGTTTTTAGACATACAGGTGTGACGTGCACCCGGTATGAACCCTGGCGCCATGGCCGTCTCGGGACTCGGAACGCAGCCAGTGTTGTAACGGTCTCATGTGCATCAGGCCCAGCGGCGTGACGGCGGCTGCGGATGCCATGTGACCCAGGAGCCTCTGAAATTGTTTGAGGGGGACCGTCGGGCTGCGTGAGAGCTTCTGGATGCAGCTCAGCACTGACTGTGCACGCTCCGGGGAGAGCCGTGCATTCATGGCAACCGAGTCTAGTTGTATACCGAGAAAAGAGATGCTCCGTACCGGGGCGAGCTTGCTCTTTTCCCAGTTGACCCGAAACCCCAGATGGGCCAGATGGTTGAGAACCACATCCCTGTGTTTGCATACCAACTCCTGAGAGTGTGCTATGACCAGCCAGTCGTCGAGGTAATTGAGAATGCTTCTGCGACTTTCGTAAAGACGCGGGGGGACAGGGAGAGCCCAAATGGAAGGGCCTGTGTCTTGGAAGAATCGAGACATGAAAGTACGCGTCTTTCAAGTCTGTCGCCACAAACCAATCCTGGAATCTGATACATGGGAGAATGCGTTTGAGCGTTAGCATTCTGAAGGGGAGCTTGTGAAGGGCCCGATTCAGAATCCTCAGATCCAGGATTGGTCTTAAACCGCCACCTTTCTTGGGTACAATGAAGTAGGGGCTGTAGAACCCTTTCTTCATGTCGGTCGAGGGGACCGGCTCTATCGCGTCCTTCGCCAGAAGGGTCGCGATCTCCGCCCGAAGAACCGCAGCATTCTCGTCCCGAACCGCGGTAGAGAAGATGCCGCTGAACTTGGGCGGGTTGCGTGCGAATTGGATAGCATAGCCGAGTCGGATGGTTCTGAGAAGCCAGCGAGAGAGGTTGGGTATCTCGAGCCAAGCTGTAAAACTCTCTGCCAACGGTCTCAGGAGGACCACCGACGTACCTCGGGTGGGTACAGTGTGACTGAGTTGTGGTGAAAGCCCTTTGTTCGGGGGCGTGCTGTCCCGGAGGACACAAGGTGCTTTGATCGCCCCTGGCCGAGTGTGGATCCAGACAGGTCAGCAGATCTCTCTCCTCCGGGCTGCTCGTTTCAGGAACGCTTCGAAGCCTGACGAGGGTTCTTAGCGGCCTGAGACTGAGCTAACGGCGCCACCTTCTTGCGAGAGCTCGACCGCAAGGCTGGTTTAGGTGCAGGACCAGCCTGTGGCGGGCCCTGAGCCGGTCTGGAAGGCGGTCGTCCTCGGCGTGAAACAGGCGGCGCCCGACAAGGCAAGATGTGTTTGATAGCCTCCGTCTGTTTCTTCACTGCGGAGAACTGCTGTGCAAATTCCTCGACAGTGTCGCCAAAGAGACCAGCCTGAGAAATGGGGGCGTCAAGAAAGCGAACCTTCTCAGCGTCCTTCATTTCCGCCAGATTCAGCCAAAGGTGGCGCTCCTGGACCACCATGGTGGACATCGCCCTCCCCAGAGCCTGCGCCGTGACCTTCGTAGCTCGTAGAGCATAGTCAGTCAATGAGCGCAGATCCTCCAAAAGCTCTGGTTTGGGAACACCCTCGTGCAACTCGCTAAGAACCTTGGCCTGATAGACCTGCAGGACGGCCATAGCGTGAAGGGCGGACGCAGCTTGTCCAGAAGCAGCATAAGCCTTCCCCACGACAGTGGAAGAAGCCTTACATGCCCTGGACGGGAGTTTTGGGCGGTCCCGCCAGGTGGCGGCGGTCTGTGGTCAAAGATGCACCGCGATCGCACGCTCCACGGCGGGAACCTCCGTATACCCCCTCGCTGGACCTCCATCGAGGGTGGTGAGAGAGGAAGAACCGCGTTCTGGCTGAAAAAGGAGCCTTCCATGACTTAGTCAGTTCCTCATGCACTTCCGGGAAGAAAGGAACTGGGGTAGAACGTGGCCGAGAACCACGGTCGTTACCCAGATACCAATCATCCAGCCGTGAGCGCTCAGGACGGGGTGGAGACTTCCACTCAATCCCGATTGCTTTGGCCGCCCGTTCGAGCATGGCCGCCATTTCCGCGTCTGCTACTGACTGAGAACCCGCCCCTCTATCAGGCCCTCTATCAGGCCAAGCGCGTCTGCTTCAGATGGCTGCCCACTCTCCGATGCTGCAGACACTTCTTCCTCCCCCGCAGGAGCCCCGAATAACCAATCCAACCCATACTGAGACGAGTTTTCAAAGTCATCCGAAAGCTCGACCGGCAGACACACAGAGCGCGAGGGACGCGGGGAATTACCCGGCGAAACGCTCGCGCTCTCTCGCTCTTCATCAACACGCGCCGCGGCAGCCTTGTACCCGGAAGTAGAAGGACGAGCCGCGGGAGCGGTTGATGCGAGCCGCGGTCTTTTAGTAAAGAATGCGACTCGCGAACGAAGTGTGCTGAGGGGCATGTCCTCGCAAGCAGGACATCCGCCCTCCCCGAACGCTGCTTCAGCATGGTCACGACCCAAACACTGAAGACAGAGCTCGTGCCGATCGTTTTGGGAGAGAAAGAAGCCGCAACCAGAAGGACACGGAAGGAAAGGCATAGTAAACACACAAACCCACCGTGTCTGCACTCTTTTAGAGAAATTTGCTCTTTTAGATTTTATTAAGAGGAAATCTGCTCTTCAAGATTCGCCGTCGAAGCACCCAGGGGACTCTCACTGCTACTGCGTTCGAGAAGGAAGAGACCGCTGCCCGTGCCATAGATCCAACGACGAGAGAGGTGAATAACACTGCTTCTCAATGAAGAGACGCTGCATTCGGCTCCGAAGAAACAGAACAATGAGTATTGCCTAGCCCCCCCCTCTTATGCCCGGATCTCCGGGGCGGAGCGGGCTATGCAAATACTGCATACCAATTCTCATTGGCCTTTTCTCAAAGCTGTCAGAGGTATTCGGGCTCTCAAGAGCGACCCCTAGTCGTCATTTCGACACAACGTCGAACGTGAACGACAGACAGGGAACACAGGGGCAGTGTTTCTACTTGTTTTTTAATTTTCTTTAATTCATAGAACCTTGGATTTGGTTGAATTCTTGCATAAGTATTGAGAATGACTAGTTCTCTGTATGAAAAAAGTTTGAAAGCGTTTGAATGCTGCATTTTAAAGATATAATAAAATTATGGTTTTCTTTTTTTACTGTTACTTTAATAAATCACCACGTCAACACCGTTCCAGATATCCCAAATCCGCTCGCAATTTAGCATTTTCAGTATCTTGGCATCATGCAGAAAAAGTTTGGTGTGAATTTGTTGGTTTTCCTGAGAGCAGTGTTTAAAATTCCACAGCCTGATTTTACCAAAAATCCACATTCAAACCAAAATAGCCGACTTCCTGTTGGTCACAGCTAATGGATGTAAATTAGAAATTTGTCCGGATTGAAGTGAACAATATATGTACCGAGTTTGGTGACTGTAGGAAAAACGAGCCCCCAAATATTGTCAAAAGGTGGCGCTATGGAGTGCCTCCTCCACGCCCATTTATGAGCTTTTGCCAGTGTCTAACTGTCATTAATGCTGATATGTGTGTTGCATTTCATGGAATTCTAAGCATCTTAAGTGCCTCAAAAACACAGGAAACTAATTTTAAACTTTGACACGTTGCCATGAAAACAGCATTTAATGTATCAACAACCCGTTTACAGATTCTTATTGGCCGTGTTTTGACATTATACTGATGAAGTTTGAAGCAAATAGAGTAAAATTAAGATCTTGAATTTAAAGCATTTAGAAAATGACACATTTCTTGCAGCCAGTTGGTGGCGCTATAACTTTGACTCCTAATAGTCACATCTATGTGATCAGCATCATAGAACGAACTGATGAAGTTTCGTCAGAATCAGACAGTCTGTGCAAAAGTTATTAGACACTTCCTGTTTCTCATTTCTCACCGTAACTTTATCACCTCGCCACGGCCAAACCGTTCGAGATATCAAAAATTCCCTCGCACTTTTTCATCCCCAATGTCTCTAGATCATGTTCCCCGAGTTTCGAGGCAAATGTTTCAAAAACCTGAGAGGAGTACATCAAATTCCAGAGCATGCGCTTTTTAAACAGCCCTGAATAGCGCACTTCCTGTTGAGTATAGGCTGAGACATAGAGCGCGAAATATGTTCAGCTCGACGAGTTCTATATGTCTCCTGAGTTTCATTTGAATACACGCAAGTATGTTCGCACTAGACAGCAAGATTTCTGGATTTTTTCCAGGGGGTGCTGTACAGCCCCTGTGCCACGCCCGGGCCCCAGTCTCTGATACGTCCTGATGGCTGCAGGTTCCAGCATGTGTGCCAATTTTCAAGAGTTTCTGAGCATGTTAAGGCCCCCCAAAACCCCCAAAAGGTCGAAAGGAGAATACTAATAATAATTAAAGCTGCAAGCAGCGATGAAAGGGCCCTCGCACCCGGGCTTACCGCCGACCGGTGGCTTTAGAAACACAGCAAACATTGACCAATTCATGCATTTAATGGGGTAAATTAAAAAATGATTGAAATATTCCTTCTATATGTACCAAACTTCCTGCTGCCAGATGGTGGCGCTATCACTATCACTTGATATTGGCATGTAGATATCTTCAGGTCGGCACTGTCATCAGACATATGAAGTTTGGTGCAGATTGAACCTTGTATGGTTGAGTTATTGAGTGATTTTCATGTTACCAGCAGGTGGCGCTATGATTGTAACAGAGTATTGGCCTTTAGATGTGTTCAAGTCAGGACTCTTATCAAACAAGTGAAGTTTGGGGCAGATCAGACACTGCATGTGTAAAAATAGCAATTTCCTGTTTCCAGCAGGTGGCGCTATGATTGTAACAGAGTATTGGCCTTTAGATGTGTTCAAATCAGGACTCTTATCAAACAAGTGAAGTTTGGGACAGATCGGACACTGCATGTTTAAAAAAAGCAATTTCCTGTTTCCAGCAGGTGGCGCTATGATTGTAACAGAGTATTGGCCTTTAGATGTGTTCAAGTCAGGACTCTTATCAAACAAGTGAAGTTTGGGGCAGATCAGACACTGCATGTGTAAAAATAGCAATTTCCTGTTTCCAGCAGGTGGCGCTATGATTGTAACAGAGTATTGGCCTTTAGATGTGTTCAAGTCAGGACTCTTATCATACATGTGAAGTTTGGTGCAGATCAGACACTGCCTGCCTGAGTTACAGTAACTTCCTGTTTCATTGCATTAATAGCACCCTTTAACACTTAGCTAAGTATTGCTAGCATGTTTTAGAATGTGTATAACACGTTGCTAGCCTTTTTTACACTTGCTGATGCTTTTTAATATGCTGCTAGGAGACCATAACAGTGTTAAACATGTTACTTCCTGTTGCCAGCAGGTGGCGCTATGACTATGACTAAATATTGGCATGGACATGTGTTCAGGACATGAATGTTAATAAACGTGTGAAGTTTGGGGCAGATTGGATATTGTTTGCCTGAGTTACAGCAACTTCCTGTTTCATGGCGAAACATCAAAGTTTGTGAGGCCGCCAGAGACACGCCCTTCGACGAAAACTCAAAAGCTTCGCAATTTAGCGTCACAAAGGCCTTATGAACACACTCACCAAATCTGAAGATGATCCGATAAAAACTGTAGGAGGAGTTCGTTAAAATACGAGGTCTGAAAATGGCAAAAACTGCACAAAAACCGTACAGGAAATTACAAATAACGGACTTCCTGTTGGGTTTGGGATGTTGTGCCAGGAGACTTTTTTGTAGGGATTGGTGTGATACACGTATGTACCGAGTTTCGTACACGTACGTGAAACGTAGCTCGAGGGGCACTCCGTTAAAGTTTTCTAGGTGGCGCTACAGAGCCATTTTGCCACACCCACTTCTGAAACCCATATCAGATGTAAATTTTCGACAGTCCTGACGCGTGTGCAAAGTTTCATGAGTTTTTGAGCGTGTTTAGGCCCTCTAAAATACGATCATTTTGGAGAAGAAGAAGAATCGGAAGAAGAAGAATAATAAGAAACGGAGCAATTCCAATAGGGTCCTCGCACCGCGGTGCTCGCTCTCTCCCTTATACAATCAATTCAAAAAAGTGCACAGCGGGCACATGGATTTACAGTATTGCAGTGGCTGTCTGGTTTTAAGGGTTACAGCAATGAAAGGGTTATACTACAACATCAACAGAGTTAAACACACAGACACACAAAAAATGAACAATACAACTTTAGGGAAACTGCGCATATCTATCTTTATAGAAAATTATGGAAATGTCTCTTGATAACTGCTAATGACAAGTTAGCATGGAATAGCAAGGTCATTAATTGATACAAAAGGCTGAATCACCTTATGGTGAGTCCACCAGTGTGATATTTCCAAATATCTCTCCACTGTAGTGACTTCCATGTGTTAATAGGATAATTATATTAGTTAACAAGAAAAATAATTAGATAGCATTTATTAATGTTAATTATTATTAAGTTCAACATGTATTATGTTATTAAAATGCACAGTTGCATTTTAATATTAGTTTATATGCACTGTGAGTTAACATGAACAGGAATATTTTTATTAACTCTAAAAAAGATTAATAAATGCTGTAAAAATATATTCTTCATTATTAGTTCATATTAGTTAATGCATTTTATATAATGAATTATATAAAATATATTACCAGTAAAGGACATATTCACTTATTGTATGTATTTGTTTCTGTAATTATATAAAAGTAAACTACATATCAACTGATTCTGTGAAAGTATTTTTTTCTGATGGGTTAAAAGATATCTTAGCGTATGACTCCATCTGGTGTTCATCTGGTATTACAGTCTTCATCTCTCTGTTACAAAGAGTTTAAATATCCCCCCTCTCTCCCTCTCTCTTTCCACCCATCCCCCCTCCCCACACTCACTCTGACACTCTGAAACTCACACACCCACCACAACCACACACACAAACACACACACACACACACACACATAGGGGCAGATTGACATGAGATGTCTATTTGTTTTTTAATTTTCTTTAATTCATAGAGATTTGGATTTGGGTGATTTCTTGCATACTTCCTCAGAATGACTAGTTCTGTGTATGAAAAAAGTCTGAAAGAGTTTGAATGCTTCGTTTTAAAGATATAATAAAATTATGGTTGTCGTTTTTACTGTTACTTCAATAAATCACCACGTCAACACCATTCAAGATATCCCAAATCCACTCGCAATTTAGCATCTTCAGTATCTTGGCATCATGCAGAAAAGGTTTGGTGTGAATTTCTTATTTTTCCTGATAGGAGTATTTAAAATTACACAGCCTGATTTTTCCAAAAATCCATATTCAAACCAAAATAGCTGACTTCCTGTTGGTCGTTGCTAATGGATGTAAATCAGAAAGTTGTCCGGATTGAAGTGAACAATATATGTACCGAGTTTGGTGGCTGTAGGAAAAACGAGCCCCCAAATATTGTCAAAAGGTGGCGCTATAGAGTGCCTCCTCCACGCCCATTTATGAGCTTTTGCCAGTGTCTAAATATCATTAATGTTGATATGTGTGTTGCGTTTCATGGTATTCTAAGCATGTTAACTGCCTCAAAAACACAGAAAACAAATGTTAAACTTTGACGCGTTGCCATGGAAACAGCTTTTAATGTATCAACCTGTTTACAGATGCTTATCGGCCATGTTTTGACATTATACTGATGAAGTTTGAAGCAAATCGAGTAAAATTAAGATCTTGAATTTAAAGCATTTTGAAAATGACACATTTCCTTCAGCCAGTTGGTGGCGCTATAACTTGGACTCCTAATAGTTACATCTATGCGATTGGCATCATACAACGAACAAACTGATGAAGTTTCATCAGAATCAGACAATGTATGCAATAGTTATTAGACACTTCCTGTTTCTCATTTCTCGCCATAACTTCGTCGCCTCGCCACGACCAAACCGTTTGAGATATCAAAATTCTTTTCGCAATTTAGCATCCCCAATGTCTTGAAATCATGCTGACCGAGTTTGGTGACAATCCTATGGAAATCCTGGGAGGAGTGTTTCAAATTCCAGAGCATGTGTTTTTTAAACAGCCCTGAATAGCTCACTTCCTGTTGGGCATAGCTTATGACATAGAGTATGAAAGTTGTTTGGCTTAGTGAGATCTATATGTGTACCGAGTTTCATATGAATACGTGAAAGTAAAAAAAAAAAAAAAAAACCCTTAGAAAAACAATAGGGCCTTCGCCCATTTTGGGCTCGGGCCCTAATAAGAAATGAAGCAATTCCAAGAGGGTCCTCGCACCGCGGTGCTCGGGCCCTAAATATATCCATGTGACATCAGCTGTTCAGTCGTAATTATATGAAGCTACGATAATTCGAAAGTGGTGGTTGTTGTATCGCATATTTTCGATTTGCAGGCCTTGCAGACTGCTGTTCATCTCTTCTTCACATCGTCTTTAATGTAATCCTGGTATCCAAACTGAATTATTTTTGGTGTTGTTCCTTCCATGTTTGGCTCTCGCAGATTGCCTGCTACATCACTCTGTTAGGTGCCGTTCACAGGTCACGCCTTTTGCGCGCGCAAGTTCATTATTTTAAATGTAGCTCTTCCTTTTTTTCTGACAACGCCGTTCATGGTTGCTTAGCAACGGCAGACGCTACCAGAGTTTTAGAGACGCTACCAGAGCGCCATGCATTTTAGGCGCGACGTGAACAATAGACAAGTTATTTCGAGTCATTTACCTCAAGTCCGAGTCAAGTCTCAAGTCATGAATATCAAGTCAAAGTCAAGTCAAGTCTTTTATGCATTATTGTCAAGCAAGTCTCAAGTCCTAAATTTTGCGACTTAAGTCTGACTCGAGTCAAGTCATGTGACTCGAGTCCCCCACCTCTGCTAAACAATACCTTACAAATACAAAGAAGCACGTTTTTACGATCAAAAATTTCTTAAATGGTAAATCCCTGTAAACGTTCCTGTCAAAGTATCCAGTAAACGAATGAGTTCAAATAATAAGTTCAAAACGGCTCTAAAACCCAACCAATTTCTTTAGAGATTTTGGAGAGTCATGCAGGGTTTTTAAGCATATACCCACTTCTCCAGGCACCACTCCACTGGCTATACATGCTGTTATACATGTCTTTGGCATGTCAGTCTATGCCCTGTAGCCCGGCACTGGCCCTAGACACTCAGGCCTATAGCTGTCCGACAGCTTATCAGAATTCTCGGCCCGAGTCCGACCTCAATCCGTCAACGGTAATTCAAGATCTTTTTCCCTTTTCTCCCCAAACAGTTTATATACTGTTTCAGCTACAACACAGAACGAACAGCGGAAGACTGTTCATAATCTGTTCATAGAATAATTTGCATTCTCAAATCATCACAACTTGCCTAAAATAAAATCTATAGATTTAAAACAGTTCAAGTAGCCATACAACAGTGTTAGTAAACTGATAAATGTGCACTATTAGATGCATATCCAATCGTTTTGTGAAGAGTGGAAGCTAAAGCTGCTTTGCAGGGCATGGTGGCGCGAACATTTGCAATATTTTTTCACAAAGGTAATAGTAATACATCATACATCATTCGGAACTGTAAAGGGTCTACTCTTATTTGTGTGCACTCATAATATCACCAAAATGTTACAAACTGTGCAAAAGGCTCTGTTCAATTTAAATTTGTTCATTATAATAGTTCGATCACATTCCATTTAATCTAGCTATTGCATCAGCTGAGTAGGCGTGATTACAGAGTGTCGCAAGATCAGAGGTTAACGAGATCAGATGCAGCAATGGAGGAAAAACGAAGATAAATGCAATGGCTGTCATAACTATTAAAGTGAGTTAACTGAAGCCTTCGAGCGGGGGATCAGTCATCAGCATACAGATTATAAAGAGACTGAGGTTTTCCACGCATATGGTCGGCTGATGCTGAGAGACTGCTACAGAGTTCGTTGGGATTACCTGTTGATTTTCGTGTGTCATTAACGATTGTGAGTGTTGTTTATTTGTTATTCATCCTAATATTGTGACCTGATATGTTTTATTGACCTATTTCTTCAATTATGGAAGAAATGCTGCAATATTCGGTGTATATTCTATATTTGCAGCTTCTCACATATTTAGCCACAGGAAGCTATAATGACTCAGCACCTGTTACGCAGATTGCCTTAGAAACTAATTTCGCTGTATTTGCTTTATTATAGAACCACACACATTACGAATCTAACGAATCATACAAGTATTGTCAGCTCTGCATACATTCAGCGTGTCACTATACCAAGAAAGACACCTATCTACAGACCATCTGCCGTTAAGGTCTCCGTGTGAGGATTACAACGCATCTGATCATCTGTTTATATATTTCTCTCCTTTCAAGTGGACGTTTCCCTGAAACTATTGGGACTTATCAGAACTGAGTATTACCTCACTGCACAACTAAGTATTCTTTATCTTTATGAATCTGTCTGTGCATACTGTTTCTTATTTTGACTGTTTATTGTTGCGCAGACCTGCTGTTTGCTGAAGTTTTAAATTATTACTGTAGCAAAAGTTATTAATTTAAGCACAATAAACTATGTATAATTAATGGTTATTAATTACACATACTTTATACACTTCTCTGAAACAGCCGAGTCAAAAATAAACCGAACTAATGCCCTCGTCCAGTGAGCATTAGCCGCTTTTATTCTAACTCTAAGAAAAATCAACTTCCTAGCCTTGAAAATTAATCTTTCCCACTGTAATTGGCTAAGTTACAGGACTGGATCAGTTTTGTAACGAAATCAAAGCAGTTTAAGTGACGTGATGTTTGTGAGCAAGGAACACAGCAAGAAATGCATTTGTGAATACAAAATGCGGGTTTATTGAATACGTAAAAGGGGAAAATAAACACTAGCTAGCAAATAACGAACACTAAACAGACAACACATAAAACATAAAGCAAGAGAGAGGGAGAGAGAGAGTGAGTGAGGAGGAGAGAGAGAGTAGACTGGCAATCTTTTACATCAGCACAACCAAATCATCAGAAAAACCTGAATCTCCTTGACATACAAGGGGCACAGCTTTCTTATTGCATCTAATAGTTAAATGGTTACTTGCATAATGGTTTCCTTTTGTGTGGTGCTTACGCAAAGGGTCCAGATGCCAGCTCAAAGGTAGTCCTGATGATTTCATGGAGATGGAGTCTTCGTTGTTCCATTGCTCGGCTGATCGGATGGTCACAAAGGGGCTGAGGTGTAGATGCCAGGATAGAAAGAGAGAGTCCGGCCTCATGTTGGGGGGGGAAACCGCATGTGGCTGGGCCACGGGGTTTGCCCCACGGCCTTTCCGTGGAGGACCTCCACGATAACTATCTTAAGATCTTTCGGAAGAAGAGGAGAAGAGAGGGGCGGAACGGGGTGTGAGCCCTTTAAAGTCTGGACAGAGTCACACCTTCCCAAGTAGTTCCGACCAATGAGAAGGCTGGCTTTCTCAGTGGGAGGTTTGAAACTGGGTCTTCGTTTTATGGCCCTTTGTTTCAGAAAAATGTCAGTTTGCATATTTAAATCAATAGGGGTTCAGGCCAGAAATACTAAAGATTATTAGAACGTTAATATGTTGCACCGGTATCAGTATCTAATACACAGCATCTTTCAGAAAATCTACATACGAGTCAAAAGAGACCAAACATGGCATATACTGTATGTGGTTACATTAGCATTCTATCAAGACACAAGCATAAAACGGTTATAAAGTAAGAAATACAAAGGACATGGACAGTCGTAATATACACACACTGATATATGAGCTATGTGTCTTCGTTCACAGAAAGGTTTGTCTGTGAATGAAATAGGGAAACTCTTCCCTATTTCATTCACAGACAAACCTTTCTGTGACCATTTCTATGAGCATTGTGTCTTTCCTATGGGGGGAAGTGAGTGAAGAAAGACAGTCTGCCTGCATAGTTGCAGATTCTCCTGCATAGTTTTGCATCGTAAACTGACATTATCAGTGGTTGCTAGAAGCGTCCTGGTTGAGACTTTGTCACCCACTGTTGGGTTGGGTGAGGGGAAGTCTGCTTCTTTGTTAATTGAATAAACTACTGATTTGGTTAAATCTAATGAACCATTGTCTGATTGGTCCATACCCTACATTACTTAACAAAATAAAACAAATCAGAAAAAAAACTCTTTCATTATGTAATGCCTAAAGACCATTTCTCTCTAATAGTGCATCCAAAAAGGAGATTACTGTTGTCATGGGTCGTGTGGGGGAGGATGAGGAAGGAGCGAATGGAGCAACGGAAGAGAGGAGAATGAAGGTCGGGTGCAATAACAAGTCTTTTAATAAATCCACAACAGATAATCCAAATATGACAGGCAAGGAGACACATACACGTTGACAAGAACGGACAAAACACACTGAACAGAATCCAACTTAAGAAGGGTGGTAAACAAGACACAGACAGGTGATGGTGATTAACTAATAATGAGGGGAGGAACAGGAACATAACCAAGTAAGGGCAGACAGGAAGTGGAAGAAACCAAACTCAAAAAGGACTAAACCAATGGGAGACAACACACAACAGAAGAGTTCATAACTCTGACATTACGCCCCCCCTCCCGGAAGGTGCAACCTTGTGCCTTAAACAGAAACATCAAAGGACTTGGGTGGAGGCTCAGGAGGGGGACGGACACCTGGGAGGAGGAAGACAAAAGGAGTCCAGGGAGGTTCAGATGGAGGGAGGAGCCAGGGAGAAGACAGGAGGGTCCATGGCAGATCAGACGGAGGGAGGAGCCAGGGAGAAGACAGGAGGGATCTGGCGCAGGAGGAGTCAGGAGAGACCCAGGCCACAGCCGAGATGGCGGCCCACGGTGGAGCCAATGGAGGGAGGAGCCATGGTGGAGGAAGGGCTGACGACTCCAGGGGGGCGACTGATGGCGACGGAGCAGGTGGTGGTGGAGCCCGAGACGGAGAGCCAAAGATCCGGGGCAACACAGAGGCCCAAGGCGGAACAGGTGGCACCGGCGACCGAGGCAGAGGCGGAGCAACCAAGGACAAAGGTGGAGCCGGAGGGAGGAACGGAGCCGGTGGGACGGAGCAACGAGGTGCAGCCAGAGGAGTGAGGCGATGGCGGGATGACGCCCGACCAAGGTGGAGCCGGAGTAACGAGGGAGCCTGGTAGAGATAGTGGGCTGATGGGCAACGGTGGAGATGAGGGAGCTAGGTGGCACGGTGCAGCCGCTGGGTCGGAGGGCCGAGGCGGAGTCCAAGGATCGGAGGCTGAAGGCGGAGATAAGGGATCCTCCAGACTCAATGCCAACGGAGCTGGAAATGGGCAGACCCGCGGCGAGCCCACACCACAGATGGTGCAGAACGTTACAGTAACTACAGTGCATATTTTATGCTAAATAAATTAGCCAGTGTCAAAAAAACATTGACATTCCGCCAGCAAAAACGTTACAAAGCTATCAAAACCTGTCATCTACACATAAAGATGTGATTAAAAACATAAACAAGAGCTATAGAGTTAGCCTCTTCTTATGCATACCTGCTGTTAGTTTCTTCTACAAATGTGTATTGCTATAAGGGATTTTCTATTGTGGAAACAATACATTGAGTGAATCCAACTACTTGACTTTGGATCTTTACTCCTCTCTTGGTCACTGGACATTAATGAGGTATTCAGCCTTCTAAAGGGATTGGTATCGCAATAGAAATTAGTGCATCATACAGTCTACAATACACAAACAGTTGTTTATAAAATAAATGAAACAAACATGATGTGCTTTCTGTCATCTTTTTCTGCGCTTCACAAAAATGAACCGAATACATGCCTCACAGACATGAGAAATAAATATATAGAAAGTTTTAAATTATATTATTCTGTGAAAAATATTTCACAGAACCGTATCAAATACATTGTGTCAACAACAGTTGTGTGCATTTTGAGTGATTTTATGGACGAAACTCACCTGAAAGTAGTGAAAACAGCAGCAAAAGACGAGACTTTAGGCTTGTCAGTCCGTGTTGCCGCCCCGTTTCCATGGCAACTTCCAGTGCAAATACAAAGTTTAGCGCACACGCCCATTAAACATGTCAAAGTCACGCAACGTTTACCTAAATAAACATTTAGAATTAGAACACTACATACAATTGAAAATCTAATTAAATCATTATTAAATTGCGAATTTTAACTCATTTTGTACTTCTATGATCACTTTATTTTATAGTGGGTATGTCACTTTTATATTTTTAAGATTTTGTATTGTTTTTATGCCTTATTTTGTCTTAAAACAAGGTTGCAATATTTTTTATATTTCTAAACTTGCTTTTGTTAAATAATTATAATAAATGCCACATGCATATTACTGCTCTTTTGCTGATTGCTGCTTCTGTTGTCCTCATTTGTAGGTCGCTTTGGATAAAAGCAGCTGCTAAATGACTAAATGTAAATGTAAATTAATAATTCAATCAGCAACATCCTCTGTAAGTTTACCTAAACTGTACTAGAAAGTTTTGTGAATTTTGTGAAGTTTTGAGTCATGCAAAGCATTAGATATATACAATACATACAAAGGGAACTTTTATATCTATTATTAATAAACACTATAACACTATTTAAATAGCTAACTCAAAATGAATACTTTATTGCACTACTTATGTTCATTTGAGTGTGAAAAATTAGTCTGGAATGATTTCTGGACCAGAAAGGACCATTTTGAATCTTACTTGATCTTACTTTCCAGAAAGAATATTTAGAGTTTTGAATCATTTTACAGTCTAAAGAAACTTTCTATACAAAGAACCTTTGTGCAATGGAAAAGTTCAAGTTCTTGAGATATTAAAAGGTTCTTCATGGAACCATACACCCTGCCAAAGAACCATTTTTTAAAAACCTTTTTAAGAGTGTACAGCAAGAACAATGTATAGCATTAAGAAGGTTTTTGCAAACGCAGTCCAGATCCTATTATAAGGAGCTTGAGAATCGTGATTCCAACCAAGCTGGTCCACCAGCTACCACCAGCTCAAACCAGCTCAAACCAGCTACCAGCTTAAGCTGGTATTAGCTGGATTTTCCAACTTTAAGATAGCCCGTCGGGCAGGGCGGTGAAAAATTTTGGTAGCCCAACTGTAAAACACAATAGCCCCGGGATGTCGGGCTAGCGATTTTGCGAGCCCTGTTTTGCCAGTGCTTTGTGGCAAGATGGTGTTTTGTTATTTTTTTTTGTTATTTTTCTCTGGGCCCACCCACATTGTGATTCCTACGCTACTGGTGATTTACAGCAATTTGCTAACTCATGCGCTGCAGTCTTTAGCGCACCAAAAGCGGAACAGCGGCACTTATTATGTGAAACGGGCTGCACGGAACATTGTTATTAGCTCTGTCTAAAGACAGTGCAGCGCGGACTCGAAACAAATGCATTTACTTGCAGGTCTCGATCAGGCGACCACTAAACAGCACTGTGAGAAGCATTCGCATTTGGAGCAGAGCTCTCCGATAAAAAAACGCAGCTTCTGCTTTAATTTAAACTAGTTTTAAGACAGATGATATTTAATGAGTTTATTCTCAACATTTGATTTCGACTTTTTTCCACGAAATTTAAAGGTTTTTCACGAAATTTAACACATTTTTCTCTATATTTAATGACTTTTTTCTCAAAATTTAAAGACTTTTTTCTCGAAATTTAATCTCGAGATGTTTTATTTTTTTTTATTGCATGACCCTAATCCTCTTCTGTACCTCAGACATATACCCATCCTTTAGCCTGATCTGAAGTACCTCTGCTGAAAATGCACCGGCATGCATAAGCAGTCGAGCACTGCTCACAATGTAATTTGAAACAGAAAGAGCGGTTTCAGAAACCAAAAACCTGCTCCATTTCTGTGACTAATCTGCAATGGTTGCTGGTGTGCAGGGCCCCTTCAGGCTCATCTTGCCATCACATATGCCTTGGTGGTAAGCAGAGGAGACAGATTTATTTGATAACATCTGCCTTTATTCTGTCCACCTGTGACCCTATGATCGAAACTGCCATGCTGCTTCAGCAAACAAGGGGTGTCAACCACGAGATACAAAATACTTGACCTTTATTATTCTTTTTTAAAGTCAAATAAGAGGGGAGCTCATTCCCCATGCTCATCACAGTGAGTGCATTCAGCTTCTTCGAACGCACCTGCTCTGTTGGCAAGGCCAGAGCTTTCAAAGAAGATGCAGCTCCAGGTGAGAAGCATCTCCGTAACTGGGGCATCATCTCATATCAGTATTCACACAACCTTTTCTTGAGTAGAACACACTCTGTGCAAACAACTAGATTCTCTCCTCCAGAGAGAATGAAACAAGGCCAGAGTATACAGTGAATGAAATGCAATGAGTGCACTTAGCTTTCATTTTACACAAGCATACAAACATGATTCCTGAAAACAAAAAACTGACAATGTGTATTGCAGATGATCAAGAACCATCTGCAGACCAAAAGGGTACGTGAATATAATTGCTAGGGAATCTAGATAATCATATTACCTTAACATTTGTTTGTTCCCATCTGAAAGACTACCAGCAGAATGCTACCACTTTCATTGTTATCTGCAATTTACATTTTAGATGAAAATGTTTAGGAAGCATGGGAGGTGCTGCCTGTTATTCTTCATCAAGATCTTTGCAGTCTTCTTCGCTTTTTCTTACAGCTATAACCACTGATCTATAAAAGAGAACTGGATTGCTCATGACGTCATAAACGTGAAGCCTCCACACTGCCATATTAGTATTCCCTAGTATTTGCATACATTCTATTGAATGAAAAGGAAATTACACGATTTTAATGAGAAAACATCACATAACAAGTCAGCGTTTTTATATCTAAAGTCTCACTGTACATTTTCACATTGCAAACATCCTAAGCATGTAAACAGTTATTTGTTTAATGTCTGGAATTCCCTCTGCTTATTAAAAATGTAAGTTATAGTTATAGTCACGTACATCAGATGAACATGATAAACATCGGACGTTCAACACATTTATACAAATAATGTGCTCATTCAGAAATCTGAATAAAGAGTTATGCTTTGTATACCTTAATTCACCTTGTACAGTTACTGTTCACCGTTTATGTAATAAATAGTGTTTTTATTCGTACAGATGGCTAACTGCATGTTTCAACAAAAATTACAAAAAAAAAGTTAACAGTATTAATTTTGAAGCAGGTAATGTTTTGTTCGTTAAATTAATCATTAATTCAACACACATACATAACATTTTACTCACATGGAAAATGGTAATGTTAGTAAATCATAATTTGTGTGATCTGTAAGAGTCTGAAACAGATGTTGCTGTCAGGCACATTAAAAATATGCACATCATAACTCTGAAAAATAACGCGACTACATACAGTATGGACTTAAATACATGAAGCTTTATTTCAAATATTTAAATTTCAATACAACGAGCAATATTGTACTAACAGAGGCTTGTATTGTATTATTTATTGTATATTCGAATCAATTTCAGATACTAATACCAGATATATGGTCATGTTTATTATTTCCTGCATAATTAGGTACATGAAGAAATATATTTTGTGTTGGATCAGTTACCTGTATCTGAAAGTGTGCAGCTGACACACCCACCTAAACGATTTCAAAAGAGATTGCTTACCCTGCCCGAAAACACCATAAACATTCCAGATAACATCTTAATTAAAAAATGACTTACATACACATATCCTAAAAAAATAGTCCTGTGTGAATGATACGATTCAAATCGGGTGATTTTAGGTCAGCAGTTTACATGTAAGTCAACGGCGCTCTATGCTGGTAGGGAATAGTAAGATGGCGGATCGAACACTTCTGGTGGCTTCACTGCCTGGCAACCGTTTAGAACGCAATGAGCAACCCAGTCATTATATATAGATCAGTGGCTATAACGGACTACCGTCTACCAGTGATTGGCATGTGGTTACACATTGGCACATGCTTACACTGATGGTGTCAACTCCTATGACAGTGTCAAAGCTCCACTTCAAAACTCCTACCTTTCCACAGCCTCTCTGAAATCCTTTGTCATGAAGAGTAATTGCAAGACTGTGTTCAAGTAGCATGTGGCTCCCTGATTCTCTAATCCAATGTATTCTTGAAAATAAATAGAGAAATGCACATTACAATGTGACAATGTTTGGCCATTTAAAAACATATAAGTTAACACTTACCATGAGATGGGGAGGTGACATCAACAATTTCAACATGGAAGTCT
This sequence comes from Cirrhinus molitorella, assembly GCA_033026305.1. Taxonomy (NCBI): domain Eukaryota; kingdom Metazoa; phylum Chordata; class Actinopteri; order Cypriniformes; family Cyprinidae; genus Cirrhinus; species Cirrhinus molitorella. Next base: position 2,293,052 of record CM065119.1, read on the forward strand.
TTCTCTGTCTTCTTTTCACAACAACTGCCTTGATTTCCTATAAAAGATGTGACCAATGACAAATGTCGTCTTTAAAACGCTCTTGTATGTGGAACACATACAGCCCAAGATGTTACTAGTTAAAAATAACGACTCAATCATCTGTTTCAGTATTAGAGTAGTATTAGAGGCTTGATCTTAGAGTATATCCTAATATGCAAGTTAATTATGACAGTTTTATGGAAAGAATATCCATTATACCTTTACCATCATGTTTTTCTTCTTGGAATTCCTCATTATTGTTTCCTGAAATCCTAACTGATGGTTGTGTAGAAATCTTCATTGATGATGGCTTAGAGATCTTATTTGATGATTGTTCAGAAATCATCTTCACTGATGATCGATCAGCAATCTTAATTGATAAGCGTCCAAACATCCTCTCTGATGGACTTCCAGACATCATCATTGATGAGTGTCCAAAGATCCTCACTGATGATATTACAGACATCATTGATAAGTGTCCAAATATCTTCATTGATGAACTTTCAGACATCCTCGCTGATGATCTTCCAGACATCTTCACTGATAAGAGTCCAAATATCCTCTGTGATGAACTTCCAGACATCATCACTGAGGATTGTCCAAACATCCTCATTGTTGGACTTATAGACATCACCAATGATAAGCGTCTTGTCTTCATCACTGATGAAGAACTTCTTAACATCACTGAAAATTTTCCAGACATTATCATTGGTGAACTTCCAGACATCATCATTGATAAGCATCCAGACTTCATCAGCCATGTGCCTCCAGACATCCTTGATGGACATTTAGACAACATCATTTTGTCTGTGTGCTTACATACTACTGGTTGGGCCAGTAGACCATGAGCCAAAATGTGTAACATCTTCCAGATATTCCTAAGCCTCCACTCATTGAAATCAGAGCATTATCCTCTGCAAACTAGAAAAAGGTTGACAGATTTAAGATTTTGATCTTCTGAGATGGACAATACACATACAGTGTATGAAGATACGGACATCTGTTTACACATCTCACTGAGAGAAAATGCGAGAAAAGTCCCTCCTTACCCATCCTTTCCATCCACTTCCCCTCACCCATCTCCTCTCATTTAGCTTGCTTAGAATGGTCAATAGCATAAAATAATGTTCTACATGAATACAAGTGATATTCATAGTCATGTTTGGTGTCATTTGAATTGTGACTGTGCGTTTGGTACAATGGTCTCATTCTTACAAAGAATAAACTAAAAGGTATCAAGATTCTAAGAGTTGAGAGAGTAGTCCTAGTAGAGAATCTTACTCACTGTAGAAAGTGTACCATTTCTCAGGAACTTTCATGCAAATTGCCATTTGTCCCCAAAAAGGTGTAAACGATCATGTCTGGGACTTGATCAATGCAAATTCCAATTGTTAGTTCCTGTCTGCTTTTGAATGAGGTTTGTCTTGGTCTGAGGTACCTAAAGGAATGTTGCAGGAAGATCGGCCAATTCTGCAGTGAGAATGAGCCCGTAGTATTGAGTGTGTCCACACATTGCATACTATGTATTTTTCTAAAGTCAGGTATGAATCTTGTACTCTTAGATTCATCTTTGAGAATTTGATGCATTGTATTGATTTGATATCTTTGAATTGGCTATGTAATTGATATAATACATATTTACCTGACTGATAATAAATTGTTACATTTTATTTTATTCTGAATGCAAGGTCGTAATGAAATGGAATTTTATCAATAAATTATCAAATACATGATACCAGTCTCCTGTGTATGTCAGTCACATGCATGTTGCAAAATGTCATTGTTAGAAATGAACTACAATAAGAGGTAACAAGGCAAAATATATGGCACTATATGCAATGTGTTCATTGTCAAACTCCAAAATCAGATTATTTTAATGCCTAAAAACACCATTATTTAATAATAGAGTAGGCCTATTTAATTGTATTTTATTAACAAAATATTTTAGCTGGTCTTGTATATTTTTTTCGTTAGATCAGATAACATTTTAAGCTGTCATAGTCAATGTACAAGTACGTGCCACACCTACTGGGCATGTTTTTACATTTCACTTCCATTTTTGAGGGTAAATAAACAAAAATGCATACACTCTAATTATGAAACAAAGTGATTTGTAATGTGACGTATTTGAATTAGACAAGTGTAAAATTATTGTGGATAAAACTAATACTCCGAACGCCATGAGAATTTACACAAATGCGTTGAGTTGTGCATCGCCTGTTTAGAATAAGCCCATGATCACAAATATAAACGCAATACAGTTTTATCGGCTGTTAAGTTTCGATCGAACCATAATTCTGATACAGTTTCTAATTATAAGCACAACCACGACAACGATGATCAAACACATCACAACTTCCCGAAAATCTCCAACAAATTTTCACACATGCTTCCTTTATGTTGAAAGCTTACAATTAGAGATGTCGAACAAAGACGGTAGAACCTCCGATCTGCGTTGTGGTCATGCAGAAATATAGTAGCCTACAATGATTTCCCTGTATTATATCACAATATCTCGAGTACCGAAAGCGAAAGTGTGCAGACTGTGGGAGGGGAAGTCTGACTGCAAGCAAACAACCAACTGACGCTTAAACTAGTGGAAAAAACCGTCACCACAGAGCTCACGTTGACAACACACGTTTATACGAAATCAACGTTGTCTAAAATGTCCGAAGACTTTAAGAAATTTACCCCATTCGACAAAGATATCAAACTGGTATCAAAACCAAGCGATATCGGTAAGTTGGGATTTGTTATATATATATATATATATATATATATATATATATATTGTGCGCGAGCTGACTTTAGTCACACACATTTTAGTTTATAGACTTCCTGATATTATAAAGCACAGGTTTTATTGTGGAGGACAGCACGGCTCTCTTTCCGTAAAGCTGCTTTTAAAGACGTGTACTGTAAAAAGCGTTATTTAAAAAAATGACTTATGTAAGGGCAAGTGCGACAGTTGCGGATTCGGTTTCACGTGTTTAGACTGCTTTTTTAGTAATAAATACCATGTATTTGTAATATTCTAAAGTAAACAGGATTTAATACAAAGCGAAAGTAGACTGTAAAACTAAAGAAGGATAACAGTTTGTACATATAGCCAGAGACGGTAGAATAGATGCAGATGCACATTTAGTGGCATTTCCAAAGCTTTGTAAATCTTTCAGATGAATACGATGATGACCCGAGTGTTTTAAGGGCTATGTTATCCTGTGGTCACATCAGTGATCCAGAGACACTGACTGCCTGTTGCAGAGCTCAACTGAAAGATGTGAGTTTATCTGACTAAATCTGATTTAGATTTTTCTATTTCAAAAATATTATAATATCTGTGTTATTATTCAATGCATTATTAATGCTATGAAGACTAATGAAGAGCTGTGCTTTGTAATTTCAGGGAAAAACTGAATTCAGATGTCCACTGTGTGAAAAAGAATGGCCATATGATGAAGTCAGAAAACTGGCAAAACTTACAATTGAGGAGCAATCCAGTTTTGAGGAACAGCTTGGGACAAACACTGTTAAGAAGATAGTTGACTTCAGAGAAGTATGCACATTTCTGTCTGTTGCTTCGTTCTTATGATTACAGTTCTATCAGAAAGACTCCGGAGGCGAGGAAAACTTACATTCTTATTAGTATTTAATTGAAAAGATATTACAAATTTGGATACATGAATGGCAAAGTTCTTTGGCGTAGGCCCCGTCCATGGTTCGAATCAGGTTTATGGGGATTCTTGCAGATCCTGCCTGAAGATGAAGGCAGGGGCGGAGCCTATCCCCCCAATTTATGGACAGGGACTGACCTGGTGGTGGTGGGAGGGTGGGTTGTTAAGCGGTTTCGTTGGTATCTGTGAACACAAAAATGAATGAGAGAAGGACTTATATACTTCAAGTGTCGTAAAATGATTGGCCAATTCAAAGGCAAATGAGTGACGTGGCTGTAGAGTCTTCCCGATAGAACTTGCGCTGGAGCTTTCATTTCTGAAAACCAAGCTTTTAATTGAGAGTTAAATAAGATTTAACAAGATGCAAAGGTATGAATAGAAGAAATCCTTAAGAGATGTAATGAAATATAAATTCAGTGTCATGATAAGCTGTAGTGTCAGAATCTGGAGACACGAAGGGGACAATTTGTGTTAGTGATGCTCAACATAGTGAGCTCAAGCTTAAAAAGAGAGTTCATTTTAAAGATGGGTCTGGTATAACAGTCAGATTTTCTGACCCAGTACATCAATCTTTTCTCTTTTCACATCCAGTGCCCTGGCTGTGACACTTTAATTGAAAGGTCAGATGATTCCAATCTCTGTGTGGAGTGCTCAGTTTGTACAGTGAAGAAGGGAAGAATTTTTGAATTCTGCTGGCAGTGTGAGAGAGTGTGGAAAGGACCTCGACCTCGCGGCGATCAGTGTGGAAATGTGGGATGCAGAAGTGCTGACCAGAAACTGCTGAAAGAATGTCAAATGATCACTTTATCATCAGTTGTATATAAGGGAACCAATGTTCATGTCCAGTGTCCAGCGATTCGTGCATGTCCATTTTGTGGTGTATTGATAGAACATAATATGGGATGTAAAATTATGTTGTGTCGTGAATGTAAGAAGCAGTTTTGCTTTGCTTGTTTAAAATCTGTTAATGAGTGCTTAAAAACGTCTACTTATTTCATTTCATGCTCAGCTGGTGTTGCACCAAGGCAAATAGATTAAGCAGATGTTAAACAAAACAACTATGGCATGTTTATCTATTTGCAAAAAAATCTATCTATATTTCCATTTATTCATTTAGCAGAAGCTTGTAACCAAAGCAACTCCAAAGGCAATTCACTAACTAAAGTGCATCATTAAGATACTCATGACATCACTGCTGGACAAAAAACCAACAAGGCACCTTTTACAGGTGACTGCTTACAGTCTGACTTTAATATCTTTCTTATTGATGTTCTTTTCTATTTTCATATTTTTAAAATCCGTTGTTATTCATTTCATTTTATTCATTTATGTGTTCAGTCATTGTATGCCTCAATATATACATAATCAACAAATACATACAAATGAATGCATGAAAATAAAATCATTTAAAGACAAAAAAATATAAAAGACAAGTGAAAGTGTGACTTGCAGATAAAGGTATGAATTGGATATTGTGCTTAATAAAATAAAGACGGAAAAAGTCCCATGCAATCTTTTTCATTTACAGTCTCTTTCTCATTTTAAACGGTTGAATTTGAAACATTGAATTTACTTATGTTATTGAGGGGGAAAGTGTTCTCAATTTTTCCAAATATTTTTTTTCTTTCAAAAATGCCAATAATTTGACCTTATGTGGTTGTTCCAAGCTGATTGTAGGACCGTCTTTCCCTGTAGTTTCACTTTCACGAGTTGGGTCTCAGTGAGCATCCGAACTTTAAAGCTGTGTGTGTTTATGTGTTCAAAAGTAAGTTTATTTCACATTTTCTAGCAGAAACATGCATGTTAATGATGCTGATATTACGTATCTTGTAAGCGTATATTTGCATTATGGCGTGATTCATTAATCTATGTAGGGAAGCTAGCATTTTAGTTGCTTAGATGCTGTTGTTATGTTAACGCATAAATCTTGTTTTCATAATTGATCATAATTTGAGATGCTACACTATCATAATGGTGAATTTGTCAGCGCATTTCAGACCACTGATGATTATCTGTTTATGTATCGGGCTGTATCTCTGGGCCTATTGCCATGAACACCAGGACACCTGGAACCAGTTCCTGACCTGGGCTGAGAACTCCATCCACAGCACGAGTCGCTCCCTCCTCCTGACCCGCTCGAGATCATCTCAGATAACATCTGCTGAGTCTGCTATCAGGGCACGCGGTCACCCTCGTCGCCAGTCTCGGCGTCAGGAGACGCCTGTGGGCAAGGTTGCCAGGTTTTCACCTGAGTGAGTCCAATTAGCACATAACATGACACATGCACTCCACTCCGTCAGAAGCTGGTCTCAAGGTTACATTCATGTTGGAATGCTCACCTGTCTTTGCCTGTCTGCCTAAGGGAGAACCTCCGAAGATCTAAAAAGGAATGAAGTGGAAATGGATCGTTAAGACTCCGATCATTGACTTTGTGCTTGTGCCCTTCTTTACTAACCCCTTTTAAGTTACTTAAGTTGGAAGCTATTGTGTTCGTCAATAAAGACCTGTTGTGTGAAACTTACCTCATGTTTGCCTCATCCAACTGTGACCGTAACAAGCCTATGTTAATTGGAAATGATCCTCTTAATATTGCCAATATTTGATGTTTTTGACACTATCTCTGGCTATTGTTGACATATGATACGATGTAACTCAGCACAAAGAGGTTATCGTGGGGCCCCCCAACAAACCTATGGAGACGCCTTTTCACAAATCGCACCCAAACATATATATTATCAGACAGAAATGTCTGAGAATACATATGACAGAGAAATATAACTAAGGAAAGCATGATTTTTGTGTGCATGGCGGATATTTTTGCATTAATATTTCGGATTTTATTTTAAATGTTTAAAGCTTTGATTCATGCTCATTTTTTACATGTGTTAATGTGTTATCCAGTTTTTTGGTCATGACCTTTTTTTTTTTTTTTTTTGCTATTCTGAATTTTTGTTTGTTTATAGTCTTTTTTTTAAAAAAAATAGCCTACAAATAATATTAAAGAAAATTCAGTGAAACTGAAAAGGCATCACAAACATATATAGCCTATTTAAAAATGAATTTATCCGCACTAATGATGAACTGACGTCATGCTCGTGCACGCAGAAGGCAGTTGATTTCTCACTGGGAATCAAAATTTGTAATAGCATCTGTTAAATTCTTGGTTCGCTTGACGTATGTGTCAGAGAGCAATATGTGTCTAAGCGGGACACAAATGTTTTGGTTTCCATCAGCATAATCGTTTTTGTGGGATTAAAAGAAAAGAAGAAGGTCGACGCCCTTAACAAGTTATAGGTATATTCAAAGTGAAAGAGAAACAAGGACGGCAATATATTTCCTTATCGCCTCAGTTTTGCCGTCAGACAAGTCTTCCTTCAACCGATCAAGAATGGCCTTTCAGGTCCGCATCAGAATAAATAAAAATACAATCAAAGTGTTGTCAGTGGCATCATCAACTGAAGAATTTAACAGGTTCACCTTTGGAAAGCTGAAGGAAAAAGCATTACACTTGTTCCCTGGAGTAAACGGTAGGTTTAAGCTTTCTATCTTCGCATTTAAAAAGACGTTGAACAGTTAATATTTTTATTTGTTGTGTTTTATTGTTGTTGTTGTTGTTGTTGTTGTTTTCTTCAGGTCCAGAAGACCTGAGGGTGATTTTTGGTCAAAATGAGCCGAAAGACGATGAAACATTTGAATCTTGTCAAATTCAGCATCTGTCTGTCATTGTTGTCGTGCTCAGGATGCCTGGTGGAGGAGATATTTTACACAATGTTTAACAAAATGTATGTAATTTAGGTACTTTACTTTAGTTAAAAATAGCCTATCATACAATATAATACATACCTATGGCTTTTATAAAAGAAGCCCCTGTTCCACTTAGCCTACTAATGTCATTGCCAATATTACCAATCTAGTTATTAGGGAATGTGGATATGAAACAAAAGTCTCTTAAAATAAAAAAAAACAAAAAAACTTGGTTTAAAAAAATCTGGTAAATGTAATTATGATTGACCATTCTCCAAAAAAAAAAAAAAAAAAAAAAACATACACACAGACAAATCCTGTTCTATTCTAATTTTTGTTGTTGTTCTTGTTGTTGTTGTTCTTCTTCTTGTTCTTGTTCTTCTTCTATCTCTATTAGAGTCCTTTTGATGATGTCCTGTAGTCAGAATCATTTTGTGGGTCATACAGCAGCACTATGGGCAACTATTTTACAGCCTTGGATCGATGTCCTGTCTCACAGGACAGCACAAGTCACAAATATCACAAAAGAATGATACATAAGAGAAAAATGCTCCATTAAAATCTACCAAGTATGTTCAAAAAAGAAAAGTAAATAATTTATTGGGATATAATTTGTAATATAATTTTAAAGTGTATATTTTTGTGTTGTATGAAATAAAATTCTTGCTGTATATAGAAAAGGAAATCAGTGATTGTGACTGTCATAACTGAATAAAATTTTACTTCCTTGTGAGTGCTTACCAGTCCATCACTTCCAAATAAGGTGATTGCTTGCTGATCATTTAGCTTCTATTTTCATGATGAGATGGAGGAAAGAGCCAGAATAATTTAGACATAGGTATTTTATTTAGGTTTGAGTTAGAATAAGTATTTTATTAACCCATTAACTGCCATTAGCTGTTCGGGAAGGCTGTTAATGGCAGTTAAAGGGTTAAACAACAATGACAGTGTTTAAATTAAAATCACTGTGTATAATGGTCATATATCACATTGTTTTAATCAGTTTGAATTAGAAAAATGTATTTGGAGTATGTATATATATATATATATATATATATATAATATGTATGTGTGTGTGTGTGCGTGTGTGTGTGTGTGTAATGCGATCTGGGAAAACCCGTCGGATGTCGCGCTGGGACGTTTTCAGGGAATTCGACAAATCACTGTGTATAATGGTCATATATCACATTGTTTTAATCAGTTTGAATTAGAAAAATGTATTTGGAGTATATATATATATATATATATATATATATATATATAAAAAATATGTATGTGTGTGTGTGTGTGTGTGATGCGATCTGGGAAAACCCGTCGGATGTCGCGCTGGGACGTTTTCAGGGAATTCGACAAATAGGTTGAATGTCAATTTTTTGTCAAAATTAGGTTTTCATTAAATTATTATTCTATATATATCTTGCCTATCATCTCTGAAAACATCTTGGCAAAATGCACTTGTTTAGTGCAGTAAAATTGCGATTTATTGCAGCAAGCAGATATTGACAGTGTCCTTCTCTAATGTTAAAAACGTGCTGCAGAAAACACCTCTAACACCACAAAAACAGTTAACCTATCAAAATAAACCACGTAACATATTTAGTAATGGTGTATCAATGCACATTTCCCACCAGTCCTGTGTAAACTACGGCACGCAAAGTTGTATTTATTTATTTATTGATATCGTGAGATGGCGGAGCGCAAGAGATCAACGCAGTCGGAAGAAGCTGCTCACTCAAAACGATCTAACTGGCCTCAGTCTGCTCAATCTTGGTGATGTCAGTGCCCTAAACGATGTTAAAATGGACTATTTCACATCCACAGATGAAGGATTGGATGAAGAACTTACTAAAGAGGAGGAGAGTCCGATAGGAGTCTGTTAGGTTATATAAACTGCGCGAACAGTTGTGCTGCGCTCGCGTTTCTACATATAAACAACAACTACAAGGTACATTATTTCTGCTATTTAAACATACAAGGGGCAGTCACAAGTTCGGAGACCATACCCATGATAAACAATGGAAAACAGACGTTCGTTTATTTGTGTAATAATGGAGTCGCGCTCTTGACAGCTCTTGTTAAACCTGCAAAGTGAAAGTAAAACACGTCTCACTTTAAACCCGTTTTTCTCAAAATTCCACTCCTGAAAATCATAGCTATCAGCCAACTTCAGAGAGCTATAACTTTTGTTTTGTTACAAAATAAAAACCGCTTTGGAAAGGGCTTGAACCCAGCTTTCATATGATATCTAAAAAATGTAAAATTTCACCATGTGTTGGGTTTTCCCAGATCGCATCACACACACACACACACACACACACACACACACACACACATATATATATTTATATTAATGAATGGAGATCTCCAGTTCATCATCGTACTCCAGCGCTCACTGAAAACCAAATCTTTTTTGTTCGTTTTGTTACATTGACTGAATAAAAGAATATATTGCTATTTGATATTAAAAAAATATATATATTGATACTTTATTTAGTAATTAAAATAAGATGACATGCATCTGCTATAACATATATAAATCAGAATCCTCTTGTTATAGCAGATGCATGTCATCTTATTTTAATTATAAAGTATCAATATTATTTTTTTAAAAATATCAAATAGCTTCAAATATTCTTTTATTCAGTCAATGTAACAAAATAAACAAAAAAGATTTGGTTTTCAGTGAGCGCTGCAGTACGATGATGAACTGGAGATCTCCAACAGTATAACTTCATTAATCATAAACATTTTTATGCATAAAAATTATTTGCTTTAGTTAGACTATAATAAATGTCGAATAAGCACAGTAAATGCACCGAGTCCTTAGATGAATTGCTAGTCCGTATGATCGTCATGCGAAACATTAAAAGCTATAATGTTTACAAGACTGTAGACCAATTCCAAAACTGTATATAACTGCTATAGCCCTTGAAAGGGACTTTCAATCATAGACTGTAAAAAACAAGCTTTCAATAAAGAGCCTGTGTCACGTGACCATCAAACGAAACTGAGTGTGGAAAATCTAGCTTATATAACAACCTGTATAACAGCGGAGAATTGAGAACACGGAAATTAAGGAGTCAAAGTTGTTTAATATGACCGAAAATAACGATCTGAAAAAATTCACTCCTTTCGACAAAGACATCAAACTGGTGTCAAAACCAAACGATCTCGGTAAGTTTGAGACATTCACTGTACATTCATGTACATTCAGTTTACAATTATTCTCTTAGAATCCCGTTTGCCAAAAGGGATGTGACGTTAAACAAATTAGACAGAGACGGTGTTGACAACGTTCTCATGAAAACGTTGTTGTTAAAATGTATTCTCGGATTATGATCTATCAGAAATTGTTAGTCTAACTTTAATAGCCGTAAGATAAACAAACGTAGGCTACACAAAAGATGACGTTAAGTTATTATTGCATAATTAGCATATTGGAGACGCTATAAATATTGTGATATATTTGTTTAAAAACTAATGTCAGTCAAGTCACAAATGTGTAGTTTAAATTCAAGTTTTGTGGATATAGAAGTATTGTGAAGGGCAAAAGAAAGGAAAGGGTTGTGACATGTGGCTAAGTATGGTGTCCCATGCTCTGAATTAGTGCTCTGCATTCGAACGAACGAACGAACGAACACACACACACACACACACACACACACACACACACAGACAGTTGGGGGTTCTGTTCTTGCTCAAGGGTCTCACCTCAGTGGTATTAAAGGAGGGCGTTGGTCATTCACTGTCCCCAACAACAATCCCTGCCCGACCTGAGACTCGAACCCACAACCTTTGAGTTACTAGTCTGACTCTCTAACTCTCTAAGGGAGAAAACTTTTAATTTCACATATACTTTATATATTTATTTACAACTTTAACAGTTGTAGTTGTGCTTTCATTTTTGTTGCTGTACCCTATAGTTTGTTTTAATGTATCTGTAATGCATCTAACCTTATGGAATTCTGTGGATGGAAACAAAATAAACTGCTTCAATAAAAACTTAAACTAAGTGGAAAATATATAATGATAGTTTGCTTTACATGTACAATTTTAGTGGAATTTATAAAACTTTGTAAATCTTTCAGATCCATTTGATAAAGATCTGAGTATTTTAAGAGCTGAATTATCCTGCGGTCACGTCACAGATCCAGAGGCACTGATTAGTTGTTGCAAAGCTCAGCTGGACTATGTGAGTCAATGTGAATTTCATTTGTCATTTTATGAAAATCATTCTAATGCCATATTAATGCTATGAAGACTAACGAAGAGCTGTGCTTTGTAATTTCAGGGAAAGACTGAATTCAAATGTCCGCTGTGTGAAGAAGAATGGCCATATGATGAAGTCAGAAAACTGGCAAAACTTACAATTGAGGAGCAATCTAGTTTTGAGGAACAGCTTGGGACAAACACTGTTAAGAAGAAAGTTGACTTCAGAGAAGTATGCACATTTCTGACTTTTTACTTCAATTTTATGATTAGAGTTCTGAAAAAAACAAGGTTTTATTTGAGATTTAAAGTTTGTGTCAGTGATTCTCAACATGTTTAACTCGAGCTTAATAAGTTCATTTTAAAGATGGGTCTGGTATAACAGATATCAGACTTTCTTACCCTGTACATGTATTTTTTTCTCTTTTCATATCCAGTGTCCTGGCTGTGGCACTTTAATTGAAAGGTCAGATGATTCCAATCTTAATGTGCGGTGCTCAGTTTGCACAGTGAAAACTGGAAAAGCCTATGAGTTCTGCTGGCAGTGTATGAGAGAGTGGAAAGAACCTCAACTTCAAGCTGATCGATGTGGAAATGCAGGATGCTTCATTGACCAAAAACTACTGAGAGAATGTCTAATGATCACTTTAGAAAATGGTGCTCAATGTCCAAAAATCCGTAAATGTCCATCATGCGGCATGTTGATTGAACACGATAATACTGGATGTAACAACATGAAATGCCCTGAATGTGACAATGAGTTTTGCTTCATTTGTTTAAAACCTGAACATATTTATTGCAATTTCCTCCCATGCACACTTGCACCAAGGCAACTAAATACTGAATCAGAATCAGAATCAGAATCGGAATCAGAATGAGTTTTATTGACAGGTGTTTACACATACAAGGAATTTGTAATTTGTTTTCATGACAAAAGTTTCCACGGTGCAACAGAATGACAATGACAGGACAAAATACAGATAATAAAAGAATAAAAATAGAACAAGTAAATAGGAAATAACAATAAAAAGCAAACAAACAAACAAAAAAAGACAATTATATGTACAGGTTTATTACAATAGACAGTTTTGTATGTACAGCTATATTGTGTGCAAATTCAAATTGTAAACCAAGTATGAGTGTTAGATAAATAAATGTATAAGTGAATAAATAGTGTTTCACAATTTGTCAAGTGTTAATGAGATGGATTGCCTGAGGGAAGAAACTGTTTCTGTGTCTGGCCGTTCTGGTGCTCAGTGCTCTGTAGCATCGACCAGATGGCAACAGTTCAAAGAGGGAGTGTGCTGGATGTGAGGGTCCAGAGTAATTTTGCCAGCGCTTTTAGCTCACTTTGGATAAGTATAGTTCTGAGAGTTAAGAGGGCTGTACCAGTGATTTGGTAGCTGAGCTGAACCACATAGTTACTGAAGTGCAGAGGACGGATTCAGTAATGACGGAGTAGAACTGTTTCAGCAGCTCCTGCTGCAGGTTGAATATTCTCAGCTGGCGAAGAAAGTGCAGCCTCTGATGGGCCTTTCTATTAATGAAGTCAATGTGAGTGTTCCACTTCAAGTCCTTCAAGTTGTGGTCCCCAGGAACCTGAATGTCTCCACTGTTGTTACAGTGCTGTTCAGGATGGTGGGTGGGGGAGAGCATTCTCCTAAAGTCTACAAACATCTCTACAGTTTTGAACGTGTTGAGCTCCAGTTTATTAAGTCTGCATCAGACAGTCAGCTCTTTAACCTTCTGTCTGTAGGCAGACTCGTCACTGTCCTGAAGGCAGATAAGTGTGATGTTGTCTGTAAACTTGAGGAGCTTGACAGAGGGGTCATTTGAAGTGAAGTCATTCGTGTAGAGGGAGAAGAGCAGTGGGGAGAGAACACAACCCTAGGGGGTGCCAGTGCTGATGGTGCGGGTGCTGGATGAGAATTTTCCCAGCTTTACTAGCTGCTGCCTGTCTGTCAGGAAGCTGGTGATCCACTGACAGATGGAGGTGGGCACGGAGAACTGAGTTAATTTGGGCAGGAGTATGTTTGGGATGACAGTGTTAAAAGCTGAGCTTCCCGTCAACAAACGGGATCCTTACATAAGTCTTGGTCTGTCTAGATGTTGCAGAACATAATGCAGTCCCATGTTGACAGAATTGTCCACAGAACTGTTTTTCTTTGTAGGCAAACTGGAGAGGATCCAGTAATGTCCTTCCGGTGGTAATGTCCTTCCGATGTCCTTCAAATGCCTTCATGACCACAGACGTTAGAGCCACAGGTCTGTAGTCATTTAGTCCTGTAATTTTAGGTTTCCTTTTTTTTATTTTTAGATATTTTTGGTTAGTTACAAAGTAAGTTTTGAAACCAGGCCTGTTGCAGTCTTAGCAGTTCATCTCTGTTCATCAGCTGTTAAGTTTAACAAACAATTTTTTAGTTAAGTGAACTCGAATATCTAAGTTGTCACTTACATTTCAACATTAACATTTCAATTTAACATTTCAACGTGAATAAACTTATTTAACTGAAATTAAAATTATAAGGCAGCAGGGTAACAAGTAAGTTTTAAGTGAACTCAACAAATTGCATATTTGTTTTTTTACAGTGTTTTTTTACAAGTTTTCGAAAAATGTAAGTGTGACTTTTTTAACCCTTTAAAATATCCAAATCATGTCCATGATTTTTTTGTTTGTTCACATTGCTAATGTGACAAGTCATCAAGTGTCATCTCATTCCAATGAAGCTACAATTTAAAAAAAATTAAAATATAATATTGTTCAGTTAAAAGTGACTGAACAGGGCCAGAGGGTTAAGGCAAGCATATGGCCATGTACACAACATGCAACCTTTCTTTTTTCCTCCCATACCACAAAATTTAGCGGATATCGAACGTGCATTGAGAAATGCATGGCAAGCAGACAATCCCAGAATGTGTTAAATTGCATGTTAAACATTTTTTACCAGTAGAAAATCATTAGGCCTATAAATAAAACACTATATAAAAGGGCTATAGAAATTATTCTATATGGGAAAACTCAAATGAACACGATGCTGCATTTATTCTGGACTCACCTGGGCCAGAACTCTGTATTTCTGTCATGACAACTCTCGGAGGGATTGGCATGGTAATGTACATGACAGCGTTAATGTATTTGGTCTTGGTGGAATAGATCTGCTACACTGCTGCGGCAAAGCAAGTACCGAGACCTGCTACTGCCAATACACCCACAACATGCTGCTGTAAGCATGTAAAAACACTGCTGCTGCACATATAACATATATGAATAACCCACCAGGAAAAGCAGGAGACATGGTTCACAAAACAATACAAGCCAATATATGCATGCTGCTGAATATAGGAAAAACTGCTGCATCAGTGGATATGCATATCCACACTCATGAAGCTGAACAGACAAGACAAAACATCCCCGACAAAGGAGATCTAATGGCAAGACATTTGTACTGCTGCTGCTCCGAAGAGCTATGTGAACCGCATGTATGTACTATTTATGTGTGCCTGGGCTACACATAGCCTTGGCTAT
Source organism: Cirrhinus molitorella (assembly GCA_033026305.1). Classification (NCBI taxonomy): domain Eukaryota; kingdom Metazoa; phylum Chordata; class Actinopteri; order Cypriniformes; family Cyprinidae; genus Cirrhinus; species Cirrhinus molitorella. Next base: position 2,308,226 of record CM065119.1, read on the forward strand.
CATGCCGTACTAGCTGTAGTGGGCTATTGCTATGTGAGCCTTGGTTACCACACCGACTGGCTTAACAATAGTGGCCAAGACTGTGGGAGCCTTGGCCACCACGCTGACTAGCTTAACTCTAATTAGACATCCACTATGTGTAATGTTAATTAACAAAATGGATATACGTTGCAGTCCAATAGATAGCAGTTGCAAAAAATAATTACTTGCCTATAAAGCCCATAATGGTTTAGCTCCTGCATACCTACCAGTCTTCTATCAGACTACAATACATCAGGCTACCTAAATCTCAAAAATTTGGACTTTTGGTAGTACCTAGAATAACAAAGCCCACTAAAGGAGGTAGAGCCGTTTCGAATGTTTGGGGTTCAGACACACTCTCTCTGTTTGAATCTAGATTAAAAGACACATCTCTTTAGCTAAGCATTCACATAATGTATTTCATAACCTTGTAACTCACTTATATCTGATCAAATGCACATTAACATTCTTTAGCTTGGATTTGTTAGATCACTGTGTCCCCATGCCTAGACAATTAAGATCCAGCCCTGGGCACCAGATCCCTTCAGAAAATGTCTATGTTTGCCAGTAACAGAACAACTCGTCAGCAGAGTCTAATATCCAAACCCTGTTAACAGGAGGTCTTGTCTGGTACCCAATATACCCAAAACACTACTACCAGTCTTCTGTCAGCCAAAAAGTTGTCTGAGGAAAAACCAGTGAAAGTGAGACGAAGTAATGATGATAAAAAGGAGCAGTTTATTGAATAGTCTTAGTTGTGTATGTCTCAATGCTCAGACTTCATCTGAAGAACACAAACACAACAAGTACTGATATAGCAAACGTCTTCACAACAACATCCCATAAACCTTGGGTTTCATTAACATTCCCTCATATCTCTTATTCATGAAGACACAGACCTTTGAAACCACACAGTCATAAGATTAAACAGCAGTGGAAAAATATATAAAAAACAACAATAACATAACATAACATAACATAACATAACTGTAACGAACTGGTCAAACAAGGTTGGATCCATATGCAAAGCTTTATTTACAAGAACAATCATAACAACAGGCGGGGTCAACAGGGGCGAACAGGATCAGACAGGAAAAACCAATAGCAGTAATAGTGTCCAGGTGGGAAGGTCGGGGCGGGCAGCGAGCGGCAAACGTAATCCAGAAACAAATCAAGGGGTCGAAGGGCCGGGCGGAGAACAATCGGGAACCAGGGAACAACGGGATCACTAACAGGGAAAAACAACCACGGGAAAACGCTCGGAATTGACCAGGGTAAACTAAATCAAGACTTCGCAATCTGAACAGTGTAAAACCAGTCTATTTATACAGTGGGGGGTGATAGGCAAGATGGCCAACAAAGGTAAGGGGTGAAGGGTCAGGAGTCACAGAAGGGGGTTATGGGTAATGAAATCCGTGATAGTGTGAGTGTAAATGTCCAAAGTCCAATGAAGGCTCCCTCCCCAACAAACACAGAACGTTGCCTCAACGTAGCCAACCTTTTAGCCATGTTGTAACAACGTGGCTAAAAGGTTGTTGGTTCTAAGCTGTGTGGTTCAGGTTGTTACTACGTTGTCACGATGTTGTCATTCAACCACGGTTCAGAATCATGTAACTATATTTCTTTTATTATTCAGATATCCTTACTGATAATTGGTGTTGACTTGTGCCTACCCTCTGGATTTGATGATCTTTCTTGGACTATTTTCTGCACACCGACTTGTCTTTGACTGTTCACCTGTCTGCCGTATTCTCCCGTTCAGAGTCCGCCTCATCGTTCGGTGACCGCTGTTTCGTTGCTTATCTTTTCTTTAATAAACGTTCTCAGATGCTTTTGCTTTTTTATTTGTAATGTAATATACTTAAACTATAGTTTATAAATGAGTTTACAGTCATTTATAAATGACTTAATATATTTACATACTTAATATACTCTCTGTTGCATTTTTTTCTTAAATGTATACCTTTCGGTAACATATTTTTAAGTATGAAATGTTTGGTATGAAATAAAGCTTCATTATATGAATTTGTATGGCATTTTTACTCTTCAAAGTTACACAAGCAGATGTTAAGTTGAAAACGACAATATTAATGAAAGATTTTTATTAAACAGTATTTAAAAGTATTATACATACTTATCCCGTGTCTGATATAACACGCAGAAAAGGCAATGTTTATAATCTGGCATAAAAAATACATGTAGTAAAAACGTCGCCTCAAAGTTGCTGAATGTCACGCAACAACGTTGCTACAGCCCTTTCGCGTCTTATATTTCTACGTTGTCACAATGTTGCGGGCACGTAGTCAGCAACGTTGCCACAGTAAAAATAGAACGTGGCAGTGCCATTGCCACAAAGTAAATGTGTTTGTTGGGTCTAGGGGTGAAGGAGGGAGCCATAACGGCACAGTTCATGACAATAACATAACATAACATAACATAATTGACTAATCAATTAATTAATCAGTGTAATGGATGTATAAATTACTATAATGATTATTATAAATGATTAAATGATAAATTAATAAATAATATAAAAAAGAAAGTAAAACACAACACAAATATATGGTTGCTCTCTTGAAATAAAAACACACACAGTTTGCATTTGAGGATCTTCAGATCCTTCAGATTGAACATCATTTTTGCATGACTTGAACACCAAATTATTTCTCCATTTGTTCCTCTGATTAACATCCCGTGGTAATTAGGAATTACATAATCATCAGTCTGGATCCAGAACACCTGAGAAGATATGCCAACCCCTCAGAGGACCTGTCAGCCCTGAAACGCATACAGCACTACTAATTTTGCTATAAGTTTGATAGCAGCATAGCCATTACTGTTAATAGTGTTTGTCTGTTAGATTACATTATTAACTGATTTCACCATACATCTCTGCCATATGTACATCACATTGACATGGTTACCACTAGTAAACTACTAATACAGTAGTACAAATTTTAGTAGTACAGACATTTTTCTGACATTTTATTTTGATTCATGCTTTTTGTTGTATGCAGGGTAACGGAACACAAATGCCATTTCTGCTTGTATTTTAAAGCAGAATAGAACTGACGTTTTTCAGACATTTCATGCATCTATTTTGATGAATGTTCTTTGTTGTATGCAGAGGCTGCAGACTTTAAGTTTTTAATCATCTGCACTGGTGGCTCATATCTGTAGCATGGTTCTATCTCTGTCATCTTTATGCACATTACAGAGGACAATGTCCCATCTAACGACAGCTTATTACTTGTCTCAGTTTTGTTGAGTCCTATTGCAGAGAAGGTTATCTCAGAGTCTGCATTTGAATGCGGTAGGCACAGCACAATCTGTGCCACTTTTGACAATCTTTGGAACCTGAGTTCACTGGTTACACGGCTTCTCATGCCACTCAAGTGTGCCCATATGATGTCCATTCTGTGGAATTCCTTTTCACCAGCCACTTTGACCAGAGCAGTTTTCCATACCTTTTCTGGGATGTCAGTGTCTTCTGACATTTGAAAATCTAAGAACTCTTCACCCAGGTGGTCCTGTTCTCTGGCATCACCAAATGGCAGGAGGTGACTGTATCTGGATAAAAAAAGTAAATACCGGTTTCTTCGATATTTTAAAATGGTGTTATTAAAACTACAAATAATTCTTCATCACCAGTTTAGTCAAACAAAAAAAAAACAAACAGCAGTCATTAAAGAAGCTGATGGACATTACTTCAAATCACTAAGATTAATGTAATTGTTTACTTGAAATATTGGTATAGTGAATAGTGAGGGTTAATTTGTTCACCTTTGGATAAAGTAAAATACGTCATCTAATTTGGAGTCCAGTCTCTGCCTGAAGTCCACAAACTGAGCATGTGACAGAAGGGGTTCCTTGAGTGGTAAATTTGTCAAGGCATACTCTGTAGACCTCACCAGAAAACCTCTTGCTGCTTTGTAAAATTTGTCAACATCACTGGAAGTAATGTCACCAGCCTCATGCAGCCCTCTCAGTGTGCCCTTTGTGGTCAGTCCTAGGCAAAGCTGGAGGTCTGAAAGGCCAAAGAGAACAATCCATTTCATACTCACAGCAACAGCATGCTGCCCACACAACAAATTAAATTATTGTAGTTTTCATTCAATTCATTAATTCAATTAAATAATAATAATAATAATAATAATAATAATAATAATAATAACATAATTCATTTTTATTCACCTGGCAGTTGGTTTTCTTGACCAAGAAGGTCAACAGTCTCTAAACTTGTTATTTTAAAAGCAGCAGGGTGCAGCAACTTTGACATCAGCTTTCGTATGAAACTCCTCATCTGAAAAACAGAGATATTAGTTTCCCCAAAACCAATGTAAGACTGACATAAACACACTAGCTGAACTAGTGAAATACCTGTCCATGAAGGAGATGGAGACATGGGTCTTGTCTTTGGAATAGCAGATTAAACTTAATAAATGTGGGTAGAAGTGATTGATAACAGAGAAGATGAGCACGGAGCCGCACAAATCTGGCCTGCTTTTCATCTACAAATCAACAAAAAAACTTCAGCATTACTACATTAAAAAAAAAAAACACATATATTTTTTAGTGCTACAAATATAGTGTTGTAGGGTATGGACCAATCAGACAATGGTTCATTAGATTTAACCAAATCAGTAGTTCATTGAATTAACAAAGAAGCAGACTTCCCCTCACCCAACAGAACAGTGGGTGCCACAATGTCTCAAGATAAGCCTGGTTACCAAGACGACCAGGACGCTTCTGGCAGACCTAATGGGCTTTTATGATCTAAAGGAATGATGGGGAGACTCCCTCCCCCATCGTGACTGTCCTTAAAGCAAAACATTCTTCCACTGAAAGTGACTTTTTATTTGTTAATTCTTCCTGTGAACTGACACACGTTTCCATATATCAGTGTGTGTATGTTACAACTGTCCATGTACTTTGTATTTCTTATTTTGTAACCATTTTATGCTTGTGTTATGATAGAATGCTGTATGGTGTAGCCACATACAGTATATGCCATGTTTGGTCTCTTTCAACTCCTAGTTTGATTACCAAAAAATGTTTTTTGTTATTTGTTGTTAGATGTGCAACATATTAGTGTTCTAAGAATCCTTAGTAGTATTTGCATCAACACCCAATCGAATCACCTATGCAAAATACTTTGGATCCAGACAAAGACCATTAACTTTCCCTCCAAAAGATACAGGACACCGTTGGCTCTCTGAACTTCTAGAGGTGTGACCACCCTATAAGATAAAAGATTCACACCAGCCACACTACTCATGTTCTTCAGGACTTGAGCATGATCCGTCGGAGGTTCTTTTCAGAACCTAGAAAATGATGAGAAGAAGATGATGAGCTAAACTCTTCTGGAACTTCTAAGTCTGTGCCAGGCTGTGCGGCCTTGTTCTTTCCATTCTCCAAGAATCATCAGATTTTGGCTGGGTCTCTCTCTCTCTCTCAGCCCTTTTGTTCTTCTTCACGTCACTGGGAGGAAACTCCCAATCACCACAGAGTCAGGACATCTCTGAGGACACTCTTCAAACCAGAAGGAAGTGATCACAAATCCAAACCTTGAAACCATCAAGACCTTCATACGGGATTGCAGACGGACACGCGTCCACAACCAAGGCAATGCAAGTATCGTACATTTAACTAAACAAACAGAGGTTTAGTATAAGCTATAGAGCCATTGAAAAATGGCACAGATGGTTTTCACAGGTTAACTGACTCTTTTCATAGCTTAATTTTCTTTGTTTCCTCTAATGCCTTCTCATTTGCCCTTCCCCCTGTATGAATGACTGTATGTTTGTTTGTGTAGATTAGATATGTGTTGAGTCCTTAGTTAATAAATTCTTGTGCACAAATTGCATGAGTTTCTGATTCTGCCTTGCAAAATTAATGTCACTTTACGGTTTCCGATTCAAGCTACATGCTCTAATGCATTAGTATATGAGAAAATTATTTTTTCTGTGGCCAAGAAAAATTGTTTTCTTTGAATACATATGAATTTACCCTGAATGTTCGCTGGACGAACAGGTCAGTTGATTGTAATGTGAATTCTGCTTTATCAAGCTAATTCTATTTAATTATCCAAATATTATAATTAATTATAATGAGTTATGATTAATTATTAATATTCCCCTTTGAGTCATAATTCCTACAGTGTTTATGATTTCAGAAAATTAACCTGCACATGGCTTAATTATTATAGTTGTGTCTGCTATATAAGCTCTGACTGGATAAGTATTTCTCCAAAGTAGTTCTAAAGGCTAGCTACACACATCAGCTATAGTGCTTCTGTACACAGTTTATTAATATAAACAATAAAATTGAACTTTTACCAACCTGTGGATGTAAAGTAGCTCTTTAGAGCATTGTAAAGACGGAGTATACGATTCACAGCTAGGTCCAAACTGAGCCAACTGTGTAAATAAACTGTGTAATACAAAAAATAACTTACCATCAAGCATGTTATTTCGCTTTGTGCTAGATTTGAACCAGTACGCAACATCGATGCAAAAATCTTCTACATCAAATCTGGATATCTAGGGGTAAACAAAACATGTCAAATCAGTCCCTAAAATAGAAATACTGAATTGGATCTAAACACAGATCACATTATCACTTCCAAGCAATCACCTCTGAATACACCAAACCTCCAGCATGTGTATTATTGTGTGCAATGTGGCAAGGACAGCCTAGAACAAAAACAGAGGGATTCTGTTCCAGGATTCTGCTCCTTACTGAATTTCTGACACCCATGTTGACACTGGCATTGTCAACAGCAAGAGCCACACAGTTGGACCATGGGATGTTGTAACTTTGCAGGACCTCACTCATTTTATTAAATATGGCCTCTGCAGTGCAGTAGTTAGTTCCTGTAGTGGGGCCCATATCCAAAAATCTGTGAACCACACCTTCAGGGCTCCAGAGTTTCACAGTTATCGGATTCATCTTCTGTCTCCCTGTTTTTTTTTAAAAATGCTCTTTGTATCAAAGTATAACTTGCTGTAACCATAGATATTCACAGGTAGATGCCATGTTTGACCACTCCAAGCACATAGACACATCAGTCATTTTGCAAAAGTTAATGTCACTCACCATGAGAGTATTCAAAGATGCCACAACACTGCACATGCACATGCACATAACTATAGTTGCAGATGCATAGTCAACTTGCGCTCAAGGGTTTGGAGATTGCTCCAATATGGTAGCCAGCTTATGTATAGCAGCCCATAGAAACAGATTCTAATAAGGCATCTACCTATACATATCTATGTCTGCAACATTCAGCATCTATGATTCAAATTAATTTCTAGATAATATTAGAAATATGTAATCAATTACTCAATTATACATGGACTTCAGCACTCAGTAATAAACTGTTCAACATGTACAAACTTACCAGTATCATTGGATCCATCAGTTGCTAATGTGAAGGGCTGACTGCAGAGATTCTTCACTAGTTCATTCATAAGGTAAGGGGCTATACACTTGTTGATTATGGCACTAGTCTTGGTCCTGGCAGAAGAATATCTTTGTGCAATCTGCGAATCAGGAAAACACTCTTTCAGGAGTGGGCTCAAGTGGTCAGAGAATGCCAGAGGAATGTTGTGTTGCACCATGGTGACTGCCATCTTAACTTCAGCTCTTCTGGTCTGTGCACAAACAAAAATACAATATGCTTAACCTAATAGCGCATGCACATGCACACATTGGGTACAAATACATTGGGTATTCATGTTTTATGGGGCAGTTTCCATAGACATAATGAACATTTTTACATAAAAATAGATAGATAAAAATAGATAAATAAATAAATATTTGTGGTGATATTTAGTCCCAAAAATGTAGGGTTTACCAGTACACACATATAGTACATATAATAATACACATAAATACATATAATAAGACTACAGATTGCATTCATAAACAGTGCTCTGGTCACCTGTGCCTCCAGCTGGGCCATTTCACTTGTTCTTGGAAAGGTGTTCTTGTCCAGTTTTGAACAGCTCTCCACGGTTTGTGCTTTTTTCAGATGTGACTCCCTGTTAACATGGCGCAGCACATCTGTTCTGCCTTGATGTTTACATTCAAGTTCATGTCTGCACACCGTGCACCAAAAATGAAATGGTGTACTACCAGCCTTGATAAATGGCCATTCATTTGACCACTGAGGGTTGAATTTGCAGTTGTATGTGGCTGCTCCTGCAGTCTTTCTTTTCAGGGACTAAAAAGAAATATAGATCAGATCTTTCTTTATGATTTTTTTTTTTTTCATAAAGTGAAAGAGAAATAGCCTATAGATCAGCACATGAATACTTAAAACTACACACAACAACAACGTTTACTTGATCACATTAACTTGTAGTGAAAAGTGTATAGCTACTTTAACACAGAAAACTACCAAAAGGCTAAGCTTAACACGCTTACCTAAATGCACTTTAAGAAATGCCTGCTAATCTAAATAGGCTAGTTCCCTAGCTAATATTACCTCAGGGGGCTTGCCTAATCCATCCTCTGTCCTTTCTCCAGCACCATTTTCATTTCTTTCCTTGTCGTCATTAATCACTTTCTTCACAGTCTCTATGTAATCCTTATCATGCTCATTTTTATGGCCTTGTCTTTGCTCTTCACTAACATTACTTAAAATACTGTCCCTGTCTTCACTGGTGTCTTTGCCCTCCCTCTTCTGAAAATACTTTAGAATACTCATCTGCAACAGTAATGATCACAACGCTGTACAACTGGCTGACACGAGCTACATTTTCAACACAAATTTTAAATAAAAAAATAATAGTTATCTTAGACTTGCATTGTGTGCTCAAACACTTACATTTTACAATGCCGGCATAACCATCTTCAGCAACTGTCGTGCAGGTGGGGGGTCAGCAGTGACCTTGCACGGTGTAGGGAAAACGTGATTGGTACAGACTGGTCCAATCAAGAGGCTGCAGCCGGTTTCCACTACCTGCATTCAATTTACTGTGGCGCTCCGCAAAATAAAGCAAGATGGGGTCTTTTATTTGGCGTGAGATTTACATGGGCAGAGTGACAGTGTGAGACTGAGCCTGAAAGCGTGTGTCTCACACCAAATGCGTGAGAGTTGGCAACCCTGTATTACTATGGCTTGCTACAGTACAGTAAAGCAAAGATATTCCTTTAGCTTGTTTACTAAAAATGTATTGTTTCACTATAAATTGTCATTCAGATTGTAAATGTGCATTTGTTACTTTATAGGTTTGTAATGGGCATTTTTACACAATTTGCAAGCAGATGTTTACTGTTTGTTTGTTTGTGTTTATGCAGCTCTTACAGTGTTTTTTGGAAATTAAATCTTTATAAACATCAGTTTTATCAGAAAAGACTCGGGTGATAGTAATAGTGAAAAAGATTAACATTTTATTATTTTGACAAAACAAAACAAAAGATAAGATTTTTGGCATAGGCTCCATCCGTAGCGAGGGTTGGAAATTGTAGATTCCAGCTAACACTGCCGAATGAAGGCAGGGGCGGAGCCTACCCCCGCGTGGTCGGAGCCAACCTGGTGGTGGTGGGGAGGTTGGGGGGGAGCGTCAACGTCAGAGTCTGCAAACACAAGAGGGTGAGTACCGAGCTTATATACTCCTTGTGTCAAGCAACGATTGGCTTAAATTAATAGTAAAGCATGACGTAGCATTGAGTCTTCCAGGTAGAACTTTCCACAGAGCTTCCATTTCCTGAGAGTTCAGCCTGGAATGCTACAGTAAAGGCTTGACCTTACTCTGGAGAGTAAGTGCTTTACCCAGAAAAAAAACAACAGCTTCGCCTCATCAGTTCTACCACACATCTGAAAGCTGTTTAACGTCAACCAAAGGATTCGATGTGCTGATCTAAGTCTGTGGCACTCCTGTAAAGAAAATGGATGCATCTAAAAATAAAGACCCAGACACGCAGGTGGAGGCCTCTCAGAATGGAACAGAAGAGGAGGAGCTTCACCGCTCTGGTCGACAACGGATCCCCACGGAAAAGATGCACGCATATAAAAAGGAGGAGGCCCTGAAAAAGGAGAAAAGATTGATCCAGCTGTACGAACAATGGAAGGACCTGGCTCGCAAGACAAGGGAAGAACTAAAAACAGATGTTAGTGAAAGCCAACTGGTAGCGCTTATTAATGCCCTTGAGAAGGGAAGGGATGATGTCATGAATGTCTACCTAGAAATCAGAGATTACATCGCTCCATCCAGTGACACGAGGTGCAGAATCGATACTTGTGAAGCTGTAACAAAAGATATTTCGAAGATTATCTTTGACAGAATGGCGTGCCTTGAGGATTTTGACAGAGAAAATGTGAAACACAGCCTTCGTGAGTTACTCCATCATGATTATACTCGCTCTGTCTATGGATCCACAGTCTCACACCCTATATCATCAAGGTCTTCGGTTATGTCCATAGCAACCAAGCGGGCAGACGCAGCAGATGAATTAGCAGCCAAAGAAGCAGAATACTCAGTGATACAGGAGATTGAAGCTCGGAAATGTGAACTGGAAAAACTAAAGTCAGAGAAGGATGTAAAAGCAGCTAGAGCCAGACTGCAGGCCTATGATCAAGAAATGGCACAGGAAGTCAGCATTTATTCTTCAGACTCGAATAAAGATGAACAGAAGGATGTAAGAATAACTGCGCAACAGCATGTGGTTCCATTTCCCACACAATGTCCTACAAACATCACAGCAACATCCTCACCTTCAAAACCTGATATATCTTGTCTCGCTCAAGCTCTTCAAGACAGCTTAGCCCTGAACAGGCTGCCTACAACAGAACCATCTGTGTTCAATGGTGATCCTATCCAGTTCATTGAGTGGAAGGCTGCATTTGTATCGCTCATTGATGGAAAGACCATTTCTTCTGCTGACAAGCTGAACTATTTAAAATGGTATGTTGGTGGACCAGCTCAAAAGTCTCTTGATGGTATCTTCTCCAGGAATGATGATGAGGCTTATAATGATGCATGGAAGAAGCTGAACCAACGGTATGGTCAGCCATTTGTTAAACAGAAGGCATTCAGAGAAAAACTAGCCAAATGGCCTAAGATTCAGTCTAAGGATGCTGAAAGTTTCAGAGAATTCTCTGACTTCTTGAATGCATGTTATCAAGCTATACCTCATGTCAAAGGCCTTAAAATACTAAATGATTGTGATGAAAATCAGAAACTTGTACACAAATCAACAGATTGGGCAGCAGCACACTGGAACCGTCAGGTCACGCAGACACTAACTGAGACTCAAGACTTTCCAAAATGTATAGATTTTGTGAACTTCATGTCAATGGAAGCAGAGATTACTTGTAATCCTGTCACGTCCTTCAGCGCTCTTCGTGCTTCTGAGCCCACTTCAGAAAAATGGAACCTTAAAGACAGTAAAATGAACAGGGCCAGCATCTTTCACATTCAAATTCACTAAAATTTTAAAATGTGTTTCTTCTGCAAAGACAGCAAGCATAAGATTCAGAACTGTCCTAAATTTGTGGCAAAGTCATTAGAAGAGAAACGGAAATATGTGAAGGAGAACAAACTCAGCTATGGTTGCATGAAACCAGGCCACAGCGCAAAAGACTGCCGTCACCATCTATCCTGTGACACCTGTAGAGGCAGACATCCAACGTGTCTACACGTTGGATGCAACAGAACAGCAGAAGGAACAGCAGTCTGTAAGTGTTTTGTCTTTTTTACTCATTAGATTTTAACGCGATTGTTGTTGCTAGGAGATATTTGTTTTGCTTACTTTGTTTACCGTGTGAACCACTCGCTCAAGTCGCGTTTGTTCTCGTGGGTCTCGTGTAGTTTTGTAGTTTCGGTTAGCCAACTAGCAAGGCGTGGCCAAGGCCAGCTGGAGTACTTATTTACCGATTTGCAAGTAGTACCAGTCATAGCAACAGAACAGCAGAAGGAACAGCAGTCTGTAAGTGTTTTGTCTTTTTTACTCATTAGATTTTAACGCGATTGTTGTTGCTAGGAGATATTTGTTTTGCTTACTTTGTTTACCGTGTGAACCACTTGCTCAAGTCGCGTTTGTTCTCGTGGGTCTCGTGTAGTTTTGTAGTTTCGGTTAGCCAACTAGCAAGGCGTGGCCAAGGCCAGCTGGAGTACTTATTTACCGATTTGCAAGTAGTACCAGTCATAGCAACAGAACAGCAGAAGGAACAGCAGTCTGTAAGTGTTTTGTCTTTTTTACTCATTAGATTTTAACGCGATTGTTGTTGCTAGGAGATATTTGTTTTGCTTACTTTGTTTACCGTGTGAACCACTCGCTCAAGTCGCGTTTGTTCTCGTGGGTCTCGTGTAGTTTTGTAGTTTCGGTTAGCCAACTAGCAAGGCGTGGCCTGCTGAATTCAATTGACGTGTCAGAATATATAAGTGGTTATTACACCGCGGCAGCGGTCGCGGCAGCCCTCGTGTGAAGTCCTCCTCGTGTGAAGACCGACAAGTGTAAAGACCATCGACTCTACCTTGCTCGACTCCACCGAGCAAGGACACCGACAAGGCACTTGAGTATCACTTTCCCCTTACTTTACTTTTATACCGCCTACTCTTTCTTATAACTGATTAAATCCCTTATACTCACTATGTGTTTACAAATCCCTACTATTACTACTAACACTCGCAACTCACGCACTTTACACTGGAGGCAGCGCAACCCTAATAATCTGCGCAATGTCTCTATATCCTCTACATCTAATTCAATCTCTGTTTCAATTGGGCTCTGGAACTGCCAGTCTGCAGTAAATAAAGCTGAATTTATCTCCTCAATTGCTAATCATTCATGTCTCAGCTTTTTGGCCCTAACTGAGACTTGGATTAAACCTGAAGACACGGCCACCCCGGCTGCCCTCTCCAATATGTACACTTTTTCACACACCCCTCGCCAAACTGGGAGGGGTGGAGGTACTGGTCTACTCATTTCAAATGATTGGAAATTCAGTCCTCTATCATCTTTCACCAACAACACATCATTTGAATCCCATGCAATTACTGTTATCCACCCTGTTAAAATCCACCTTGTAGTTGTTTATCGTCCACCAGGTCAACTTGGTAACTTCTTGGAGGAGTTGGACATGCTACTCTCACACTTCCCGGAGGATGGTACTCCTCTGGTACTACTTGGAGACTTCAACATCCATCTAGAAAAACTCCAAGCTACAGACTTCAATACTCTTCTTACTTCATTTGACCTCATGCGAGTATCTACCACAGCTACTCACAAATCAGGTAACCAATTGGACCTTATCTACACTCGCTACTGTTCAACTGCCAACACTCTGGTTACTCCGCTGCACACTTCAGACCACTTCCTTATCACCTCTGACCTCACATTGGCTACAGACACAACACGCACTCCACCGCAAGTCACCTTTAGGCGTAATCTACGCACACTTTCTACCTCCTGCCTATCGTCTATGGTTTCATCCGCACTTCCTCCACCCTCTCAGTTCTCAGCACTGGACACTAACACTGCTACTGACACTCTTTGCTCCACTTTATCAGCCTGTCTAGACAACTTCTGCCCTCTCTTATCCAGACCAGCACGCACCACACCTGCTGCTCCCTGGCTGTCCGATGTTCTCCGTGAACATCGTTCTAGACTCAGGGCTGCAGAGCGGAAGTGGCGCAAATCACACAACCCTAATGACCTTAGTGCGTATCAGTCACTTCTCTCTTCATTCTCTGCAGATGTCTCCACTGCTAAATCAACATACTACCACAACAAAATTAATAATTGTCCCGATTCTCGCACACTTTTTAAAACATTCTCTTCTCTCCTTTGTCCTCCTCCTCCCCCTCCTACATCAACTCTTACAGCTGATGACTTTGCAACATTTTTCATTAATAAGACAAGAACAATTAGCGACCAATTTTCCACACCACATACTGATACAAATTTCACAACATCAAATACTCACACTCTCTCCTCTTTCTCTCCACTCATGGAGACTGACGTCTCCAAACTTATTATTTCCAATCATCCTACTACCTGTCCGCTTGATCCTATCCCCACTCACATTCTCCAAGCCATTTCTACCTCTGTTATACCAGCACTTACTCACATCATAAACACCTCGCTCCACACTGGCACATTTCCTACAGCATTTAAGCAGGCTCGGGTCATACCACTGCTTAAGAAACCCACTCTAAATCCAGCACTTTTAGAAAACTACAGACCAGTATCCCTTCTCCCATTCATCGCTAAGACACTTGAGCGAGTAGTACTCAACCAACTCTCTATCTTTCTTGCACAGAACCATCTCCTGGACATAAACCAGTCCGGCTTCAAAAGTGGCCACTCAACTGAGACTGCCCTGCTCTCAGTCACTGAAGCCCTAAGATTGGCAAGAGCAGCATCCAAATCCTCAGTACTCATTTTACTGGATCTGTCTGCTGCATTTGACACAGTCAACCACCAGATCCTCCTGTCCACCCTCATGAAGATGGGCGTCTCAGGAACCGCACTCCAATGGTTCAAGTCTTACCTCTCAGGTAGGTCCTTCAAGGTGGCTTGGAGGAGTGAAGTTTCTGAGTCACAACTTCTTGCTACTGGAGTTCCTCAAGGCTCAGTGCTTGGACCACTGCTCTTCTCCATCTACATGTCATCGTTAGGTTCTGTCATTCGGAAGCATGCTTTTTCCTATCACTGCTACGCTGATGACACGCAACTCTACTTCTCCTTCCATCCAGATGACCCCACGGTTCCTGCTCGCATCGCAGCTTGTCTGACCGACATCTCTGGCTGGATGAAAGAACACCATCTTCAGCTCAACCTTGCTAAGACTGAACTGATTGTGATCTCAGCCAACCCCGCGCTTCATCACAACTTCTCTATACAGCTAAATTCATCAACCATAACTTCCTCTAGGACAGCCAGGAATCTTGGAGTTGTGATGGACAACCAGTTAACCTTCACAGATCATATTGCTGCTACAGCTCGATCCTGCAGATTTGCCTTGTACAACATTAGGAAGATCAGATCCTTCCTATCAGAGCAGGCTACACAACTTCTTGTCCAAGCTCTTGTCCTCTCCAGACTGGACTATTGTAATGCACTCTTGGCAGGCCTTCCTGCATGCACTTCCAAGCCTTTGCAGATGATTCAGAATGCAGCAGCAAGAGTGGTCTTTAATGAGCCGAAGAAAGCCCATGTCACACCTCTCTTCATCAGACTGCATTGGCTGCCAGTAGCTGCTCGCATCAAATTCAAGGTACTGGTGCTTGCCTACAAGACAACCGCTGGCACTGCACCAGAATACCTAAACTGTCTAATCCAACCTTATGTCCCCTCCAGAAGCTTGCGTTCTGCAAATGAACGACGCCTTGTGGTGCCATCCCAAAGAGGCTCAAAATCACTTTCACGTACCTTTTTGTGGACTGTTCCCAGCTGGTGGAATGACCTACCCATCCCAATTCGATCAGCTGAGTCATTGGCCATCTTCAAAAAACGTCTGAAAACCCATCTTTTTCGGCAGAACTTGACCAATTGACACTAGCTCTTTCCTACTCTTTTCAGTTTTCTATATTTATATTTAAAAAAAAAAAAAAAAAAAAAAAAAAAACCCTTGCAAGACTTATCGTGTTTATCTAACTGAAATTTGCCACAGCACTTATACACTGTCGCTCTCTTGTTGCTCTGATTGCTTCTATTGTAAGTCGCTTTGGATAAAAGCGTCTGCTAAATGACTAAATGTAAATGTAAATGTAAATGTACATGATGATAACTACACAAAAAAGTCAACTCTGCACCAGTCTCAAACCAAGGTGACACAGAGACAACTACTGATACGTCTCACAAAGTAGAGATCAGCCATCCACCAATACTTCAATGATCATACCAGTGTGGGTATCTACCGAGAGGAATCCAGGCTCTGAAAAACTTGTTTACGCTTTGCTTGACACCCAGAGTGATACTTTTTTGTCGATCGAGAACTGAGCAACAAGCTACAAGCTGACTCTTGTCCTGTGAGACTGAAGTTGATGACCATGACCGCAAAGGATGTTGTCATGCCAAGTGAAAAGGTGTCAGGTCTCAGTAAACCGTACACATACTCATACTTGTGACACAGCACGGCAATGGAAGTATCTCTCTACAATAGTGGACAAAATTCCACTTCTGCAGGATTGCGAGGTTGGTCTCCTGATAGGCTACAGCTGTCCCAAAGCTTTGGCACCAAAACAGGTGATTTTAGGAGGAGACGATGAACCTTACGCAGTCCATACAGACGTAGGATGGGGCATTGTTGGTCGCCTGTCTTCACACCATGAAACACAATGCTTCAATACCATCTGTCATAGAGTCAGCATTAAAGCGCTCCCTCCAGTAACCCCAGCAGATGTTATTAAAGTACTGGAGTCTGACTTCAAAGATGCTGGTGAAGATAATAAAACTGTGTCACAGGATGACATCCTCTTTTTAAACAAATTGCAGCAAAGCATAAGGAAAAAATGACCATGGGCATTACGAGATGCCTCTCCGCTTCAAGGAGAGACCTCACTTGCTTAACAATAAGCAGCTTGCCATCGTCAGGCTCAATCATCTTAAAAGGAAATTGCTGAAAGATGAAAGGTACAAGGAACACTATGTGAGGTTCATGGAAGACATCACTGAGAGAGGTGATGCAGAAGAAGTGCATGATGAAGGAAAGAATGGAGAGAAGTGGTACATCCCGCATCACAGGGTGTATCATCCTAAGAAGACAGACAAGCTCTGTGTTGTCTTCGATTGCTCCGCCAAGTATTAGGGATCCAGCCTCAATGACCACTTGCTACAAGGCCCAGATTTAATGAATAATCTAACTGGTGTTCTTGTAAGATTTAGACAACATCCCGTTGCCCTTATTTGCGATGTTGAAAAGATGTTTCACCAGTTTCATGTAGAAGAAGCAGATCGAAACTACCTCTGTTTTCTCTGGTGGTAAAACGGAGACTTAGCTTTACAACCACAAGAATACCGCATGAAGGTTCATCTTTTCGGTGCAACCTCTCACCTGGATACGCCAACTATGGTCTGAAACATCTCGCTAAGGAGAATGAGTGTATGTATCCTCTTGGCTCAAAATTCATCACGACAGATGATCATGTAGATGACGGTGTCACCAGTATAGCCAGCACAGAAGAAGCTGTCCAGGTAGCAAGAGAAGCTTGACAACTCTGTGCGTCAGGTGGTCTTAGATTGCACAAATTTATTTCAAAAGACAAAGTTGTCCTGGACAGCATTGCAATTTCTGAACGAGCCATTGAGAGCTTTAGGGATCCACTGGGATATTGATTCTGATAGACTCGCGACACGCCGTGGCATACTATCCACAGTTGCGTCACTTTATGATCCGCTGAGCTTTATTGCTCCTTTCCTGCTCAGTGGAAAATTAGTGCTTCAGGAAATGTGCAGAAACGGAACAGGCTGGGATGACCCTCTTCCTATAGAATTGCAGCCAAAGTGGGAACACTGGAAAGCTGATCTAGTGAACTTAGAAAGGATTAATATACCCCGCTGCTATGTGCCTGCAAACTTTGGAAAGTTCATCAAAAGGGAACTTCATCACTTCTCTGACGCCAGCAACAGCGGCTATGGCCAGTGTTCCTATTTAAGACTCACAAATGAAGAAGGAAACATCCATTGTGCCCTGGTTATAGGTAAATCCAGAGTTGATCCCATTAAGTTACCATACCTAGACTCGAACTGACAGCTACTGTCATCTTGCTATTGCCATTAACAATATGTTTAAACGGGAGCTTGAATATGCAGACATAGAAGAGCACTTTTGGACCGACTCCCAAGTGGTTTTGGGATACATTAACAACGAAGCACGCCGCTTTCACACATTTGTGGCGAACAGAGTGCAGAAGATGCATCTCAGCACTACTCCTCAACAGTGGAAATATGTTCCCACTAATGAAAACCCTGCTGACCATGAGTCAAGAGGTTTAAATGCTGGTGAGATTCTTACGTCTAATTGGTTGAGAGGGCCAGGTTTCTTATGGAAAAAGGATATGCCTCCTGTTATGGATATTGACACAGCACTACTGATTGGAGATCCTGAAGTGAGACAGGCTCAGAAACTGAGTGCAGAAACAACAGAAGTCAGCCTCTCAGACCATTTGTCAAAGCTGTCTTCATGGTCTGGAGCTGTCCAAGCGGTTGCGCGCCTCATTCGCTGAGCCAAAGGGGACAAGTCCAGCAGTCACAGCATGGTAGTTGAACGAGAAGATGCTAAACACATCATCATTAAGGATTTACAAAGAAACACTTATCTAGAGGACATCAAGGTATTGAGCAAGGGTGCCCAGCTTTCACCTAGCAGCAAGCTGTACCATCTTGACGCCTTCCTAGATCAAAAAGGAGTACTCAAGGTGGGAGGAAGGCTTTGTGATGCGTCCTTACCCAGCTCAGTCAAACACCCAGTGATCATTCCTAAAGATCACCACATAACAAAGATGATCATCTCTCAATGTCATAAGAATGTCAAGCACCAAGGAAAGGGTCTCGCAATTAATGAGATCAGATCACAAGGCTTCTGGATTCCAGGAATAAGCAGAGCGGTAGCATCCCATGTGCATCACTGTGTGACATGTCGGAAGCTCAGGAGACCCACAGAAGAACAAAGAATAGCCGACCTTCCTTCAGAGTGTACAGATCCTTCCCCACCGTTCACATACTGTGGTATGGACTGCTTTGGTCCCTTTATCACTAAACAGGGTCGGAAGGATCATAAAAGGTACGGCCTCCTCTTCACGTGTTTCAGCTCCAGAGCTATTCATATAGAAATGCTAGATGACATGACTAAATGCGGCCCATTCAAGTCATGCAGGTGGGGTATGGGAGAGACAAATCAGAACAGTGAGAAATGTTCTTCGCTCAACTCTGTCACTCTCTTCTGGCAGACTGGACGACGCATCACTGCGAACATTCTTTTATGAAGCTATGGCGATTGTAAACAATAGACCACTCTCAGCTGACAACCTAAACGATCCCAACAGCCTTGCACCTCTCACACCTAACCTGCTTACAATGAAGTCTGTTCCAGCATTACCACCACCAGGCAGATTCATCAGAGAAGACATCAATGCAAGGAAAATGTGGCATCATGTTCAGTACCTCGCAGAGCAGTTTTGGAGTCAATGG
Source organism: Cirrhinus molitorella (assembly GCA_033026305.1). Lineage (NCBI taxonomy): Eukaryota > Metazoa > Chordata > Actinopteri > Cypriniformes > Cyprinidae > Cirrhinus > Cirrhinus molitorella. The sequence continues at coordinate 2,327,390 of CM065119.1, forward strand.
CGTAAGGAGTATCTATCCAACATTGCCAACAGACAATGCTGGCACGCAGTAAAAAGAAACCTGCAAGTGGGACATATTGTCATGGAAAAGGCTGATGATCTGCCTAGAAATGAGTGGCGGCTGGCAAGAGTTACAGAGACTACCACAGATAGAGACGGGCTTGTAAGAAGAGTCAAGGTATGCCTTGGTGACCGGAATCTGGAAAAGGATGGTCATCGCCTGAACAAGCTGTCTGTCATTGAACGCCCAGTTCAGAAGCTGATCCTGTTGCTAGAGACCGTCTAGCTGCTTCAGTGAACAACCGAGTGTATCCTTTTCATAATATAACTTTTAAATTTTAGTATTCATTCACCATAGTATGGGCACTTATGTTTTTGGAGTTAAAGGTCATTTTCTATTGTAGTGCATTTATTAGCTCAAGGGGAAATATTACTAATTAATCATAACTCATTATAATTAATTATAATATTTGGATAATTCAATAGAATTATCTTGATAAAGCTGAATTTACATTACAATTAATTGACCTGTTCGTCCAGCGAACATTCAGGGTAATTTCACATGTATTCAAAGAAAGAATATTTTCTTGGCCACAGAAAATAACTTTCTTTTATACTAGCGCATAGAGCATGTAGCTCGAATCGTAAATCGTAAAGGGACATTAATATTTTGCAAGGCAGAATCAGAAACTCATGTAATCTGTGCACAAGAATTTTATTAACTAAGAACTAACACATAACTAATCTAAACAAACAAACATACAGTCATTCATACAGGGGGAAGGGCAAGTGAGAAGGCATTAGAGAAAACAAGGAAAATGAAGCTATGAAAAGAGTCAGTTAACCTGTGCAACCATCTGTGCCATTTTTCAATGGGTCTATAGCTTATACCAAACCTCTGTTTGGTTAGTTAAATGTATGATACTTGCATTGCCTTGGTTGTGGACCCGTGTCCAAATGCAGTCCCGTATGAAGGTCTTGATGGTTTCAAGGTTTTGGATTTGCAATCACTTCCTTCTGGTTTGAAGAGTGTCCTCCGAGATGTCCTGACTCTGTGGTGATTGGGAGTTTCCTCCCAGTGACGTGAAGAAGAACAAAAGGGCTGAGAGAGAGAGAGAGACCCAGCCGAAATCTGATGATTCTTGGAGGATGGAAAGAACAAGGCCGCATGGCCTGGCACAGACTTAGAAGTTCCAGAAGAGTTTAGCTCATCATCTTCTTCTCATCATCTTCTAGGTTCTGAAAAGAACCTTCGACGGATCATGCTCAAGTCCTGAAGAACAACTGGAAGAATGCACTGGAAGTGTGGCTGGTGTGAATCTTTTATCTATAGGGTGGTCACACCTCTAGGTTCAGAGAGCCAATGGTGTCCTGTATCTTTGGAGGGAGAATTTAATGGTCTTTGTCTGGATCCAAAGTATTTTGCATAGGTGATTTGATTGGGTGTTGATGCAAATACTACTAAGGATTCTTAAAACACTAATATGTTGCACATCTAACAACAAATAACAAAAAACATCTTTTGGGTAATCAAACTAGGAGTTGAAAGAGACCAAACATGGCATATACTGTATGTGGCTACACCATACAGCATTCTATCAGAACACAAGCATAAAACAGTTATAAAATAAGAAATGCAAAGGACATGGACAGTCGTAATATACATACACTGATATACGGGGGCATGTGTGTCAGTTCACAGGAAGGTTTGTCTAAGAATTAACAAATAAGTCACTTTCAGTGGAACAAAGTATTGCTTTAGAGACAGTCAAGGTGGGGGAGAGCATCTTCACACATTCTTTTAGATCATAAAAGCCCATTTGGTCTGCCAGACGTGTCCTGGCCGCCATGGTAACCAGGTATATCTGGGACTTTGTGTCACCCACTGTGTTGTTGGGTGAAGGGGAAGTCTGCTTCTTTGTTAATTCAATAAACTACTGATTTGGTTAAATCTAATGAACCATTGTCTGATTGGTCCATATCCTACACTATTTTTGAAAATAATTTGTGATTTATATTCCTTAACGTCATACAAATCATCTATGATTTGGTGGGAGTGTAAATGACCATTAAGTGTTTGAGCTATCTATCTTAATAGATAGCTCAAACACTTCCTGTTTGAGCAGCGTGCAGAGCAGCGCAGAGCGTTTCGTTTACTCTTTATAGCAATCTATCTTACTACTACTAACTGTAGTTTAAAGTGATAAAATATATTCTTGATTTCGCCAAATCTCGAACTTGATCCGTCAAACTAATTAGACTGATCTGATCGTTTCTCTGTTATACGTTACACATACAGCACCGCATTAGCGCATTAGCATTCCACTAGCCGCTTAGCTTGGCTTACTCTCTGTTTTGCGTTATTCTGTTCTTTTTCCTTTTGCTTTCGCTTTTGCTTATCGTTCGCGTTTATCATATAACCGCGAGTGCAACACGTTAGCATTTCTTAAACCATTTCTCGGATTTTTCCACTGCTTTCCTTACACAAGTTCAGCAATCAACAGTGGTAAGTTAAGTTTGAATTGTTTTACATTCAGGTGAGTAATGGCATCTTCTCCTACTATTGTTGTGTGCACTGCCCGTCACATGTACAGTTTATCAATCTCTGTCAGCAGTGAGGGATTCATATGTGATAAATGCAGGGAAATAGTTAGGCTGACAGAGAAGATTTCAGAACTAGAGACACGCATCCAAACTTTAACTGAGGATAGTAAGAATGTGAGGGACTTAGATACGGTTTTGGATGCAACTAGCTTAGATCTTCCTGTACATTGTTCGGTTCCGGTAATTTCGCCCGTGCAGCAGTAGTTAGTCAAGTGCAGAGTTTGCACTTGACTAACTGGGGCCCAGGACAGGAAGCAGACAGACTGGTTAAACTGAACGTCTGCTACACTCTCAGAAATAAAGGTACAAAAGCTGTCACTGGGGCAGTACCTTTTCAAAAGGTACACTTTTGTACTTATTAGGTTCTAATATGTACACTTTAAGCGCTAGTATGTACCTTTAAGGTACCAAAATGGACCTTTTTGGTACAAACATGTACCTTTTGAAAAGGTACCATCCCAGTGACAGCTTTTGTACCTTTATTTCTGAGAGTGTAGCTGCCTCACGTCACCAAAATCAGCTAATTTTCAGCACATAGAAAACTTTTTACCTAGATACCATACTATAGAGACTGTGTCTGTTCCCTGAACTAGAAAATCCAAAAAACATCCAAACCAATCTAATAGTAACAATTTAATTGATGTTCAACAAATAAAACAATCACATAATACAGAGGAACAAATGATGAAGCTTGCCTTATTGAATATCAGGTCCCTCTCTTCGAAAGCACTTTTTGTACATGACATCTATAGCAATAACTTTAGTGTTTCTCAGTGAACTGGCTTCAAGTATAACTCGTTTGAAATGATGGTGCTTCATACAACACTATCTAGAGAAAAGGGTCCAAAGGATAAATCCCCATTGACGTTTGTACTTGCTACAGTATACAGGCCTCCAGGGCACCATACAGACTTTATTAAATAATTTTCTTCTTCTTCAATCAGATGTAGTGATGTCTGCAAATAAAGTCTTAATAGTGGGTGATTTTAACATCCATATAGATAATGAAAAAGACGCACTGGGATCAGCCTTTATAGACATTCTGAACTCTATTGGAGTTAGACAACGTCAGGACCTACTCATTGTTGAAATCATACTCTAGATTTAATACTGTCGCATGGAATTGATGTTAATGGCATTGAAATTCTGCAGCAAAGCGATGATATCTCGGATCATTATCTAGTCTCATGTATACTCCAGATAGATAAAACTGTAAATCCCACTCCTTGCTACAAGTATGGTAGAACTATCACCTCATCCACAAAAGACAGCTTTATATGTGATCTTCCTGACTTATCTGAATTCCTTAGTATATCCAATAGCTCACTTGTAACTGAAACTATTGACTCTCTCTTTTCTAGCACTTTAGATGCGGTTGCTCCTTTACGCTTAAGGAAGATTAAGGAAAACAGTCCGACACAGTGCCATAACAAGCACACTCACGCCCTAAAGAGAGCAGCCCGGAAAATGGAGCGCAGCTGGAGGAAAACTAAACTAGAGGTCTTTCGTTCCGGCTGGTGTGAGTCTACCGTATCCTATAGAAAAGCATTAAAAACTGCTAGAACCGATTACTTCTAATCTCTTTTAGAAGAAAACAAACATAACCCTAGGTATTTATTCAATACAGTGGCAAAATTAACCAAAAATAAAGCACCAACAGATTTTTCCAAACAGCACAGTAGTAATGACTTTATGAATTATCTTTACAACAAAGACCGATACTATTAGAAATAAAATTGTAATCATGAAGCCGTCTGGAACAGTAGCTATAGATCTCCTAAGGAACTATTCCACTCATTCTCTACTATAGGTGAGGAAGAATTTTATAAACTTGTTAAATCATCTTAACCAACAACATGCATGTTAGACCCTATCCCATCTAAACTACTAAAAGAGGTGCTTCCAGATATCCTAGATCCTCTTCTGAATATTATAAACTCATCACTTTCATTAGGATATGTCCCCAAAACCTTCAAACAGGCTGTTATTAAGCCTCTCATTAAAAAAACCACAACTTGACCCTAATCAATTGATTAATTACAGACCAATCTCAAATCTCCCTTTTCTATCAAAAATACTAGAGAAGGTAGTATCCTCACAATTATGTTCCTTTTTAGAGAAAAATAATATCTGTGAGGATTTCCAGTCAGGATTTCGACCTTATCACAGTACTGAAACCTCTCTCATTAGAGTAACAAATGACCTGCTCTCATCATCTGACCATGGTTGTATCTCTCTATTAGTGCTACTGGATCTTAATGCTGCGTTGGATACTATTGACCACAACATTCTTTTGAATAGACTCAAAAATTATTTTGGCATTAGCGGTAGTGCATTAGAATGATTTAAATCGTACTTATCTGACCGCTATCATTTTGTAGCAATAAATGAAGAGGATTCGTATCGATCGCAAGTGCAGTATGGAGTACCTCGAGGCTCAGTACTAGGACCATTACTTTTTACGCTTTATATGTTACCCTTAGGAGATATCATCAGGAAACACAGTGTTAGCTTTCACTGTTACGCTGATGATACCCAGCTCTATATTTCTTCAAGGCCTGGCGAAACATACAAAGTTGAAAAACTAATGGAACGCATAGTTGATATTAAAAACTGGATGACAAGAAATTTCTTACTGCTAAATTCTGAAAAAACAGAGGTGATAATTATTGGGCCAAAAACCTCAGCAAGTAATAACTTAAAACACAGCCTAATACTTGATGGCTGCTCTGTAAATTCATCATTATCAATGATTGCTAATCAATGATTAGCAATCAATTTGTCCTGTGAACTGCTATCAACACAATGAAAACTCTGGTCTACGATGCAAAACAGGTAACTGAAACAGTCTAAATGACATTAGCCTCACTAAATGATGTTAGCTGTTTGTTTTTTGTTATAGTTTTTATCCCGACGAGCAAACACGCAACAACCTGACTCCAGTCGTCCTCTTCTGCTGAGTTTTTTCCTGTCCCTGCCCGCCTTCCTTGTGCTGTATTGTAATTGGCCAGTGTAGTCTGTCAGGCTAACTTGGAGACAGTTCTTATTGGCTCAAGATATTAGTTTTCACAAAATAAAAATTCAACATACAACATCAAACTTTTTATATTAAGTATGTTTGAAAATAAAACAAACAATAAATACAAATAATAATAATAAAAAAAATCTCAATATAGATATTTTAATATTGAGTGGGTTACACCCTCCCTCCACTGCATAGCATGTCCCCATGCACTGTACTTTAGGGTGAGTGGTATACTCTGTCAGTTTAAACCCTTGGAACTATACAAGGCAAAGTCTTGCTCTTCACTATTACACCTCTTACATAGAGCATGTGGATTACACCATCACACTTGGCAAGTACCCCATTCTTTGGGAGAATACACCTTTCCAAGTTTGGAAATTACTACAGTTTTTTTTTGCTAGGTATTCACAACTGTGGATATGTGAACTTATTTGGAGGTTTTCAGGTTCTTTCTGATCTTCTTAAATGAGTCTCAGATAACGTCTCTTCAACATATTTGGAATGCAGTACTTCAGAGCCTTCATCATTCAACATCCCAACCAAAACATCCACAGGTAGTTTGGGCTCCCTGCCAAACATAAGAAAACAGGGAGAATAGCCTGTTGACTCATTCAGAGTAGAATTATATGCATGTACAAGCTGTTGAATATACTGACTCCATTTAGACTTCTGACTTGGATTTAAGGTACCTAACATATTCAACAGAGTTCGATTAAATCTTTCTGGTTGGGGATCTCCCTGAGGATGGTACGGAGATGTCCGAGATTTTTTATACCCAACACGTTTAACATCTCTTTAATTAATCTGCTTACGAAATCTCTGCCTTGATCTGAATGGATTCTGTTCAGTAACCCGTAATGGACAAAGAACCTCTCACACAAAGTGTTTGCTAGTGGTGGTATACAGGTCCTTCTCAAAAAATTAGCATATTGTGATAAAGTTCATTATTTTCTGTAATGTACTGATAAACATTAGACTTTCATATATTTTAGATTCATTACACACAACTGAAGTAGTTCAAGCCTTTTTTTTGTTTTAATATTGATGATTTTGGCATACAGCTCATGAAAACCCCAAATTCCTATCTCAAAAAATTAGCATATCATGAAAAGGTTCTCTAAACGAGCTATTAACCTAATCATCTGAATCAACTAATTAACTCTAAATACCTGCAAAAGATTCCTGAGGCTTTTAAAAACTCCCAGCCTGGTTCATTACTCAAAACCGCAATCATGGGTAAGACTGCCGACCTGACTGCTGTCCAGAAGGCCATCATTGACACCCTCAAGCAAGAGGGTAAGACACAGAAAGAAATTTCTGAACGAATAGGCTGTTCCCAGAGTGCTGTATCAAGGCACCTCAGTGGGAAGTCTGTGGGAAGGAAAAAGTGTGGCAGAAAACGCTGCACAACGAGAGGGGGACCTGCGGAAGCAGTGGACTGAGTCTGGAGTAGAAACATCCAGAGCCACCGTGTACAGGCGTGTGCAGGAAATGGGCTACAGGTGCCGCATTCCCCAGGTCAAGCCACTTTTGAACCAGAAACAGCGGCAGAAGCGCCTGACCTGGGCTACAGAGAAGCAGCACTGGACTGTTGCTCAGTGGTCCAAAGTACTTTTTTCGGACGAAAGCAAATTTTGCATGTCATTCGGAAATCAAGGTGCCAGAGTCTGGAGGAAGACTGGGGAGAGGGAAATGCCAAAATGCCTGAAGTCCGGTGTCAAGTACCCACAGTCAGTGATGGTCTGGGGTGCCATGTCAGCTGCTGGTGTTGGTCCACTGTGTTTTATCAAGGGCAGGGTCAATGCAGCTAGCTATCAGGAGATTTTGGAACACTTCATGCTTCCATCTGCTGAAAAGCTTTATGGAGATGAAGATTTCATTTTTCAGCACGACCTGGCACCTGCTCACAGTGCCAAAACCACTGGTAAATGGTTTACTGACCATGGTATTACTGTGCTCAACTGGCCTGCCAACTCTCCTGACCTGAACCCCATAGAGAATCTGTGGGATATTGTGAAGAGAAAGTTGAGAGACGCAAGACCCAACACTCTGGATGAGCTTAAGGCCGCTATCGAAGCATCCTGGGCCTCCATAACACCTCAGCAGTGCCACAGGCTGATTGCCTCCATGCCACCCCGCATTGAAGCAGTCATTTCTGCAAAAGGATTCCCGACCAAGTATTGAGTGCATAACTGAACATAATTATTTGAAGGTTGACTTTTTTTGTATTAAAAACACTTTTCTTTTATTGGTCGGATGAAATATGCTAATTTTTTGAGATAGGAATTTTGGGTTTTCATGAGCTGTATGCCAAAATCATCAATATTAAAACAAAAAAGGCTTGAACTACTTCAGTTGTGTGTAATGAATCTAAAATATATGAAAGTCTAATGTTTATCAGTACATTACAGAAAATAATGAACTTTATCACAATATGCTAATTTTTTGAGAAGGACCTGTATGCTTGCGCATAACGGGTAAAATGGTCAGTAGCCACAAGTATATTGCACACATTGCAACTGTCAGGTTTGATCATCAGAAAGTCAATACATACCAAGTATAAAGGACTAGCGCTTTGTAAATGCAACATGAGAGCAGTCTTTTTTGGCAAGGTCTTCCTTACTATACAACGTTCACAAGTCTTACAGTATTTTTTCCACCTCAGCTTTCATACCGGGCCAGAAAAATCTGCCTCTAATGTGAGCATAGGTCTTATCAAACCCTAAATGTCCACCCTGATCATGAAGAGATGTTAACACTGAGTTATGAAAAGAAGTAGGGAGTACCAGTTGCCGTCTTACCCTATTGTCTGACAAATTAATCACTCTGTACAACACTCTATTTTATACTACTATATTTCCCCACTATTTCTTACAGAGCTTCAAATCTGGATGATCAAAATTTACACAACTGGAAAGCTGCTTCTGACTAATGGCTAGCCTCAATTTTCCTAGACAACGATCAAGTCCCTGAGCCTCCCTTAACTCTGAGTCAGTTTTCCTTGGCTCATTCTTAGAAAAGGAAACAACATTACCTAAAGCCTTTGGTATATTGTCATCAGAAGAATTGGAAGTATGTTCCCTCCATTCATGAGGACTTTCCTGACTCTCACATGTTATGACAGACTGACACAGAGTCCGAACTCCAGGAGCTGGAATCTCCTCCCACTCATCATCAAGTGCTACTCTAAAATGGGGAAGTCTGGACAAAGAATCTGCATCCACATTTTTCTTGCCAGGCCTGTACTTCAGACTAAAGGTGTATGTTGACAACGCAGACAACCATCTGTGGCCTGTAGCATCCAATTTTGCAGACGTCAAGATATATGTCAAAGGATTGTTGTCAGTTCTCACTTTGAAATTGACACCATAAAGGTAGTCATGCAATTTATCAACCATAGCCCATTTAAGAGCAAGGAACTCCAGCTTATGAGCTGGGTAATTCTCCTCTGATAGTGAAAGTCTACGGCTAATAAAGGCCACAGGACATAAGCCCTCTGGATGTTGTTGGCATAAAACACCCCCTAGCCCTTCGTGGCTACCGTCTACATGAAGTATGTACGGCAACTGAGGATCGGCAAAAGCCTGAAATGTAGCAGGTGGTCCAGAAATCCCTTGAGGCATTCGTTCAAATTCAAAGAACCCTAATGGACAAATGAAAGCGGTTTTCTCTTGGTCGTCTTTGTTCATGGGAATTTGGTAGTAGTCACTTCTCAGGTCGAGCACGGAAAACCATTTGCTACCAGATAAAAAGTGTAAGGCATCCTCAATCCTCGGCACCATATACTGATCAGGTATTGTTCGCCGATTCAGAGTCCGATAATCTACCACCACAATTGATGATGTATACGGACTCTTGGATTCAGCGATTATACCACACCTTTGAAGCTCAAGCAAATGCTTTCGCACATCTTCTAAATCTTTCCCAAAAAGGACTGGAATCCGATAATCTGATTTCATGAATAGTACTCTTGGAACATCCCACATCCCATTCATGAGTAGAAAAGACATTGTGCCTCTCCATAAGCTTTTCAATCAAACGTTGTTTAGCTTCTTCTGGAAGCGGAGAGCTACAAAGTCAAAGGAATCAGGAGACAAAGACATATTTGGAAGTGACACGTTACTCTTGGGAGTCAACTGAGGTACAACATCTACTGGAAAGATGTGAGCAATAGGAGTACCACGCTTCAAGAGAACTTCTTTACTGGATATGTTCTTGACTGTCACAGTAACCCTACGGTTTGACACAACTGATAAAGGCTGTAATTCAGTCCTCACTAACAATTCGTCAAGAGCAATTGTAACCTGTGAACCACTATCTAATAATGCTTTAGCACAAACTCCTTCTATTTGCACAGGAACTTCAGAAGTTGGACCTACTAATCCAGAAGGAAGATCAGAAAAAAGTTCATGCTTAGAAAGAAAAGAATTGGAACGCTTTTCCAGAGGAGCCCGGTGCCGTTCCTTCACAGAACCCCTCTGAAGTTTCCCTGCAAGTGGCTCTGTTTAATAAGCTTCTGATTAACCTTCCTTAGGTTTTCCTCACCTTTGCATTATCTTCTGGTATGTCCATCTTTACCACACTTGTAACAGAAAATACCTGGCTTACCAGGTGCTGAAAGGTCATTGTTTGGAACAGCATCCCTGGACTTGGCATCAGCACTCATCACTGGAAGATTTTTCTGTGCAGAAGACTCTACCATGGAAGTTGATCCAACAACTTTCATCAATTTACTCACTTGAGCTGACAAGTCTTTCACATCACGTTTCAAGCAATCTAACTCCTTCTCAGAAGCAGTTACATGGGGCACAGCAGTGGTAGTAGCCACCCCAACTTTGGCCCCATCTCTGGCATTAATCCAGTTTCCTTCCTCCCTTACCTCTCTGAGCAGGTCTGAAAAATTTGGCGGATCACGCAAGCTATAAGTCACTCATAGCTCATAACCTCATCGCTACCATGTCAGTAGTAAGTGCTCCTTTAATAATATGCTCCATCCATCCTATGTTCAAATCTTCCACTTTAACACAACCTTTCAAGAAGATACGGTGAAAAATCTTATCAAGTCTGTACAGAAAAGCAGACAGTTTCTCACCCGACTCTTGGTAAGTACTACCAAACTTCACCATTAGGTCTTGCTCACTCTCTGTACTGCCATATCTGTAGCAGTTGAAGTCTGCTCACCTTCAAAAATCTGACTATGTCAGCGGCAGGCCCTATCAAACTTTTCACAATGCGTTGTCTCTTGACATTTACAGCACATTGCCATTCACCAATCATCTGAGCTGCTTGTTCCATCCAGGATTCATAATCCTCTTCCCCAGGTGGAACAGGTTGCACACCTGAAAATACCTACTCCTGTAAGTAAGGGTATCACCTGGCCCCTGTGTACACTTATCAACCAGACGGTCAATAGCATTCACTAAGTTCAGGTTTACATCAACATTTGGAGATGGTTCTGGTTCAAGAAGTGACTTCACATCACTTAATGATTTCCCTTCCTGTTGCATCAGAAACGTCAGCTTCTCCTTAAAAGTGGCTTCTGGAGTAACCAGATCTACAGTTTCAAGGACATGCACACGCCAAGGCCCCACTACTCCAGGAATACCTTCAGGAGGTACAATGCTAGGGTCAACATCAATGATTGTTTCAATCAACAGGAACAAGTTCATTCCTGTAATATCCCCTCGTTGTCCACAAATTCGTGTACGCCCAAAAGCTTTCACCGTGTTTAACACCTCAGTAATTGCCTCATTCTTCACATCTAAAGGAATCCCACTAAGTATTACACTGTTAACAGGACTAACCTGTACCTGACGAGTCCAATCAGCCAGCTGAGAAAGATCCATGATGCACAAAATTCTCTGCAACACTGTAAGAAACAAAGAATGGTGAAATAGACAACCATACAGGGAAAATGATCCCAGCGGTGCCTCCAAAATGTAACCCTATTTTTGACACCTACGGAGTTTGGATGGCACACAGGAACCTGGTATCCTAGCTCTTAGATGGAGAAATATACTGGATTTTCAAAGTATGGCTGCTATTAATGTAGTAAAATAATAATTAAAGCGGTGCCTCCAAAATGTCACTTTTGATATAACGGATAAATAAATACCAGCAAAATTTACAGACCTTTGATTACATTACACTAAAGGGTTTCAGTATACAAAATCAAAAAAAAAAAAAAAACACACTATTCTCCTCAACTGGTGTTTTATGTAAAATAAAGACTATTTACTGAAATTAATTAAATGTCAGTTGTCTTGCACCCGGCGAAACAGAGGTTTATAGCAGCTGCAGGGTAGATACCCATCTCTCGCAAGAGAGGATGATCTGACCATTCTGCCCAAGGGTGGTGTGCTTAACAACCCGCCTCGGCGAGGGAAGCACTACCAGTGGGGCGAAGCGTTACCGAGCTCATCTAATGTTGAGAAACAAGCAAGGGCTGAGAAGGGTCTGCTGACATCAAGAGCTCCCAAGGTTAAGCCCAGGCACCCTAGAAGGGTGAGGCGACCTCTGTGAATGCCAATGTAATGGCAGGAAGCCCATCGGGCGGCAGCAAGCGGCCGATAATCCGATGGGGTCCTGAGGGAGCAATCAGCAGCCGTGGGTAAGAGCCTGACCCTCCGTGGAGGGGAGGACTTACTAATCAGCCTTGGGACAGTGTGCTACAGAACCCTGCCTCGGCGAGGGGAGCACAGCCAGGTCCTGAGATGAGCATCAAGATGAGAAGCGCGCAGTGCCTACAGTTTTGGAACTGAGGCAAGCCCCTGGCCAGCCCTCCGAGGAGACATTATGAGGGCGACCTGGGCTGCTGAAGCAAGAGCTCCCGACGTCAGAGCCCTTGGTACTCAGAAGGGCAGACAACCTCCATTTATGCCAGTGTGATGGCAGGAAGCTCATCGGGCGGCAGCAAGCGGACGAAAACCGATGAGGTCCTGAAAGAGCGTTCAGCAGCCATAGGGTAGGTATCTAGCCCTCTGCAGAGGGGAGTACCTACCCAAATAGACTAAGGGTGGTGTGCTACAAACCTCTACCTCGGCAAGGGAAGCACTGCCAGCGGGGCGGAGCACTACCAAGCTTATCTAATGTCCCGAGACATTACAAGGGCTATAAGAAAGTTTGTGACCTGGGCTACTGATAGCAAAGCTCCCGAGATTAGGGCCTAAATACCCCAGAAGGCAAGGCAACCTATGTACATGACCATGCAGTGACAGGAAGCCCATCGGGCGGCAGCAAGTGGCCGACAGTTCGATGGGGTCCTGAGGGAGTTTCCAGTAGCCATAGGGTAGGAGCCTAGCCCTCCATGGAGGGGAGGACCTACCCATTTAGCCCTAGGACAGCATGCTACAGAACCCTGCCTTGGCGAGGGGAGCACTGCCAAGTCCTGAGATGAGCATGGAGCCCACTAGCACCTACAGTTTTGGAACTGAGGCGAGCCCCTGGACCAGCCCTCCGGGAAGGGGGGTCTTCAGGTAACCAACGTTTGTGCTAGATCCACAAGTCCAACCTGAAGAGCTACTGGCCCTCAGGCCAGTCAAGGAAGGTGTCCGCAGAAACACTTCTCGCTAAGGCTCTGGAAGGACAGTGAAAAACCAGTTCACTCCTCAATAGAAAACATGGACCCTATCCTTGTCAGACCCACAGATCTGACAAGAACAAAAAAGGACCCAGACATGCCTGGAGAGCTGTTGCTCCTTAGAGTCAACGCTCAGAAAGGGGTTTCCGCAGAAACACCTTTGTCCAGAGGAAAGGAGATTTAGGGGAGAGACGCTCCGTTCTCAAACGAGAGGGGATCCCTACTCCGATGCACGCATGAAGATGGGTGGATAACAGAAGCAAGTAGCCCCTCAGGTGAGCACATGGTTAACCAACAAGGGAGAAAGATCAACTGAGCTTAGTGCAGGTGCTATAAAGTCTCACATTAGGGAGAATATGGATAGCATGGAGAGTGAAGTTTCAAAAAGAAAAGAAAACTCTTACCTGCACAGCAGGACCAACAGGTCCAGGGATAATAGTAATGTATCAACATACCATAAGTATCATAGCTCAGGACAACCTCCCCTTGTCAGAATATCAGCCAGGAGAAGCCGCGACCCCCACGAACTTAATCCCTTTCGTGCCCAGCAGCGGAGTTTAAGAATCGCGGGGGGGAGGGGTAAACGCACGCGACGACCCTGCGGGGATATCGCGTGCATAATCTCAACCTGACAATATAGCGTCAGAAAGAGTGTGACTCATCAAGTGTCTAATATAGAAGACACGGATCAAAACACACTTCTAACAATGCTTGCTGACATGAGGTAAGAAGACAAAGCTTACCAAAGATGCACGACTTCAAACAGAAACGATCGCTGAAGAAGAAGAAGAGGAAGAGGATGATGTGTTTGCCCGGCATCCTTTTATACTGTGTGCCGCACCAACAATGACGCGCCAGCGGCGACGAGTCGCGCCGGCAGTGACGTCATAGGCTGTCGCCAGCCAGTACTGTTGTAGTTTTTGTATGTAAGCTTCAGACACGGGTCAAGAAGGAGTCGTTCCCCAAAGCGACCTCTAGAGGACGCAGTTCGAGTTCCCTTCGAAAGGGAACTTGGAGACAGTTCTTATTGGCTCAAGATATTAGTTTTCACAAAATAAAAATTCAACATACAACATTAAACTTTTTACATTAAGTATGTTTGAAAATAAAACAAACAATAAATACAAATAATAATAATAAATTAAAGCTGCAAGCAGCGATGAACGGGCCCTTGCACCCGGGCTCACCGCTGACCGGTGGCTTTAGAAACACAACAAACGTTTACCAATTTATGCATTTAAAGTGATAAATATAAATGACTGATTATTTCTTCTATATGTACCCAAGTTCCTGCTGCTAGATGGTGGCGCTATCACTATAACTGGATTTTGGCATGTAGATGTCTTCAGGCCGGCACTGTCATCAGACACATGGTGCTATGCTTGTAACAGAGTATTGGCCTTTAGGTGTCTTCATGTCAGGACTCTTACGAAATATGTGAAGTTTGGTGCAGATTGAACATGATATGGTTGAGTTATTGAGTGATTTTCATGTTGCCATGAGGTGGCGCTATGATTGTAACTGTATATTGGCACATGGATGTGTTCAGGTCAGGAGTCTTATCAAACCTGTGAAGTTTGGTGCAGATCGGACATTGCATGTTTGAGTTAATGTAAAGCATGGCATATCCTGCTGTCAACAGGTGGCGCTATAACTATAACTGCATATTGTCATGTAGATGTGCCAGGACTCTTAGCAAACATGTGACGTTTGAGGCAGATTGCATATGTAAAAAAAGCAATTTCCTGTTTCCAGCAGGTGGCACTATGATTGTAACAGAGTATTCGCCTTTAGATTTTTTCAGGCCAGGACTGTTATCGAACAAGTGAAGTTTGTTTTACAGTATTTACAGTAACTTCCTGTTTCATTGCATTAATAGCATCCTTTACCACTTAGCGTGTTGCTAACATGTTTTAGCATGTGTATAGCATGTTGCTAGCCTATTTTTGCTGATGCTTTTTAATATGTTGCTAGGAGACCATAAAAGTGTTAAACATGTTACTTCCTGTTGTCAGCAGGTGGCGCTATGACTATGCCTAAATATGGGTATGGACGTGTTCTGACGGACATGTGCCGTCTGAAAACGGCAAAAACTGCACAAAAATCGTACAGGAAATTCTAAATAGCGGACTTCCTGTTGGGTTTGGGATGTTGAGACTTTTTTGTAGGTATTGGTGTGATACATGTATGTACCGAGTTTCATACACGTACGTGAAACGTAGCTGGAGGCGCACTCTGTTAAAGTTTTATAGGTGGCGCTACAGAGCCATTTTGCCACACCCACTTCTGAAACCCATATCAGATGAAAATGTTTGCCAGTTCTGACGTGTGTGCAAAGTTTCATGAGTTTTCAAGCATGTTTAGGCCCTCTAAAATGCGATTCACTTTGGAGAATTAATATTGAGTGGGTTACATGAAATCGACCTTCGTACAAATAAATCACTGACCTTAGAATAAGGAACATGAGCATTGAGATTACCTGAAGTATGGAGAACCCCAGTTGAATGCATACACAAGAATGCTTAATTAATTTAACTTCATGTTCGTTACTATTAACATGCCCTCAGAGCCAGGGACGGATCATGACTTCAAAAGGCCTGGGCCAGTCACCTCCAAGGGATTGGATGGATGTGTTGATGATTGGATGTGTTTATCTAGGTTAAACATTTACCTAGGTCAAACATTGTGATATGCTTGAAGATTTTATTTTTGGCAAGCCAAGAAGGCGAGTTTGATCAAACGTAGGCTACGATCAACTCACTGTCTTCTGGCAACTTGGCTGTTGTTTTAACACTTCCCGTAGCCACTTCTTTGTTATCTTGGCTGTGTGCTTAGGGTTGTTGTTGGAAGATGAAGGATCTGAGGATCCTCAAATGCAAACTGTGTTTTGCTTCACAAGAGCAACCGTACATTTGAGTTGTTTTCCTTTCATTTTAATTCCTTCATTTACTAATTTATAATCATTAATCTTTTAGTATTCAACTTAATCATATAGGCCTGGTTTCATAGACAGGGCTTAGCCTAAACCAGGATTAGGCCATAGTTCAATTAAGACATTTAAGTAATTTTTATAAATGTGCCTTGGAGAAAACTTTACCGGTGTGCATCTTGAGACAAAATAAAGGCACTGATATATTTTCAGATCAGTCAGTGCATGTTTCTTTCAGTTTAAACAGCTTAGACTTACATTTTAGTCTAGGACTAGGCTTAAGCCATGTCTGTGAAACCGGGGGATAATCATTTATAATAATCATTATAGTCATTTATACACCCATTGCATTGATTAATTAATTGATTAGTCTTTTATGTTATGTTATGTTATTTTATTGTTTTTTATATATTTTCCCACTGTTGTTTAGTCTTATGACTGTGTGGTTTCAAAGGCTCTGTGTCTTCATGAATAAGAAATATGAGGGAATGTTAATGAAACCCAAGGTTTATGGGATGTTGTTGTGAAGACGTTTGCTATATCAATATTTGTTGGGTTTGTGTTCTTCAGACAAAGTCTGAGCATTGAGACATACACAACTAAGACTATTTAATAAACTCTGCTCCTTTTTATAATCATTACTTCGTCTCCTGCTTCTGCTGTTCACTTTCACTGGTTTTTCCTCAGTCAACTTCTTGATTGACAGAAGACTGTTAGTAGTGTTTTAGATATTTTGGGTACCAGACAAGACCTCCTGTTAACAGGGTTTGGGTATTAGACTTTGCTGACGAGTTGTTCTTTTACCGGCAAACTGATATTTTCTGACAGGATCTGGCGTCCGAGGCTGGATCGTAATTGTCTAGGCATGGGGACAGCAATCTAACAAAGATGATCCTTCTGCCCAGTCTGAGGTTCTGAATGCTCTGGACTGGGTTTTCATTAAGTACATCACAGTATTTTGGTGCACTGAGCTTTTCTTCTACTCTGACAAGTCCTTCAGTGAAAAACAGCCCCACAGCATGAGGCTGCTTCCAGCACACTTTACTTTTGGTATGGTACTCTGCAGGTAATTAACAGTGCATGGTTTCCTTCAAACATGATGCGTGGATGTTTGATTTGTCTGATGATTGAAGTTCATCAGACTAGATAATCTTGTTATTCACAGTCTGAGGGCCATTAAGGTGCTTTTTGCAAATTTCTAGTGTGTTTTCATGTGTCTTCACTGAGGAGAAGGATTGAGTCTTGCCACAACACCATAAAGCCCAGATCGGTGGAGTGTTGCAGTGATGTTTGTTCTTTTGAAGGTTTCTCCTATCTCCACATATGGTCATGGTGCTCAACCATCAGGTTCTTCCTAGAGCGGGCTGGGTGGCCCGCTCTAGGAAGAGTCCTGGTGGTTCCAAACTTCTTCCATTTATGGATGATGGAGGCCACTGTGCTCATTGGGATCTTCAATGCTCCTGTCTCGGAGGTCTACAGACAATTCCTTGGACTTCATGGATTGGTTTTTGCTCTGACATGTGCTGTTAACTGTG
The DNA here is from genome assembly GCA_033026305.1 of Cirrhinus molitorella. Taxonomy (NCBI): domain Eukaryota; kingdom Metazoa; phylum Chordata; class Actinopteri; order Cypriniformes; family Cyprinidae; genus Cirrhinus; species Cirrhinus molitorella. The sequence goes on from CM065119.1 coordinate 2,345,061, forward strand.
TGACCTTATATAGACAGGTCTGTGCCTTTCCAAATCATATCCAATCAACTGAATTTACCACAGGTTGATGCTAATCAAGTTGTAGAAACATCTCAAGGATGATCAGTGGAAACAGGATGCACAATTTTGAGTGTCATGGTAAAGGCTGTGAATACATGTGATTTTTTTGTTTTTAATTTTTAATAAATTTGCATAGATTTAAAACAAACTTCTTTCATGTTGTCATTGTGGGGTATTTGTTGTAGAATTTGGGGGAAAATGAATTTAATCCATTTTGAAATAAGCCTGTAACATAACAAAATGTGAAAAAACGTGAAGTGCAGTGTATACTTCCCGAAAGCACTGTATTGCTAATTTAACTATATAAAGAAAAAAAAAATAAAATTATATATATATATATATATATATATATATACCATAAAGTGCAATCCATTATATTGTATTATATACTACCACATATTACAGCGCAAACAGAGACATTTATAATTATAGTACATACGATAATAAATCAATAAAATAATTATTGCCCATGTGACATCAGAACCACCTTCATTAAGAATACTGCAAAAGGAGTGTCATGGCAAAAGTACTGCAACAATGCATAAACCGGGTCTTAACTATTGCGATTTATATGGAAATGTAGTGTGGAAATAGGAAAAATGTTCATTTAACAGTCTCACTGCACTTGGATAGACGCTTTGAGCCAGTCTTGTGGTTCGAGCCCCGATGGCCCGGTATCGCCTTTCTGAGGGAAGCAGCTGTAACAGATGGTGTGCTGGATGTGACTGATCTTGCAGAATGCTGCGCATTCGCCGCAGGCCCCGAGTAGTATAGACGGTAGTAATCTCCGGGAGGTTCACCCCGATGATTTCCTCCGCTGTCCTCACCACCCTCTGAAGTGCCTGCTTTTCAGCTTTAGTGCAGCTGGAAAACCACACCAGAAATCCATACGTCAGCACACTTTCGATGACACAATGATAAAAATTAACCAGGAGCTGCCTAGGAAGTTTCATTCTCCTTAAATTCCTCAGGTAAAAAAGGCGCTGTTGGGCCTTTCCTACAGCTGCCGCAGTGTTGATGTCCCAAGACAAGTCCTCGGTTATAGTCAGTCCCAGATACTTAAAACTGGAAACTCGCTGTACCACCCCATTCCCGATGACAAGTGGAGTGTGATTAGATAGTCCTTTTTTCCTAAAATCCACAATCACTTCCTTGGTCTTTTTAATATTAAGAGCTAGGTTGTACTCAGCACACCATGTTGCCAGATGTTCAATCTCTTCTCTATATGCTGTCTCATTGTTGTTAGTTATAAGTCCCAACACTGTAGTGTCATCAGCATATTTAATGATGAGATTTGTTGGCTGGAAGGCTGAGCAGTCATGTGTGAAAAGCGTGTAAAGTAATGGGCTGAGCACACATCCTTGAGGCGCTCCAGTGTTGATGACCTAAATGGATGAAATATGACAGCCGACTCTCACATACTGTGAGCGATTGGACAAGAAATCCAAGATCCAGTTACATAATGATATACTCAATCCCAATGAAAGCAGTTTAGCGATTAATTTATTTGGCCAAATTGTATTAAATGCCGAGCTAAAGTCGACAAAGAGCAACCTTGCATAGGTGTTTTTCTTCTCTAGATGTTGAAGCAAGGTGTGAAGCACTATAGAAATAGCATCCTCTGTTGACCTGTTTTTCCTATAAGCAAATTGGTACTGATCCAGTGTAGGTGATATAACTCTTTTGATACGATTGATTACCAGTTTCTCCAGACATTTCGCTGGTATGGGGGTGAGTGCCACAGGCCTGTAATCATTCAAGCATGTTATCTTAGATGTTTTTGGAACTGGAACGATTATCGCCCTTTTAAACCCTCTTGGAACCCAGGCTCTAGACAGTGAGATGTTATAGATGTTGGTGAAGACTTCTGCCAGTTCTCCTGCACAGTCTTTGACCACCCGTCTGGGCCAGCCGCCTTCCTGGGATTGATGTTACGCATGCAGATTCTCACCTCGTGTGTACTCAGGACTGGGGCAGTATCACTGGAGAGCTTTGGGGGCTGTACCGGTTCCCTGTTGTCCCTATCAAAACGGGCACAAAACAGATTTAGATCCTCAGCCAAAGCTTGACAGATATCTGCTGGTGGAGATATTTTCTTCTTGCAGTCCGTTAAAACCCTGATGCCTTCTGTTGAGGCAAGTGCTAGTGATGTGCAAACTCCTGAGTTAATATCCCTTGGAAAAAATGATAATGAAACAGAGACGGGGAAATTAGAGATTGATTTTACCGATTTATTTGTCCAAGGGATTCAAAGAGAATGGGACAGAGAGAATAAGAAACAAAAGAAAAATTTAAGTCAGGAACTCATGTTAGATACAAGTGTGCTGCCGCACATCGGGTGAAGACTATTCGCTGTTATTTTTGATTTGTTACTTATGAGTTATTGTTTAAATAAACCGAAGCCATTATATATGGTGATTCGATATACTTCTTTAAATGAGACTCTTGAGTAATTATTGATCATAACCTATTAAGTGTAACCCTTAGATATTCTGAATGAGCCTTAAGTGACCGAACTCAACTGAAGCAGCCGAGACCATCTAAGAAACAGCTGGAACCACTGACCACGAACTCAATTGTGCAGGTGAGGGTTTCCTCACTTGAAGGGAAGGGAGCAGATTCAGAATTAATAGAGAGCGAATAGAGCAAAAAGTCCCCACATACCCGTAACCACAAAGTCAGTTCAGAGGAACTGAGTGTGTCAAGCGCACGCAGGCTGAGAAACAGACCTGTATGACACAGTATTGACAAAAAACTCAAAAACCCCCCGAGAGAGGGTGAGTTGTCAAAAGTGAAACCGGTTTCAAAAGGAATTGAGTAGGAATTATGATGGGACAAATGGCAACAGTTGACCTTGTCTCGCGAGATACAGCGGGAAGGTTGGAATGGGTCAGTGCCACGCAATGTAGATGCGGGTTCCGTCAGATTCCTTGGCAAGAAATCAAAATGATTGCTGCCATTGTGAACTTGAGGTTGAGAGAAGGGGCAGTGGCCCCAGACTTCATTTACAGTTGTAAAAATGCAAGGGAAGGTTTCCCTAAAGTCAGGGTGTTTGATGAAGCAGGTGGAGAAATCCGTGGGATTCCCATAAGAGATTGGGCCACCTTGGCTGATGTTGAAGAAGGGGATGAATCGGACAGAGGGTCGATAATTCCCAGAGGGGAGGAACATCATGAGTATGTATCTCCTAGGGCTCCACTTCCTGACAACCCCTATAGCATGAGTGAAGAGTTTTCACCAAGAAGTAGAGAACCACTTAGGATCTATTTTGGGAGAGGTGAAAATTTGATTATTCTGAAAGAAGGGTGTCTAGAGAACAAAGAGGAAGCATGCGTTCTGGTAAATGCAGCAAACGGACATCTCCGCCATGGGTCTGGTGTGGCCGAAGCCCTTAAAATCAGGGCAGGGCAGAGGTTCCAAGATGAATCAGATAGATTGATTGAGCAGAGAAGAGCTCCCCTTAAAACAGGGGAAGTAATATTGCAGAAATTGGGAGGTCCGAATGGAAAACCAGTAATACACGCTGTAGGGCATGAAAGGGGGCAAAATCATGCATTGCAAGAAGAATTAATGGCGTTTTTGACTCTGGACAACATCATTGATAAAATATGTGCAGTGGCAAGAGAAAACAAATATTACTCAGTAGCTAATATCAGGGGGTAACTATGGATTTAACGAAGTTACTATAGGAGCCGCCCTCGTAGCCGCATTGTTAAGAAAAACCGATCGTACCGATTGGCCAAAAGTATGGATGATATGTCACCCTGATGCTACAGTGTTGAAAAATATAACTCGAAAGGTAAATCAAGACGAGAGAGCTGGCGAAGGAAGGTCAGATCAGGGTGCAGGACAGAATCATGAGGGAGTCGAATACGCAGATGAGGATTTCGAAGAGGAATCCGACCCCGACTGGCCTGAATTAAAAAGGGTAAGGACCTCACGAGGAAGAAGAGATCAAGTAGAGAATCCCTTCACTAAATTGAAGCATGGTAGGAGTTGAGACACCTTTAGGCTAGGGAAGGGCTCATACAGGCCCACTCACCCTAAAAGCAGAAAGAATGAAACTCTACTAGATCAGAGAGATATGTGGAATAAAGAATATGCCCCAGGAATTACATGCGGCCAAGTGTGGAGTCTGCTAAATGGTGGAGATGCGGTCAAAGTTCTGGCAGATACCACGCTAACTCAGAGAGCAAAACGGGCTATTCTCGCACAGAAAGACCTAACTAACAAAGCAGCCTTAGAAAGAATTATTCGAAGTGCTGTAGGTAACGATATATATAATGAATATTATTCCGATATGAGCTCTGAGGAAGAAAGCTCATCTCAAGATATGGAGGATGAAGATCAGGAGGACTCAGATTATGAACGGTTGGTAACAGAGATAAGGCCAATCAGAACGTCAACCCCAGCCAGGTCACCCCCCAGTGTTAGGCAGCTAAGGTTTAGGGATAGCACCCCTGAACCGGTGCTGCATCTAAGTATGGAGGCTCAACAGCCTGTTGGAGCTAGTGTATTAGATCAGCATTTACAGGCCCTGCATTTAGGGACACCGGGTCAAAGAAGGCCATCAGCGATAAGTAGCAGGCCAGAGACACCCATACAGCTCAGTGTTAATTCCTCTGCGTCAAGGGTTACCCTCGAAGAACTAATGAGGAAAGATCAGGAGATGAAAATTCTGAAGAAGGCTAAGCTGAAAAACACCACGGTAAAAGGGAAAGTCAGAGAGTTAGCGCGATATGGGGAATTGATGAAAATTTCAGGCGAGTCAATTGATTCCCACATACTAGCTGAATTTGGCTTGCATGGAGGCAGAAAATTAGCGAGCACTCTAGAGGGGTTAGTCCCAACAGATAAAGAAGAGACCGAACAAGAACAGTTTGAGCAAAAATGGCTGTCAGTGGGGGCTCTCTCCGCGTGCCAAGAATTAGCCGAAAAAGGTGTAGAAGGGCTTTTGAAACATATTTTTCGAGGTGTAAAGAGAAATGCTCTGATAGGAGCTAAGGAGTTTCTCCTTTATGGTCCTGAGACGTCACCAGAAAAATTAGAACGTGCATTGATCAGATATGACAGAAAAACTGAAATGATTCAGTCTGACAGAGAGAAACTAAGCAGCAAGCAGTAGAGATCTAGAGAGCTGCCAAGGAGGTCAAACCGCGAGAGGAAACCACATAGACGTTATGAGACTGAGAGTAGACCCCCACCTCACTCACCTCGCAGAACAGAGAGAGGGCACAAGAGATATGAAGAGAGGGTAGACAGAGATAATCCCAACTTCCATAACTCAGGAAGGAAGCGGTTCAGGAATCTTCCCAGAAACAGGGTACATAGGTCAGACAATGACAAGGAGAAAAGCAGCTATGTAAGCCCTGAGAAGTGGAACAAGCTAACCACGGAAGAAAGAGCCCGCATTATGGCAGAAAGGGAAAAAGGCAGATCAAGTAAGAAAATAGGCATGGTTAGAGTTGAAAAGGTCCAAGATCAGGAAAAAACACAGGAAAAGAAACCAAAAAAGAACAAGAAAAAGAAAGATGAAGAGACTGAATTTCCAAAATAGGATGAGGCTGCTCCCCTTAAACAAGCTTTATTAAAAACCGAAGAAAGAGATAAACGCTTATACAAAACATATGATGATACAATTTTCCAGGTAGACTCTGGAGCTGACATTTCTGTGATCAAAGATTCTGAGCCCCATGGTAGACTAGTGAACAAAGTAACAGTAGAAGATTTTGAGGGAAATGTCAGGGATAAGGAAGTATGGAATTAGGAATAGTGGATCAGGATAAGGAAATAAAAAGAATAGTAAGCGAATCTGAACTGAGCGATAAAGGGGAGCTAGAGAAATTGCTAAGGAGATATTCTGATTTTTATGCGAAAAGTAAAAATGATTGTGGAAAAGTTAGATCAGAATTTGAGCACGTTATCCAAGGGGGAATTCCACCCCCACAGAGGCAGTATAAAATCAACAGTGAGGCTGAGGAGGAGATAGCCATAACTATTAAGGAGTTAACTGAGCAGGGAGTGCTAAGGAAATTGGGGAAGAATGAATCAGCTTTATCTAATGCCCCGATACAGGCGGTCCTGAAACCAGGAATGCCTAAATCATGGAGACTTGTCATGAACTTTAAAGCCTTGAATAAAGTTACCGTGCCAGATACTAGATATTTAATTGACTGTAGTGAGGCCTGTGGTAAAGACAAAAATTGGTTGTCTAAGATTGACTTAGCTAATGGCTATTGGAGCATTCCGCTAGCGGAAGAGAGCAGGAAAAAGACCGGTTTTACTTTCCGAGGTGATCAATACGTATATAACGTAATCCCTCAGGGGTATCGGAATTCTGCTAGCTGTTTTCAGGCTGCAATGATAGAAATCCTAAAGGGAATACCGGTAACGGTCTACATAGACAACATACTCATGGCCTCAGAGACGCAGGAGGAGCACTTTAAGCTGCTAGAGCAGACCCTAGATAGGATAACTGAAGCTGGTTTGAAACCTAGCCTAAAGAAAATGGAAATAGGAAAACATCAGATTGATTTCCTGGGATTTAAGCTCGGGAAAGACTCTAAGGCACTAACAACAAGCACGAGAAGTAAGCTAGAGGGGATGGAGAAATCAGGTCCGCCCAGATCACGTAGGCAACTACAATCACTGTTAGGGACTTTGAACTACATTAGAGAGCTCATTCCCAGATATTCTAGGGAGGCTAAAATACTGTATAGAGGCACTAAAGAAGGAAAATGGCAATGGACAGAACAGATGGAAGCTGCCAGATTGAAGCTCATTAGCATGGCTCTAAACTCAGGCGAGCTAGAGAGGCGTGATGACACAGTGCCCCTACATGTGAGTGTGTCAGAAGAGGGAGACGAGGTTACTCTGACAGTAGCCAATGAGGGAGGGAAGGTGCCCATTTCCTTCCTCACGCATCAACAGGAAACTACTCTGTTAAAGTTTGAAGAGAATTCTCCAGAGAGAATCTTAGCTGCAGTAACAAAACGTCTTTTGCAGCTTAAGGCCCTGGCTAAGGAACAGCCTATCATGATTTATTCCCATGCAGGAGAACTGCATCGGATAAAAAGCAACCTAGTGATGAACCAGGCTCGCATACACTCCCAGAGATGGGATCAATGGAGCTTGATACTAGGAGACAATCAGTTAGAGTGGAGGAAGATTAGGCAGAAAAGGAAGGAGAAAATGACCAAATATCACGATGCCCACCTCCATCTTCCCAAATATTTCACGGATGGTAGTGAGAAGGCTGGGAAGGTGAAATGGGGATTTTTGGTCAAGAAGGATGGACAGTTGATTACTTCACAGAGTGGAGAGATTGCAGGAACCGCGCAATTAGCGGAAGTGACAGCTGTAGAAAAAGCCTTAGAAAAGGCAATTGAGTTGGGACATAAGGAAATAATGTTAACATGCGACTCTGAATATGTATCCGACGGGATTAACAGAGAACTCGAGACATGGAAGGTAAATGATTTTCACACGGCAAGGGGTAAACCGATGGCCCATAAGGAGAAATGGCAAAAAATTGCAGAGCTTTTAGAAAAGGTCACCGCTAGAGTTTATCATTAAGTGAGTCACACGAACCAGGATAGCGAACCGGCCCTAGGAAATAGGGAAGTTGATAAGCTGATAGGCAGCGTCAAGTTAAAGGAAGTGAGGGAATTGTTCGAAAAGTTACACTCAGAATTGAATCATCCCAGTCATAATTTAGTTCGACTGGAGCTCAGAATGAGAAACTTAGACATTCCAAATTGAAGAGAAAGATATAGAGAAGTAAAGAAAGATTGTAGGATTTGTAGAAAGTTCATGACCGCCAGACACCCTGAGGATAGTGAACTGCCAAAAGAATATGAGGGTCAAGAGGTCAGCATAGACTTTGCAGGCCCTCTTAGGCCAGCTACTAAGAAAGGAAACTGCCATTTTCTCCTTGCCATCGACAATCATACAAAAAGGAAAATGATTTAGCCGATGCGGTCAGCCACTGAGGAGAAAGTTATAGAATGCCTCAGAGAATGGATTAGGTGGCGAGGAAAATTTGAAAGCCTGAGAGCAGACGGATCCAGAAATATCAGTGGGAATCTCGTGCAGAGTTTTTGCAAGGAACACAAAATAGTATTGACTAAGAGTATAGCTTACTTGCCGACGTCGAATGGGATCGTAGAACGGGCTATTCGTTCCGTCAAAGAGTGGTTTGCTAAAAATAGTGAACTCAGGGAATGGGATAATCTAACTGACCATTGTCTTTCACATCTCAACAGGTGCGGAGAGGTGGAATTGAGAGAGAGGGAAGTTAAGGAAAATCCCGTATTCCGAGTAGGAGATCAAGTGATTCTGACCAGAAGGCGAAAGGTAAACAGGTTTAGTCAAGGTTCTGGAGTCATTGACAAAGTGATAGCCATTACAGGCACTAATACTGTAGAATTGGAAAATAACGGAATTCAAAGTAATAAATTCCTGATTAAGAAATAACAGGAATGGATGACATAATAAACATCTGCAATAGAAGGGGTTTGATCAGAGTGGAGCATGGGAAACATGGTTCGAGAGCCATGATATGGGTCAATCCTGAATTGGAGAGATTCATGGGACTAGATGGAGATAAAGTCCCTCCCTCAGAAGTCATAGTACGCCCCTATCATTGTGTGATATGCGATGCTTATTGTGCTATGCCGAACCTCACCACCTGGGTGGGGGAGAAGAGAGAAATGGGGGCAGAATGGTTAGTGGATAGGCCGTCCAATATAGAGATAGGAGGCGTCCACATCTGCTCAGGGTGCAGGCCAGGTTGTGCAAAATTACGGATAGACTCCTACCGAGTGTCCGGTAATTTTAATGAGAAATGCCTTTGTACCTGGGATGGTATGGGGTTGTGGACATGCGTGGTTTGTGGAGCAAAGGATCGGACATTGATGTCGTCACGATCCGTTTGGGAAAGTATAAGGGTAATGAAACCTATTCATAGGTCTATTCCTATGGTGGCATTTGCTAATCTGTTTGGTACAAACAGTCAGAATCATAGTGATAAAACGACTGTCAAAATTGATCTTTGTTTGTGGGATGATTATTGTCTCAGAAGGATGGTATAAAATCCTTGGCCCAGAAGGGCTGTATGTAATGGTATTATCCAGTTTTGGTAAATTACGCATAGACATTACATCAAAATCGGTTGACAGGTATGACTTTGTGCTGTGGTGTGAAATGTTGATCATTATATGTGGTGCTACATACTTAATGGGGTTGCTAATATTTAAGTATGGAAAAGAGGCTTCTTTGTGGTTAACAATAGGGATAACGACTCTAAGTGGGCTCTTAGTGGGGTGTTATCTTAGAAATGATAACGTTTTACTAGTGTCAGTCATTATTTTAATGAACAGATGGGATAAGATGAAAGAGAAAATTAAGCATTGCAAAAGCTGCTGGCAAAATGTATCAGTGGTAAACAACAACTTCTCACTTTCTGCCTAATTTCAGATGGGTGTCGGAAATTGGAAAGGAATGACAAAAATCGAGAAAGAAACTGAGGAACAGTGGGAGTTAAAACATCATAGAAGTGCACAGATTTGTATTCGGTGTGGACGATCCACAAAAAGAGTATATTTCAAATTTATTAATAGAGATAGATATTGTGAAAAATGCATGAATGACCCTGGAACAGTTGCAAGAAATGGTTTTGCGACAGAGGTATCAATTTGGAACTTAGTACATTGCATGAGTTTGGATAGAAGACTTAATGTTATAGAGGAATTAAGGATTAATAATTTCATAGAAATGGAGCTAGAATTAGATGAGACTGGAAGGTATATTATACCATGGTGGATAAAACTCCATGTTATCGGACGACAATATAGCGTTGTGAAACAGAGCGTCGTACGCTCGTGGATAGTTTTCCAAATAGTCGAACTCATGAAACAATTAGTTAATGAAATTCGCGCAGAAGAGGAAGTAAAAATGATATCAACTGTAGTGGGTACGGGAGTATATGGGCTGGCGTTTGTTGATGGCTCCCAAATCTTTTACAGGATCCTTCAGTGATTGTTCAGGAAACCAATGGTCAAGTCCAGGCCTACACTTTCGTCGCGTTTCTGAAGATGGTTCGATCGCATCCAGAAACAGCAGAGAGAGTCTGGTTTCATGTGGACGCACTGGAGGGTTTTTTGAAAAGAGACGGATATCAGAAATGCCATGTTCATGACTCTCCTCAAAAAGTAAATCCTTTTCCAGAAAAGGAGGGAAGAAAATTCAATGAGTTGACCTTCATTAGGAATAGAGGAAATATGTTTGATGTATATGTAGAAAGGAAATATATAAGCGATAGGATAGGTATTTTCCGTATGAGATGTTCGGGAGATAGGATTTCATGAGATGGGCGTTTTACAAGGGAATTAAAACAGGAGTTTCCAAGAGAGGGTGTTGAGGCAAACTCCTTTTGACACTTTGAGTTGTGAGATGTACATGCCCTAGTGTTAACCGACCATGGCCACATAGAGGGAATGACCATATAAGGAACTAGGAAGAAAGTGGGCACGTGCATGCGAGTTTAGACTATATAATCTCATGTTAGATGCAAGTGTGCTGCGGCACATCGGGTGAAGACTATTCGCTGTTATTTTTGATTTGTTACTTCTGAGTTATTGTTTAAATAATCCGAAGCCATTCTATATGGTGATTCAATATACTTCTTTAAATAAGACTCTTGAGTAATTATTGATCATAACCTATTAAGTGTAACCCTACGATATTCTGAATGAGCCTGAAGTGACCGAACTCAACTGAAGCAGCCGAGACCATCTAAGAAACAGCTGGAACCACTGACCACAAACTCAATTGTGCAGGTGAGATACAGGGTTTCCTCACTTGAAGCTGGCTATGTGATTGATGGGTTGGTTGGTTAAAGGTTGTTTCTATTGATGAAAAACATAACACTTCCCACATCTGCCGTGGGTTTATGGAGTTGTCAAAAAGGCCTTCAATCTGCCTTTTATACTCTAATTTGGCGGATTTAATGCCCCTCCTTAGGGCCGCCCTGGTTGCTTTATAAGCATTCATATCCCCAGATCGGTACATGCCATCTCTAGCCTTAATTAATTTTTGTATCTTGTATGTCATCCAAGGCTTTTGATTTGGAAACACCCAAATTTTTTTCCAAGCTGTGACATTATCTACACAAAAATTAATATAGTCCATGACTGAGGTGATGTAGTCATCAAAAGATTCTTGTGTCAATGCACCCTGTCCTCTGATAACCTCCCAGTCTGTATCGTGAAAACAATCCTGGAGCTGAGGGATAGCTGCTTCAGGCCACGTTCGTACAATCTTGACCACAGGTGCAGCAGTTTTAATTTTTGGCATGTACTGTGGATATAATAAAAGTGAAAGATGGTCAGATAGCCCCAGGTGTGGATAAACCTTGACTCTGTATGCATCCGCTACATTGGTGTAAACCTGATCCAGTGTTTTACTCCCCCTAGTTGGACAATTCACATTACGATGATATTTATAAAAGACAGTCTTTAAGTCCACATGATTAAAATCTCCTGCTACCACCAAAACAGAGTCCGGGTGTGCAACAAGGCTGTGGTTAATGCTGTCATGTCAGTGCTAGCTTAGCATTAGCATCTGGTGGAATGTACACAGCACAGATGTAAACAGCGGTGAATTCTCTGGGCAGGTAAAACGGTCTGCATTTCAGCAGCATTAATTCAACATCAGGTTTACAAAGTTTATCAACTACCGTAGTGTTCGTGCACCAAGAATTGTTGATGTATATACACAGTCCTCTGCCTATTGTCTTACCCGAGTCAGCAGTCCTGTTGGCTCGATAGATGGTGCGACCTGCTAGCTCGATAGCTTCATCCGGAGTAGTGCTGTTCAATCATATTTCGGTCAAAATCAAACTGCAACAGTTATATATGGTCCTTTGAGTCGCCAGCCATAGATGCAGTTCATCCATCTTATTGCGAATCGACCGTGCATTCGAGAGGAAGATGGTAGGAAGCGGGGGTTTGGACGGGTTAGCCTTTAGACTGGCCCACACGCCCGCCCGCTTTCCTCTCTTCTGTCTCCGCTCGCAATGTCTCTTCTTCTGCCTCGCTTCAGCGAGAGCTCCCGATGGTGGTCGAATGAGCTCCGGAGGAATAAATGACTCCGCTGGTAAATACTGTATTCCAGAATTTAGTTCTAAAAGTTCGTCACAGCTGTACTGAAATGTCTCTGCTTGATACTTATGCAAAATAATACTTAGCACCACCAATAACGTGCAACACCGATACCATCTGTAGAAGCTCAGAGCCGCTGCGACTATGCGCGCCGCCATCTTGTTAGATTGTTAGATTGAGAGAGAGGGAGGGCTTCAACCAAATATAAGGTTCAAAGGTGTTTTTAGAGTAAGATCAGTTTTTCTTTCATGAGTTTACTTCCTCTTTTTGGCTGGGTTTAATTTCTCCATGTCTCCAGTGCTAGGGGCAAGACTTCTACATACGAATGTTCCATGAATCACATGTGAACTCTGTCTTAAGATGATTTTTTGTGCTCGGATCTGTGCTCGTTTTTACATTAGACTGATAAACGAGGCCCATAGTTTTGTTATTGGCTGCTAATGTTCATGTTGAAATGCAACTGAAAATATGTATTAAAAAATTAAAAGAAAACCTTTGTTTTATTATTCAGCTGATACCATGTTTTCTTTAGCAGATGCATCATGGAATTATAAACATGTCTGAATTTGTTCTTCTGTTTCTGTTTAAATGTATTCAGATGACTTCAGTGAACAATCTGGTTTTATATGTACATCTAGCTGAATTATGAACCTGAAACCTTCGTCTTATGAGTACACACCCATAAAACATGTTTACTAGACATAACTTAATTTAGGCTTCACAGGAAATGCTTTGCTTTGATTTACAAGAAGTGACCTGAAAAGAGAAAATGAAAGCATTATTGTGCACAGCTGTAGGGGATTTTTATGGTGTATCATATTATCCTGGAAAAACTGAGCTTGGGACTTCACCTGACACTCCTAAATCTTGAAAACAAAAATGAATTTTGAATGTAACAATTTATTATTTACTGTTATGCAAAACCTTAATGCAATGTCTTGTTGTTAACTCACTGGTTTGCACTAGACCCAAGGAAGAAAATAAAACATTTTCAGTTACATTATTTCTGATAATGATGAAGATGATGGGGAAAAATAAAAATAATAAAATTCACCATTGTGTGATGAATGTTAACAATGTTTTAATTTAATCATTTAATCCATGAATAATGCATAAACTTATTACAAGTAATGTTTTAAACCCATAAGTCCTTATTGGATTTTGTCATTTGGTGACTGACACACACACACACACACACACACACACACACACACACACACACAAAACAATCTAAAACTAAATTAATTAACTAAAACTAAAATGTAAAAAAAAAAAATATTCAAAAACAATTTCATGCTTGATTTGTGCACACTAGTATTAATTAATGAAGCTACACATAATACTATAACAATCTATTTGGCAAGTACCTGTATACAGAAATAGATGACAGCAAGCAGGCAAATTAAATATAACAATATATGAAAAATCATTTTGACATTATACACATGTTTAAAATTGCTTATTTTGTTGCCCCTTTCAATATGAATTGATGCAATGTCCATTAAAGATTTAGATTCTTTATTTAATACCATTTGGGAATCTTCATTTGTTTCAGCAATAGCACTGTGTACTGACAAATTCTGAAGATCAGCTATTTTACTTTCAGGAACATGACTTTTGAGATCATCTTGCTGATCTGCCAGATTTGAATCAAATTGTGATTCTGAAGGATCTTTGTTTTTTTCATTTATTATCTCATCCTTCTCATATTTACTGGATGTTCCTTTCTCTGTGTTTCGGTTATCTGCTGTTGTCTGAGACTCTGCATAACTAAATTGTGACTCTGCAAGATTTTTGTTGTCAGCGATCATCTCATCTTCTTTAGGATCCTCACATTTACTTGATGCTGCTTTCTCCATGTTTTGGTTATCTACTGTTGCATGAGACTCCGAAGGATTAAGTTGTGACTCTGCAAGATTTTTGTTGCCAACGATCATCTCATCTTCCTCAGGAGCCTTGCATTTACTGCATGATCCTTCCTCCTTTTTTCGGTTATTTACTGAGACTACTGCAGCTGAAAAGAAATATAATTAAATGTTTTTTTATTTAAATATTCAAGTATATTATTATGTATACTTTATGTAGCAAGTATACTAATATTAATTAACTAGTAATGTTTCTGTGAGTGTACCATTTCAGTCCTATTATACTATATTTACATATACTAAATTTTTTATACCCAATATAGTTAGACTGTTCTGTTAGTATAAGTCAAGTATACTTGAATGTAATTAAATATATTTCTGAGGAGTACATAAATAGTAGACTGAGACTATAGTTTGAATGCTTGAATCTGATTGGCTGACGAATGTTGTGCATTATTTTCAGGGAAACACACGGTGAACATAGTTCCAGGCAGCTCTTCACCACATCATGTCTATATCACTTCGCCACATTATTTCAGTTATTTCAAAGGTCCTTACAGACTAAAACAGTGAAATAAACTAAACTCACAATGACCCTGGCTAAACAAATAAATACAGTAAACAACAGGATAAAAATGACAGATTATTTACGTTTTTGCCACAAAAAAAAAAAAGAAAAAAGAAAAATTGTGTACGGAAAGAACTTATTCTATTTCTCCCACACTCTGTCTCTTACTGACACACACACATAACAGTCAGGACACGTTAACATATGCGCTAATGTTGTTAGCGCTGCTCTGGCGATTAACAACTTAAAAACTACAAGACATTTCTCACAAGGGAGGTAACAACGATGCTGTTCCTGAAGAAAATGAATTGCTGATCAAGCCTGAAAGAAACTCACAGTGGTAATTCACAAGCTTAATCTCTCTCTTTCTCTTCCTCTCTCTTTCCATCTGTCTGCCTGCCAGTCTGTCTGTAAAACTACATTACTGAACTGCATAGTCTGCTATCAATGGCTCAAGCGTCATTACTAGTTCTAAAATGACGTTTTGGAATTAACCAAAAAAAAAAAAAGGAGTTTGATGAGCTGCGTTTTAAGGACAAAAGCATCACCACATCAGGTCTGCATTATTTTCTAGCAATTCAACGGCACATCGTCAATTATTCCTTACATAGTGTACAAATAGCACACTTGATTTTTTTTTACTTTTTTTGTAAGGGTATCTTTGTTTTCTTACACTTACTGAAAAACATCAAAAAAAGGGCACTTTGATCGGATGCGCATACACGATGGATGATGATGGCTCATCTTCAGATGTCCTTTTTCCTTTTAAATTATCCCTGCTAAGTGTTAGGTTGAGTTTTTAGTCATCCTTTTGCTCCAAGATACATTCGAGATGGCATTTAAACAAGATTTGCCACATTCCCCTTCCAAAAAATGGCCTAAAGATGACGAATGTCTTCATGACGCCATTGCTGAGATTCTAGAGAACCAATTGAGTGCCATTAAAGCATGTTGGCGATCGTTTGTGAGGAAATTTCAATGATTTCTACGTGACTTGATTCCTTGGAAAAAGATGTCAAAGCCTTTGGCGACAGATTTGACTACATGCAAACCACAGTGCGTGATGTCAAAAAGGATTCGATTTCTAGCATGGCTCGCTTGGAAGAGCTGCAGGAGAAACTATGGCTTTATGAAGACAAGTCCATACAAAATAATCTAAGGCTGGTGGGTCTACCTGAAGAAGTTGAATTTGGCAACACAATCCAATTCTTGCATACCCAAAATTCATAAGTGGTTACCAGCCTTACAAGGGAAGGTGATTGAGATTGAACATGCGCATCGCTTGTATGCGAACTAAGATTCCATTAGGAAAAAAGCACGCAAAAGCGATCCTGAAAGAAGCCAGAAATTCACCTTCCATGAGCTATGAAGGGGCCAAGTTGTGGTTCTTCCCAAATTTCAGCAAGGGCACATCTCAAAAAAGGAAAGTTATGTCGGCAAGAAGGAAATGCCTTCAACAGCTGGGTATCGAATCATTCCTCCCAGCAAGCAATAGACGTCATTTCACCTTCTCGGTTACCTATAGACCCGATATAGTCCGGCTATGTGTAACCCCCTTCTAGCCCAAATAACCTTGAATTTGGACACATGTCGTTTTTTTGGTAAAATAACTTGTGAGTTGTATGATATTCCATCATGTAAGCAAAGTCAGTAGCATTTAGAATGTGTTGGTTTGATTTCTTTGACATGTTCTGTGCATAGCCTGTGCGTAGCCGAGATTTAGCTCGTAGTCAGACCGGCTATTTGTAGCCCACTGATAGTCAAACCTGATTCACTGTAGTTTTTGGCCAGACAGCGCATGAGATGATTGATATACCGTCATGTTTGCAGTGTCAATAACATCTATAAAGATATAAGTGTAATTTCATGACATGGTCTATAAGTAGACACTTAGCTCTTAATTGGATGGGCTATATATAGTCTGCTTTCAGCCCACCTGGCGAAATCGAGGCGATCCGTGGTCTATTTGTAACGGTTTGGAATAGACCAATATCAGACCAGCGATGAGCACGGCCAAAATAGTCTTACAATCGTTTACATGAAATTTACGCTTATTATCAAATGCAAGTAAACTTCTGAAACATTTAAATTAGCATGGTTTTATATTTTATAGCATTATTAAATATATTAATTATGCCAAAATAATGCTAATTTAAATGTTTCAAAAGTTTACTTGCATTTCATAATATTATGTCATGTATCCCACAAGCTGTTAAGTGTAACATTCATACACAAACTATATTATTTGACTCTTTAATTTTACAAAGAAAAATGCAATTACAATTCCCAACCGCTAGATGGCAATTTTAGCCCTACCGAGACATGACTGCTGGCAACGCCAGACTTGACAGTTAGTAGGAATCACCGCTGCGAGATCTCGTGATTTCAGCTTTTTGAATTTTGTTTTTGTATGGGACAGCACTAAGTTTACTTGTCGGAGTGCAACGGGACAAACGATAAAGGACATTCCTGCGTGGTCTTGTAAGTATCCGTGTTTTCATTTTGATGTGTTCATTGTTTATCTGTATTATTTGCTATCATGTGTAGGAAGATTGTAGTTGATAGTGATCATTGACTAGGCCCACGGTTCAGTTTTCATGTGATCAGAGAATTGCAAAATGTAACAGATAGGCTAATAGACTTAAAGGAACACTCCGCTTTTTTTGCAAATAGGCTCATTTTCCAACTCCCCCAGAGTTAAACAAATGAGTTTTACCATTTCCGAATCCATCCAGCCGATCTCCGGTTCTCCCAGTAGCCCTTTTAACATAGCTTAGCATAAATCATTGAATCGGATTAGACCATTAGTATCGCGCTCAAAAATGACCAAAGACATTATTATATTATATTATATTTTTATATTATACTATATTTTTCCTATTTAAATATTGGCTCTTCTGTAGTTACATCGTGTACTAAGACCGGCAGAAAAATAAAAGTTACAATTTTCTAGGCTGATATTACTAGGAACTATACTCTCATTCTGGCGTAATAATCAAGGAAATTTGCTGCCGTACTATGGGTGCACAGGTGCAATGATACTGCGCAGTGCCTGAAAATAGGCTAACTTCCGTCAACAAACCAACGTGACCACCAGCTGTGCCTCGCAACCATGGAAACATTTGTGAGAGACGGTTCAGAAGATATTTACTTTGGTGCAGATCCTGAACCGTATCTATTTGAACCGGAATACACTGAAAATAAACTTTTGGAACGCGAAAGGCGAGAAACTGAACAGAGAGGAGGAGGAGAGCCGATTCGAACTGGTGGTGGGACTTGCCAGCCCATGCCGACCGTAAGTAAGTGCTGTGTTGTAGAGAGTTACATACAATTACATTTTGGGAAAATGCGACAGTGATTCAAGTGACCCTCCTCCTTCTAAAACAATATAGTATTGTATTTTGGACCACAGAAAATGTACATAAACAATACTGACAATTACACAGGTTTTTTTTAATCAAACGACGCAGTACCTAATGGTCAAGCTAATCTGACTGCATTTCACATGTAGCTAACAGCAAAAGCAATGCTTTTTCATTCTGGTCGTTCTAGAGAACTAAAAATAATAATGTTACACTTACAGTCATGGGTGATAATCCACTTGGGTCCTGTCTGTAATCTGAAAATAGTTGGGATGGCCATATCCTTTAGATGCCGTACCATGGTACGGGAAACTGTCTGTTTTCCAAATAGTCATCTGGTCAAAAATGCTGAGCAAACACGCCATTTCTTGATCGATTCTTACCAGTGTTTTCAAATCTATGTTCAAAGCAGCTAGCCATTGGTTCTTTCGTACTTTGTTTTTCATTGGAATTCTATGAAACATGATAGTAGAGTACACCTTCGACTTACTATCACAGCCCTTGACAACGTACATAGCCATGACTAATCGCACACAGATATATCAAACCTCTCACCAACTTTCCGACTGAAACTAGTGCCGATCGCGTTGGAAGTTACCTAGCTGGGGACTACATTCAGGCGCTGCGTAGTATCATTGCGCCTGTGCACACATAGTACGGCAGTAAATTTTCTTGATTATTACGGCGGGACGAGAGTATAGTTCCTAGTCATTTCAGCCTAGAAAAATCGCAACTTTTATTTTTCTGCTGATCTTAGTACATGATGTAACTACAGAAGAGTCAAGATTTAAATAGGAAAAATATCAAAAGTCTTTGGTTGTTTTTGAGCGCGATGCTAATGGTCTAATCCGATTCAATGATTTATGCTAAGCTATGCTAAAATGGCTACTGGGAGAACCGGAGATCGGCTGGATGGATTCAAAAACGGTAAAACTCATCTGTTTAACTCTGGGGGAGTTGGAAAATGAGCCTATTTGCAAAAAAAGTGGAGTGTTCCTTTAAAGTTTATAATTCGTCTGTGTTTACAAACTCAATCATTGTAAAACAGTGCAAAAAGAGGTGAAAGAGCAAACAACAGAACAAACACAGCATTGACGAAGATTAATCCATTAATTTATACAGTGAACACACTCAGAAGAATGAATAGGAAGAAACTAAAAATAAAAATAAAATAATTATCAATTATAAAAAGTTTGCAGCAGTATTGAAATAGTGCAGATAGCTAAGATGTGCAATGCAGCATTAAAAACTAAACAGTTCAATCAGAAAACATAATTAAAAAAGTCCATGTATATTGGAGGTTAATGTGTGTACTGGGCTACTTTTTATTTACAGCAGCTATCACTGTGTTGTTATGAAATCAGTTGTGCCAGACAATTTTGGACACTTGTTCACTGACGCATGTAATACTACCTTCCTGTCATTTGTTATTCAGGTGTCACAGTTGTGCAGAATTGAAGGGAGAAACCTCAAAGACAGCACCAGAAGGATTCTGGACAGGTAAAGTCTTCAAAACGTGCCACATTAATCAAATATTGTGGTGTCAATACTTAATAAGCTACAATGCAATTCAGAAATTTAAAAATCATTCCTTTACTGGTCATTTGGAAATGTCAAACTTTGTCTGCAATTATTAACCACCTCAATCTGTATTATATTTGAGGGTTTTCAATTGATGGTTTTTGGTCTGCTGCAGAAGGAGGCATTTGAAAAGACTGCACTGTTCTCGGTCATTAGAGGTATGTATATACAACACACAACATTTACCAGAGAGCTTCTCTCATTTTTACGCACTGAATGGTGATACACAAAATACAGGTGCAGCTCAATAAGTTAGAATATCATGAAAAGGTTCATTATTTTATTGTAACTTATTTCAAAAATTGAAACTTTCATATATTCTAGATTCCCCACATGTAAAGTAAAACATTTAATTTTGTTTTCTGTCACAATTAGTGTTAATAAATGCGTCAAAAAAGCTTTTCCTGTTCTATTTTTTTCTTATTTGGCAGATTCTGTGATGACCAACTTCCCGGCAGCAACAGAGTTGGATTTGAGGAATGCAGTTGGGAAGCATTTTATAAAAGATATAAAAACAATAATTAATCATTTCTGTTCCTTATGGTTGTTTTATTTGTTAAATAAACCAACAAAAGGCTTATTTTTTTACATTGTCATTTATCCGTAATGTTTTAATGTTAAGTGTGATAATATGCTCTTGGTTTGTATTAGATTTATTTCTTTTAAACATCTTAAGTTATTTATTTATTTATTGTCATTTTTTATGTTCTTGTTAACATTAGTTGGTAAATTCCCTATCATAATATTTATATTTAAGTGTATTGTATTTATAATATTTTATTTTGTCAATAATACTTTAGCATTTTTATGCATTTGTATTGTCTAGTTGTTAAAATATTTTTTTCTTAATAAAAGCTGTATATTTGTTTATATAAATATATTGTCATTTTGTTGTCTATTAGATGTATATATGTAGGTGTTTATTAGATGTCTATTTGATGACTAGTTTAGTCTTGGGCTATGGTTAGACGTCTATTAACTTTTCACTGACAGCCCAAATTCAGTCTTGTTTTAGCCTAGACTCATATTCACTGTCTATTAGACGTATACATGTAGTCGTTCAATAGTGGTCTAACTGATGACTAGTCTGTTATTGGGCTATGGTTAGACGTCTATTAACTTTTCACTGACAGCCCATTTTTTTGCCATGTTTTAACCTAGACGTCAGGGCTGTGTTTCAACGTCTAATAGACGTCTTTTAAACCAAAAATTGCTTGCTGGGCTGTTATATCCAGCCCTAGTTTAGGTGATAAATGGCCAAGAGCAGATTATTCTCAAGACCCCAGTCGACCTCGAGATGTTCGCCTCGAATTGACGCAAATCACAAATGACTAAACTCGGCCCTCTAGATCCTGTGTTACAAAGTTTTAGCAGGGATCCCAGCAAGCAATAGACGTAATTTCACTGTCTCGGTTACCTATAGACCCGATATAGTCCGGCTATGTGTAAACCCTTCTAGCCCAAATAACCTTGAATTTGGACACGTCGTTTTTTGGTAAAATAACTTGTGAGTTGTATAATATTCCATCAAGTAATCGAAGTAAGCAGCGTTTAGAAGGTGTTTGGTTTGATTTCTTTGACATGTTCTGTGCATAGCCTGTGCGTAGCCGAGATTTAGCTCGTATCAGACCGGCTATTTGTAGCCCACTGATAGTCAAACCTGATTCACTGTAGTTTTTGTCCAGACAGCGCATGAGATTATTGATATACCGTTTGCAGTGTCAATAACCAGGGGCGGATCTACCGGGGTGGCACAGGGTGGCAACTGCCACCCTAAGAAAAAACTGTGCCACCCCACCTGCCACCCCAGAATTATCTCAGAATAAAATGTATATGTAAGCAGTGTTTCGTGTGCTTCTATGCACCCCCGGCAATAACAGTGTAACGTTACACTGTTATATATAAAATAATAGCCAAAAACACGTCTTTCAGTAAACTGCAGGATGGTTGCACGCGCACGCAGCGCGCCCAGTGTAGTCGACCTTATGAACAAATGACTCTTATGAACCGGTTCAAACACACAAACTGCGGCCCAGTTCACTGGCGAATTGTTTTCATTTGATCGCGAATCAGATAATTACTGCTTCTCGGCTAACACATGAGTCCTCTGATAAATCTAATCCCGTCCGGATATGAGATTCATCGCGTAATTGTTTGCTGATCCGATTCTCCGACCGCTTGCTCCACTTTCATCACGGATAGCAACTGCAATATCTGACGAAACAATAACATGAAACCAGCAAGTAGACGCCGATAATGGAAATTAATAGCAAAAATAGGTAAGAATCTAGTCGTATTGCAGTTTTCTAAAATATAACTGTTTTTAGTTGGCCAATTTTCCCAAACCATTAAGTTCTCAAAAAGTTTAACAATGAATAAGTTAAATATTAGGTAGCAAAACTGATGACACACCAATTAAAAACTCTGCATTCTAACAATGGAGAGAGATTGAATGAATCACACACGTTTTACTTACACATTCAGTATAATTACAGCACAGTACCAGTACATTAGATGATGGAAAGTCACTGTATGTACAGTAAACTGTAGCACATGTTGTACACCTTCAAACGTGTTACAGACTGTTTAATTTTATTTGTAAACATTTCTTATGTGTACTGCAGTTGCAGAACTGAGAAATTACTGCCTACAGATATAGCTAGCTGTGTGTCAGGAGACCAAGAAACTGCTATAGTACTGTGTACTGCAATGAAATTTGGCCAAATGTGCAGAAGATGCTGAATTTCCTTTTTTGTCCTTCCCTTTTTTCCTTATTTTTGGTATTTGAGGTATTGGTGCTGTTTATAAACTGCAAGATTACTTCACAGTAGTAAAATGAATATGATTTTTGTTGCTCTTAAACTTCCAGTAAACTAAGTATAGCCGGTGTAATTGTAATAGAACTGCATGTCTTCCTGATATAAGCTCAGAAATATTTATAATCTATAATTTATAACCTGAGTTTTTTTATATTGTGTATTGACTTGTTGAAATATTATTTATTTATTTATTTATTTATTTATTTTAAACAGTATAGATTACTTAATGGTAATGCAATATTTGTGAACACAACTGTGTATGTCAGACAATAAATCCCCAGAAACTATGCATGGGGGCTTGCTTTGGTGTTGCCACCCCTCATAGACCCCATGCCACCCCTTTGCCACCCTAAAAAATATTTTCTGGATCCGCCCCTGTCAATAACATCTATAAAGATATCCCAGCAAGCAATTTTTGGTTTAAAAGACGTCTATTAGACGTTGAAACACAGCCCTGACGTCTAGGCTAAAACATGGCAATAAATGGGCTGTCAGTGAAAAGTTAATAGACGTCTAACCATAGCCCAATAACAGACTAGTCATCAGTTAGACCACTATTGAACGACTACATGTATACGTCTAATAGACAGTGAATATGAGTCTAGGCTAAAACAAGACTGAATTTGGGCTGTCAGTGAAAAGTTAATAGACGTCTAACCATAGCCCAAGACTAAACTAGTCATCAAATAGACAGCTAATGAACGCCTACATATATACATCTAATAGACAACAAAATGACAATCCATTTGTATAAACAAATATACAGCTTTTATTAAGAAAAATTATTTTAACAACTTTAGACAATACAAATGCATAAAAATGCTAAATAATTATTGACAAAATAAAATATTATAAATACAATACACTTAAATATAAATATTATGATAATTTACCAACTAATGTTAACAAAAACATAAAAATGAAAAAAAAAAGATGTTTAAAAGAAATAAATCTAATACAAATCAAGAGCATATTATCACACTTAACATTAAAACATTATGGATAAATGACAATGTAAAAAAATAACCCTTTTGTTGGTTTATTTAACAAATAAAACAACCATAAAGAACAGAAATTATTAATTATTGTTTTTATATCTTTTATAAAATGCTTCCCAACTGCATTCCTCAAATCCAACTCTGTTGCTGCCGGGAAGCTGGTCATCACAGCATCTGCCAAATAAGAAAAAAATAGCATTAGACAAGCTTTTTTGACATAATTTGACACATTTATTAACACTAATTGTGACAGAAAACAAAATTAAATGTTTTACTTTATATGTGGGGAATCTAGAATATATGAAACTTTCATTTTTTAAAATAAGTTACAATAAAATAATGAACCTTTTCATGATGTTCTAACTTCTTGAGCTGCACCTGTATATTGTGTATCACCATTCAGTGTGTAAAAATGAGAGAAGCTCTCTGGTAAATGTTGTGTGTTGTATATACATACCTTTAATGACCGAGAACAGTGCAGTCTTTTCAAATGCCTCCTTCTGCAGCAGACCACCCTCCTTCATGTTGAATTGAAAACCCTCAAATATAAGACAGATTGAGGTGGTTAATAATTGCAGACAAAGTTTGACATTTCCAAATGACCAGTAAAGGATTTTTAAATTTCTGAATTGCATTGTAGCTTATTAAGTATTGACACCACAATATTTGATTAATGTGGCACATTTTGAAGACTTTACCTGTCCAGAATCCTTCTGGTGCTGTCTTTGCTGCCTTCAATTCTGCACAACTGTGACACCTGAATAACAAACGTCAGGAAGGTAGTATTACATGCGTCAGTGAACAAGTGTCCAAAATTGTCTGGTACAACTGATTTCATAACAACACAGTGATAGCTGCTGTAAATAAAAAGTAGCCCAGTACACACATTAACCTCCAATATACATGGACTTTTTTAATTATGTTTTCTGATTGAACTGTTTAGTTTTTAATGCTGCATTGCACATCTTAGCTATCTGCACTATTTTAATACTGCTGCAAACTTTTTATAATTGATCATTATTTTAAATCATTCATATTTTTAAGCTTTAGTATCAATTTGGCTTCAAACTAAATCTTATTGTACTTGTAGAGTGACAGATATTCAGTTAGCTCATGCTCTCTGTATGTAACAAGCCATTGTTCAGTCATAAATTCAATTCAATATAGTTAAAATAAATGAATGACTTTGTCAGAGATGAGAGCTTTTGTGAGGAAATTTTTTTTTTTTACCATTGCTGCCTGGATCTCCTCATTTTCTATCCACTTTTCCAGATGTTGAAACTCCTATTCAGTTTCTTCCTATTCATTCTTCTGAGTGTGTTCACTGTATAAATTAATAGATTAATCTTTGTCAACGATGTGTTTGTTCTATTGTTTGCTCTTTCACCTCTTTTTGCACTGTTTTACAACGATTGAGTTTGTAAACACGGACGAATTATAAACTTTAAATCTATTATCTGTTACATTTTGCAATTCTCTGATCACATGAAAACTGAACCGTGGGCCTAGTCAAGGATCACTATCAACTACAATCTTCCTACACAATAATATAGATAAACAATGAACATGTCAAAATGAAAACACGGATACTTACGGAGACCACGTAGGAATGTCCTTTATCGTTTGTCCCGTTGCTCTCCAACAAGTAAACTTAGTGCTGTCTCATACAAAAACAAAATTCAAAAAGCTGAAATCGCGAGATCCCACAGCGGTGATTCCTACTAACTGTCAAGTCTCGCGTTGCCAGCAGTCATGTCTCGGTAGGGCTAAAATTGCCATCTAGCGGTTGGGAATTGTAATTGCATTTTTCTTTGTAAAAGGAAAGAGTCAAATAATATCGTTTGTGTATGAATGTTACACTTAACAGCTTGTGGGATGCATGACATAATATTATGAAATGCAATTAAACTTTTGAAACATTTAAATTAGCATTATTTTGGCATAATTAATAATGCTATATTTAATAATGCCATAAAATATAAAACCATGCTAATTTAAATGTTTCAGAAGTTTAGGCCTACTTGCATTTGATAATAAGCGTAAATTTCATGTAAATGATTGTAAGACTATTTTGGCAGTGCTCATCTCTGGTCTGATATTGGTCTATTTTAAACGGTTACAAATAGACCACCGATCGCCTCGATTTCGCCAGGTGGACTGAAAGCAGACTACATATAGTCCATCCAATTCAGAGCTAAATCGTGTCTACTTATAGACCATGTCATGAAATTACACTTATATCTTTATAGATGTTATTGACACTGCAAACATGACGGTATATCAATCATCTCATGCGCTGTCTGGCCAAAAACTACAGTGAATCAGGTTTGACTATCAGTGGGCTACAAATAGCCGGTCTGACCACGAGCTAAATCTCGGCTACGCACAGGCTATGAACAGAACATGTCAAAGAAATCAAACCAAACTCCTTCTAAATGCTGCTGACTTTGCTTATTTGATGGAATATCATACAACTCACAAGTTATTTTACCAAAAAACGACATGTGTTCAAATTCAAGGTTATTTGGGCTAGAAAGGGGTTACACATAGCCGGACTATATCGGGTCTAATAACGGTGAAATAACGTCTATTGCTTGCTGGGAAGTGTAATTTCATGACATGGTCTATATGTAGACACGATTGAGCGCTAAATTGAATGGGCTATGTGTAGTCTGCTTTTAGCCCACCGGGCGAAATCGAGGCGATCGGTGGTCTAATTTTAACGGGTTGGAGTAGCCCAATATCAGACCAGCGATGAGCATGGCCAAAATAGCCTTAAAATCGTATACATGAAATTTACGATTATCAAATGCAAGTAAACTTCTGAAACATTTAAATTAGCATGGTTTTATATTTTATAGCATTATTAAATATAGCATTATTAACTATGCCAAAATAATGCTAATTTAAATGTTTCAAAAGTTTAACTGCATTTCATAATATTATGTCATGCATCCCACAATCTGTTAAGTAACATTCATACACAAACGATATTCTCCTTCTTCTTCTTCTTCGGCGGTTGGCATCCAACTTTAATGGTGCATTACCGCCACCACAAACGATATTATTTGACTCTTTCATTTTACAAAGAAAAATGCAATTACAATTCCCAACCGCTAGATGGCAATTTTAGCCCTACCGAGATATGACTGCTGGCAACGCGAGACTTGACAGTTAGTAGGAATCACCGCTGTGGGATCTCGCGAATTCAGCTTTTTGAATTTTGTTTTTGTACGAGACAGCTAAGAGTTTACTTGTCGGAGTGCAACGGGACGAACGATAAAGGACATTCCTACGTGGTCTTGTAAGTATCCGTGTTTTTATTTTGACGTGTTTATTGTTTATCTATATTATTTGCTATCATGTGTAGGAAGATTGTAGTTGACAGTGATCCTTGACTAGGCCCACGGTTCAGTTTTCATGTAATCAGAGAACTGCAAAATGTAACAGATAATTGATTTAAAGTTTATAATTCGTCCGTGTTTACAAACTCAATCGTTGTAAAACAGTGCAAAAAGAGGTGAAAGAGCAAACAACAGAACAAACACAGCGTTGACAAAGATTAATCTATTAATTTATACAGTGAACACACTCAGAAGAATGAATAGGAAGAAACTGAATAGGATTTCAACATCTGGAAAAGTGGATGGAAAATTAGGAGATCCAGGCAGCAATGATTTAAAAAAAAAAGCATTTCCTCACAAAAGCTCTCATCTCTGACAAAGTCAATCATTTATTTTAACTATATTGAATTGAATTTATGACTGAACAATGGCTTGTTACATACAGAGAGCATGAGCTAACTGAATATCTGTCATTCTACCAGTACAATAAGATTTAGTTTGCAGCCAAATTGATACTAAAGCTTAAAAATATGAATGATTTAAAATAATTATCAATTATAAAAAGTTTGCAGCAGTATTAAAATAGTGCAGATAGCAGATAGCAACAGTTCAATCAGAAAACATAATTAAAAACTGCAGGGGCGAATTTATTATTCCATGTACATTGAAGGTTAGGTTAATGTGTGTACTGGGCTATGTTTTATTTACAGCAGCTATCACTGTGTTGTTATGAAATCAGTTGTGCCAGACAATTTTGGACACTTGTTCACTGACGCATGTAATACTACTTTCCTGACATTTGCTATTCAGGTGTCACAGCTGTGCAGAATTGACAGCACCAGAAGGATTCTGGACAGGTAAAGTCTTCAAAACGTGCCACATTAATCAAATATTGTGGTGTTAATACTTAATAAGCTACAATGCAATTCAGAAATTTAAAAATCCTTTACTGGTCATTTGGAAATGTCAAACTTTGTCTGCAATTATTAACCACCTCAATCTGTATTATATTTGAGGGTTTTCAGTTCAACATGAAGGAGGCTGGTCTGCTGCAGAAGGAGGCATTTGAAAAGACTGCACTGTTCTCGGTCGTTAGAGGTATGTATATACAACACACAACATTTACCAGAGAGCTTCTCTCATTTTTACACACTGAATACACATATTTTACACAATATGCAGATGCAGCTCAAGAAGTTAGAATATCATGAAAAGGTTAATTATTTTATTGTAAATTATTTAAAAAAATGAAAGTTTCATATATTCTAGATTCCCCACATGTAAAGTAAAACATTTAATTTTGTTTTCTGTCACAACTAGTGTTAATAAATGCGTCAAAAATTATGTCAAAAAAGCTTTTCTTGTGCTATTTTTTTCTTATTTGGCAGATGCTGTGATGACCAACTTCCAGGCAGCAACAGAGTTAGATTTGAGGAATGCAGTTGGGAAGCATTTTATAAAAGATATAAAAACAATAATTAATAATTTCTGTTCACTATGGTTGTTTTATTTGTTAAATAAACCAACAAAAGGCTTATTTCTTTTTTACATTGTCATCTATCCGTAATGTTTTAATGTTAAGTGTGATAATATGCTCTTGATCTATATTAGATTTATTTCTTTTAAACATCTTAAGTTATTTATTTATTTTATTTTATTTTTTTCATTTTTATGTTTTTGTTAACATTAGTTGGTAAATTCCTTATCATAATATTTATATTTAAGTGTATTGTATTTATAATATTTTATTTTGTCAATAATTTTTTAGCATTTTTATGCATTTGTATTGTCTAAAGTTGTTAAAATATTTTTTCTTAATAAAAGCTGTATATTTGTTTATACAAATGGATTGTCATTTTGTTGTCTGTTAGATGTATATATGTAGGCGTTCATTAGATGTCTATTTGATGACTAGTTTAGTCTTGGGCTATGGTTAGACGTCTATTAACTTTTCACTGACAGCCCAAATTCAGTCTTGTTTTAGCCTAGACCCATATTCACTGTCTATTAGACGTATACATGTAGTCGTTCAATAGTGGTCTAACTGATGACTAGTCTGTTATTGGGCTATGGTTAGACGTCTGTTAACTTTTCACTGACAACCCATTTTTTGCCATGTTTTAGCCTAGACGTCAGGGCTGTGTTTCAACGTCTAATAGACGTCTTTTAAACCAAAAATTGCTTGCTGGGTACAGAATGATGCGCATAAGTGGGTAGGCCTATAGGATACATAAAGCCGAAAAAGAAGTAGGCTACACTGTTAAAAAACAAAACAAAACAAAACAAAAAAAGCTGTAAATTATTTTAAAATATTAGGCTATTAAAATATTGCTTGAATAATTTGTATTATTTGTAGTTACGTGATTTTCTTATTGCTTTTCCTATTTTATTATTATTAGTTTATTTTAATGTAATTTATGTTATTGCCCTTGCATGTTCGTATTCTAAAGATTGCAATTTAAAAAAGAATGAAAATAGCCTAAATAAATAAAGGACTAGGCTATTTTGTTGAATGGAACAGGTTCACCGGCCCAGATTTGGTTGACCAATCGGCAGAAGGGGGCGTCTCGTGACCGCCCACACGTGTAAAACGAATTTTTAAGTCGTTTATCCGTTTTCTACACGTGAAACAAAAAAACGAAAAATCGAGCCAAAATCTCGTCTTTCATTTTCCGAACAAACGAAAAAACGAATAAAGGAGCCGTTTTCCCTTTTTGCTTATTTAATTTCAAATTGAAAAACAAATTATCACAACGTACACGTTAATGTTTATTATTTTGCACACCATTTTGTGTATACGGTTTTAATTTAAATTTTTGTTTTCAGAATTGCATTTAAAAATACAATAACCGTTCTTTTTCATTTTTTCCGTCATGGTCAAAAAACGAAAAACGAATGGACGCAAAAGTACACGGACCTGGTGTCATTATGGACATTTGGATAAGTGGGACATTGATATCTGGGTTTGCCTCATAGTGCGAGTGCATTGCCTCTCCCCAGGCAGGAGAGAGTGTTCCTTTACGGGAACTCAACGCTGCGTCGAAACGCTTTGGGAACGCCTCCAGCGTTGTCACGCTCTGAACATGTGTCTAATCAGTCCAATAGAGAAATGAGACGTCACGGGCGAGGTGACGTTGAGAACCAGGAAGCTATAAAGCACGTGCGGTGAGCGCGGCCGGCAGCTTCTGTCTTTCAGTCGCGCTCTGTGTTGTTGTCTGTCCTGATCACACTGCTTTTTTGTGCCAGTTTGCACAGCTTTTATTTGAGTGTGATCATTTAGAATTATGTCCAAGCCTTTGAGAAGGCTGACTGTCCGCATTGTGAGCGTATGCCAGCTCGCACGCTTCGCTCCCGGAGGGCTCTCTTTGCGGAGGGAGCCCTCGCTAGCGTTCCCCAGGGATCTGGTCCCGCTGCTGCCGAGGCAGGGCGGAAACTGCATTCTTGGGGATCGCAAATGGATCTTGTTGAGGGAATGGAGACGGGTCTTTCCCTTTCTTCTTCCTCTCCAGCGAGATCCAGTGCTCTCACTGGGTCGGAAGCGTGTTCTGTTTCTTCCGCCCAGGGGGAGCACTCGACCACCCATGCTTCGTCCTCCGAGGAGGCGGACACGGAGTTGGTCGAAGAGACTGGGGATGCGCCCCCTCAGTCTCTCCAGTACGAGGAGTTGTTGGAGGTGGTGACTCGTGCGGTGGATCAGTTAAAGCTCGCCTGGCCCACCGAAACTCAGACACCTAAGAGCAAGTTAGATGAGAGGTTTCTTTGCTCTAAGCCACCACCTCCACGCCGGGGCTTACCATTTTTTCCCGATCTCCATACTGAAATCTCGAGATCGTGGAATAGGCCGTTCTCGTCCCGTATTCATTCGCCTGCCACGTTGAATTATACAAACGTGGTGGGCACGGCGAGCACGGCTACAGGGCTTTGCCACGGGTAGAACAGACGCTTGCGAGCTATCTGTCTCCTGTTGCCCTTGCATGTTCGTATTCTAAAGATTGCAATTTAAAAAAGAATGAAAATAGCCTAAATAAATAAAGGACTAGGCTATTTTGTTGAATGGAACAGGTTCACCGGCCCAGATTTGGTTGACCAATCGGCAGAAGGGGGCGTCTCGTGACTGCCCACACGTGTAAAACGAATTTTTAAGTCGTTTATCCGTTTTCTACACGTGAAACAAAAAAACGAAAAATCGAGCCAAAATCTCGTCTTTCATTTTCCGAACAAACGAAAAAACGAATAAAGGAGCCGTTTTCCCTTTTTGCTTATTTAATTTCAAATTGAAAAACAAATTATCACAACGTACACGTTAATGTTTATTATTTTGCACACCATTTTGTGTATACGGTTTTAATTTAAATTTTTGTTTTCAGAATTGCATTTAAAAATACAATAACCGTTCTTTTTCATTTTTTCCGTCATGGTCAAAAAACGAAAAACGAATGGACGCAAAAGTACACGGACCTGGTGTCATTATGGACATTTGGATAAGTGGGACATTGATATCTGGGTTTGCCTCATAGTGCGAGTGCATTGCCTCTCCCCAGGCAGGAGAGAGTGTTCCTTTACGGGAACTCAACGCTGCGTCGAAACGCTTTGGGAACGCCTCCAGCGTTGTCACGCTCTGAACATGTGTCTAATCAGTCCAATAGAGAAATGAGACGTCACGGGCGAGGTGACGTTGAGAACCAGGAAGCTATAAAGCACGTGCGGTGAGCGCGGCCGGCAGCTTCTGTCTTTCAGTCGCGCTCTGTGTTGTTGTCTGTCCTGATCACACTGCTTTTTTGTGCCAGTTTGCACAGCTTTTATTTGAGTGTGATCATTTAGAATTATGTCCAAGCCTTTGAGAAGGCTGACTGTCCGCATTGTGAGCGTATGCCAGCTCGCACGCTTCGCTCCCGGAGGGCTCTCTTTGCGGAGGGAGCCCTCGCTAGCGTTCCCCAGGGATCTGGTCCCGCTGCTGCCGAGGCAGGGCGGAAACTGCATTCTTGGGGATCGCAAATGGATCTTGTTGAGGGAATGGAGACGGGTCTTTCCCTTTCTTCTTCCTCTCCAGCGAGATCCAGTGCTCTCACTGGGTCGGAAGCGTGTTCTGCTTCTTCCGCCCAGGGGGAGCACTCGACCACCCATGCTTCGTCCTCCGAGGAGGCGGACACGGAGTTGGTCGAAGAGACTGGGGATGCGCCCCCTCAGTCTCTCCAGTACGAGGAGTTGTTGGAGGTGGTGACTCGTGCGGTGGATCAGTTAAAGCTCGCCTGGCCCACCGAAACTCAGACACCTAAGAGCAAGTTAGATGAGAGGTTTCTTTGCTCTAAGCCACCACCTCCACGCCGGGGCTTACCATTTTTTCCCGATCTCCATACTGAAATCTCGAGATCGTGGAATAGGCCGTTCTCGTCCCGTATTCATTCGCCTGCCACGTTGAATTATACAAACGTGGTGGGCACGGCGAGCACGGCTACAGGGCTTTGCCACGGGTAGAACAGACGCTTGCGAGCTATCTGTCTCCCGGTGCGGCATCGTCCCTGAAAGCCCCGGCCTTACCCAGCAAACCTCTCAGAGCTACATCTTTGCTGGCAGCGGGTCAGGCTGGTGCATGTCTGGACACCATGGCGGTGTTACAGGCGTGCCAAGCCGACCTGCTGAAGCAGATCGACGAGGACGAGGAAGTCAAGACGGACGACTTATGCGAGCTGCGTCGTACCGCTGACTTCGCTCTGCGTGCCACCAAGGAGACCGCCCGTGCTATTGGGCCCGCGCTGGCTCCATTACGTCTCCAGGGCATCTGCATTCTAAATTATATAGACGACTGGTTGATTCTAGCTCAGTCGGAACAAGTGGCGGCTCGGCATCGAGATGTCGTTCTCGCTCACATGAAAGATCTGGGGTTGAGACTGAACACCAAGAAAAGTGTGCTTTCTCCGGTTCAGAGAACCACTTATCTAGGAGTAGTGTGGGATTCGACCGCGATGCAGGCACGTCTGTCTCCTGCTTGGATCGAGTCGATCCTCACGGCAGTCAAGAGAGTCAAATTAGGCCAGTCACTCACTGTGAAACAGTTTCAGATACTGTTAGGGCTGATGGCAGCTGCGTCCAACGTCATTCCTTTTGGCCTGCTGTACATGAGACCCCTGCAGTGGTGGGCAACCCGTTCCGCATGATCAAGGTTACACGGCGATGACTTCGTGCCTTAAAAATGTGGAAGAAACCTTGGTTCTTATCTCAGGGTCCGGTGCTGGGGGCTCCTTGTCGTCGTGTAACGCTAATGACGGACGCATCCCTCACCGGGTGGGGAGCGGTCATGAGTGGCCGCCCAGCCCGCGGTCTTTGGAGTGGTCGCCATCTCACGTGGCACATCAACTGCCTGGAGATGCTGGCTGTGTTTCAAGCGTTAAAACACTTTCTCCCAGACCTCAGAGATCGCCATGTGCTAGTGCGTACCGACAACACATCGGTGGTCTCGTACATTAATCACTAGGGAGGTCTGCGGTCGCGCCCCTTGTACAAGTTGGCGCACCAGATCCTGGTGTGGACCCAAGGGAAACTCCTCTCACTGAGAGCAGTGCACATTCCGGGTCATCTCAATGTGGGGGCAGACATCCTGTGGAGACAGGGGCCGAGGCCAGGGGAATGGAGACTCCACCCAGAAGTGGTGAAACAGATTTGGACCCATTTCGGTCAAGCTCAAGTGGATCTATTTGCGACTCAGGAGACTTCGCAATGTCCCCTTTGGTTCTCTCTGAGTCATCCAGCTCCACTGGGGCTGGATGCCATGGTACAGACCTGGCCGAGGCTTCGTCTGTACGCTTTTCCCCCAATCGCTCTGCTCCCGGGAGTTCTGGAGAGAGTGCGCCGGGACAGGGTCCGTCTTCTCCTAGTAGCCCCGTTCTGGCCGGGCCGAGTATGGTTCTCGGACCTGATTTCTCTCCTCGACGGCCCTCCGTGGGAAATTCCTGTCAGGAGAGATCTCCTCTCGCAACCAGGGGGCACGATTTGTCACCCCCGCCCAGAGTTATGGAAGCTGTGGGTGTGGCCCCTGAGGGGGCGCAACTCGTAGCTTCTGGTCTCTCAACCGAGGTTGTTGAGACTATTCTCCAATCCAGAGCTCCCTCTACGAGGAAACTGTACACCTGGAGGTGGAAACTTTTCACTTCTTGGTGTGGCGAACGTCAGCTTGACCCAGTTAACTGCCAAATTAGTTCAGTGCTGGAGTTTCTGCAAAGCCGTTTTGAGACAGGAGTAACCCATCCCACCCTTAGGGTATATGTGGTGGCCATAGCTGCTTCCCACGCCCCTTTTGGTGATACTTCTTTGGGTAGACAACCTCTCATCTCAAGTTTCCTCCGAGGTGCACGGAGGCTGAGGCCGACGGTGCACTCTCACGTCCCTACGTGGGACTTGGCTGTGGTATTAGAGGCTCTTGGTAAACCACCATTTGAGCCTATTGAGGAGATTTCTGACAGGGTTCTTACCCTTAAAACTGCTTTTCTTCTTGCCATCACGTCTCTCAAGAGAGTCGGCGACTTGCAGGCCCTTTCTGTGGCCCCTTCTTATTTAGACTTTGCCCCTGGTATGGCCAAAGTGTTCTTGCACCCTAGACCGGGGTACGTCCCCAAGGTGCCCTCCTCTACTCCACGGCCTGTAGTGCTCCAGGCCTTCTGTCCTTCTCCGTTCCGAGAGCCAGAACAGCAGAAGCTAAACTGTACATGTCCAGTGCGAGCACTGGACGCGTATGTCCACAGAGCAGCCCTGTGGAGGAACTCGGACCAGTTATTTGTTTGTTTTGGTCCTATCAATAAAGGCTCTCCAGCCTCTAAGCGCACTATAAGTCGGTGGATTAAGGATGCAATCTTACTCGCTTATGAGTCCTCTGGCCTCCCTTCACCTCTTGGTGTAAAGGCACATTCTACCCGCAAGATGGCGGCATCTAAAGCTTTCCATTCGGGTTTTAACATTCGAGAAATCTGTGATGCTGCGGGTTGGTCCACCCCGCTCACTTTTGTTAGGTTCTATCAATTAGACCTACCTTCTACCCCGGGCTCTTCTGCCCTCTCCTCTTGACCTGCATCAACACAGCAGGGATTTTTAATTGTGGCGGCGTGGGTATATCGTTCCCAAAGCGTTTCGACGCAGCGTTGAGTTCCCGTAAAGGAACGTCAACGGGTTACGTATGTAAACCTAGTTCCTGTAGGGAACGAGACGCTGCGTCTCTTGGCCCCAATTCCTGCATCCCTTTAGCGCTCCTTGTGGCAGAAGCTGCCGGCCGCGCTCACCGCACGTGCTTTATAGCTTCCTGGTTCTCAACGTCACCTCGCCCGTGACGTCTCACTTCTCTATTGGACTGATTAGACACATGTTCAGAGCGTGACAACGCTGGAGGCGTTCCCAAAGCGTTTCGACGCAGCGTCTCGTTCCCTACAGGAACTAGGGTTACATACGTAACCCGTTGACGTTTTATTTCTCTGCGTGCTGTCATTTTTATTTTGTTCCTTTGTTCTGTGGTTTGTTTAACCAGTTTATTGTTGTAAATACCAGGGTTTACCGTATTTGGTTATACTATTAATATTAATTTGGTATTTTTGTGGATTGGTGTTTATATTCATATGTATGGTAACAAGGGTTTAATTTGCCTCAGGTGTTTATTTACTGTCGTACCATTAGAATGAATGACTTCATATCTTTGAATGTCAATGGTTTGAACTCCCCTTTAAAGAGAACAAAATGTTTAGATTATTTACATCGTAAGCAAGTTGACATAGCTCTTATTCAAGAATCTCATTTTAGGGCCTCTGATATTACTCATTGTCAAAACAGACACTTTAAAATTATAGCCTCCTCATCTCATACTAATGCTTCAGGGGGAGTTGTCATACTTAAGAATAGAAAATTTCCATTCTTAATAGAGAAATCGGAAGGTGATGAATATGGTTGGATTACAAATGTTCAGGGATCATGGAAATTCATTTTATTTATTTATTTTTTTCGGTTTATGCTCTCAATTAATTTGATGTAGATTTCTTTCCGTCTCTTACCAAGCTTTTACTGGGTTTTGTGGACTACAGCCTGGTAGTGGGTATGGATTAATACTGCCATTAATCCTGCAAATGATAAGTCCCTGTCCATGGAACATGGTGATCAGGCTTCACAGGCACTGAATGATTTAATCGTGGATTATGATGTGTGTGATATCTGGAGGACGAAGAATGAAAACTGTAGGAACTAGACTTTTTATTCTTCCCGACATAAAACCTTTATGAGGATAGATTATATTTTAATATAAAAATATCTTATTCAGTGTGTAAACCATACTAGTATTCTTTCCATGTTAATTTCAGATAATTCTGCGGTAGTTTGTAATTTGTCTCCTCCTGTTAGAACCCTAAACTCAAAAAGATGGCATTTTAATATGATGACTTTGATTTCAAATGATGACTTTATTAAACAGTTGCATGCTAGTTTGACTATGTTTATTTCAGAAGAACTCTAGTTCAGCTGCTAATCCACAGATTTTAGTGTAAAACAACTAAATGTTTTCTTAGAGGAAACTGTATTTCATTTTCCTTTATGATAATAAATCTAAAGTAAAAGAATTAAATCATCTGGAGGATGAGGTCAAAATACTGGAGAATGATTTGAAAGAAACCGTTACAGAACAGAAGAGTTTGATTTTGGGAAATTTAAAATTGGACTACAAGGGAATTTTACTAAAAAAGGGCAGAATGATCCATAGCACTAAACAAAATTACTATTTTAATGGAGAACAGCCCACTAAATTGCTGGCTCTAAGGCTAAAACATAATGACGCTTTTTCCTCAATAACAGCCATTAAGGATAGTATGGGTGACCTTAATACGGCTCAGGATGAGGTGAACATTATATTTAAGAACTGTTACGATCCTCAGCATCTGCGCCATTTGCTTTGTGTGTGTGCTTGTGTGTATGTGTGCATAAGGGTCACCTATTGGTTGAGCGACGTACTATGTGGTTGGGGATCCTGGAACCAGCTGACTACAAAAAGGGCGGGGTTCACGAAAGATGGAGAGCTCATTCTGGCGTGTGCGACATGGCATGTGTGACGTGGCGTGAGGAGCTCCGGATTCCAGTGCTACAACTGATCACCAGCAGTGTTTTTCATCTGTTTTGGTTTAGTGTTTGATTCTGTTAAATACTTGTAGAACATGAAGTAAAGAGAGCTATAAATCCGTCCAAGCTATTTTGCGCTATGTAAGATCTATTCTGTGGTTCGAGTTACAAACTAAACACTAACCTATTCTGGAAGACCTTCATTCAGTTATTTTGTTTGTTTGAGATCTTGGAGCATAGGGGTGACCTGCCATTTATTTTTGTAACTATTTTTTCGATGTGTTTGTTTAGGGAGGCAGGGAATGTATTTGTAATTTTATTTTCTTTATTTACAGGTTGTTTATATTTCTTTATTTTCTAGCGAGTTTTGTTTGTTATTTTGGCCTTGGGTCACCCTGAAGCCATTGCTCCATTTCCCTCTATATTTTTCTATTTTTTTTTTATCAATAAATTATTTAACTTTATGGTTTTGTGTCCTTGGTGATCTGTTGCAACTGGAATCTTGTCACCTACATCTTCTAAATTAATTGGAAGAAATCAGTATTAATGCCATTGTCTGTACTGTGCGATAATGTATCTATGTCCTCCTCAATTCCAATCAGTAATGCATTCACGCATTTAGTAATTCAGATTCTTCCCTCAGTCCAGGCTGTGGTCAAGCAAAATTATAGTTCCCTAATCAATAATATTAGACGAGACCTAGCAAGATGGGATGCGCTGTTTCTTTCTTTGCAAAGAAGGATTGCAGTTATTAAAATGAATGTGCTTCCTAGACTTTTATTTTTATTTTCCATGACTCCTCTTTCTCCCTATAAAACCTTTTTCAAAGAAATGAACTCTATTATAACTAAATTTATTTGGAACAACAAATGCCCAAGAATTAAACTTAAAACATTACAGAGAAGTCTAGCCAAAGGTGGTTTGGCATTCCCTAACATTCAACTATATTTTTGGGCATACTGGTTACATTCTTTTAAGACTTGGTTGGAGGTAAATTCTAATATTGTTTGGCGTAACATAGAAGCATCTGCTGTATTTCTGCATCAATTACAAGATATGTTATTTACTGGTTTCTCTAAGAAAGCTCTAAAGTTTGATAATCAAATTGTGTGTAACTCTCTTAAAATCTGGTATGATGTCTGTAAATTTATGTTATGTTCTAGTAGCAAATTTACAAAAGAGTCTCTGATTTGGAATAATCATAATATACATTCTGGGAAAAAGCCCTTTGCCTTCAAGCCGTGGTCTGATCAAGGTGTATTTGTTTTTGGTGACATTTTTAATAATCAGGGCCTAAGGTCCTTTCAGGACTTGAAAGAATGTTGTGTATTTGAGGTTGAGAAGTGAATGCACGCATATGGAGTACCGTGGAACTGTAACCTGGATGCATGCATTGATAGACTGTGTGGATTTTTCTCAGACACATGGAGCAGTGTCATTAATTTATAACAAACTGCTTAATCATGGCTGCTGTGCACTTCCTATCACTACAATATGTGAAAAGGAATTCTGTCATGACAACTAGGAGAGATTGACATGGTAATGTACATGACAATGTATTTGGTCTTGGTGGAATAGATCTGCTACGCCGCTGCTGCAGCAGAGCAAGTACAGAGACTTGCTACTGCCAATACATCCACAACATGCTGCTGTAAGCATGTAAGAAGCACTGCTGCTGCACATATATAATTAACCCCCATATAGTATATATGATCACCTCGTAGCAGATCTATACAGGTGGAGCTGGGGAAGGTGGAGGGTTTCTGAAGTGTGCTGCAACTGCTACAACTAGCACTAGTCATATATTTGAATGTTAAGCAGAGAGCTCATTGGCTACTGTTACAGGGAGAAGCAATAGGCCGTGCCACATGATTATGATGTCATGTTGCCAGATTGAGTTAGACCCATCGGACTGCTTCTAGTTTTTCATGCCAGAACTATCACATTAACATTCTTTAGTTTGGGTTGAACACATTTTTGCATGGTTTGACAGCAGCCATGCTGATTATTTCTTCATTTGTTTCTCTGATTGACACCCCGTGGTAATTAGGAATAACATAGGCTTTAGTCTGGATCCAGAATGCCCAAGAAGATATAATGCCAACCCCTCAGTAGACCTCAGTTGATGCCTGGAAACAGCACTACCAATTTGCTATAAGTTTAACTGCAAAATGAAACCATTACTGTTAATAGTGTTCATTGTCCGCTCGATTACATCATTAACTCTGCCAGGTCTACATCAGCTTGACAGGATAAAAAAGTGAAAGTGAAAAAAAGTGACGTGACGTGTGGCCAAGTATGGTGACCCATACTCGGAATTTGTGCTCTGCATTTAACCCATCCAAGTGCACACACATAGTAGTGAACACACACACACCGTGAACATACACCTGGAGCAGTGGGCAGCCATATTGCTATCGCTGCGGCGCCCGGGGAGCAGTTTGGGGGTTCGGTGCCTTGCTCAAGGGACTCACCTCAGTCGTGGTATTGAGGGTGGAGAGAGCGCTGATTAATCATTCCCCCCACCGATAATCCCTGCCGGACCTGGGCCTCATTTATGAAATGAACGTACGACAGAAAATTGGGTGTACGGTCGTTTCTACGCAAAACTTGGAATTTATCAATATGGACGTGAGCGGTGGCTACGATCAAATCTCACGTCAGGTCTGAGCTTGTGTACGCATGTTTTTGAGTTAGCCTGAATTTGCGTGCAGCCTAGAAAATTTTGGGGAAGTATAATTAAATGACAGCATTTTGTTGATTTAGATTATTTACCTGGCCGACAAACAAAACTTTTTTTTTTACTTTGTTTTTTACTTTGTATGCGCAAATGACAGCATAAACAACAGACCAT
This sequence comes from Cirrhinus molitorella, assembly GCA_033026305.1. NCBI lineage: Eukaryota > Metazoa > Chordata > Actinopteri > Cypriniformes > Cyprinidae > Cirrhinus > Cirrhinus molitorella. The sequence goes on from CM065119.1 coordinate 2,384,750, forward strand.
GAGGATTCACACATCTTCACATCACCCAACTGGCTACACTTCAGTGAACGGAGAAAAACAGAAATTATAAAAAGAATAAATTAAATAAAGAGGCTAGTCTACCCTAAATGTATTTCTCTTAATTAATTAACAGAAAAAACAACTCTGCGTTTTTGTGCCACTCTTAATGCATTTTATTTGTTTTCTTTATATCTTTACTTTATTAAATATAACTGATCGTGCAGGTGCCTCACGTGCACATACACTACATTTCAGCATTGCTAACTTGACATTTTAGCCAATAATCAAACTAAAATGCAGTCAACCAAACTAAGTTAAGTTAAAGTTAAGTTACAGTTAAAAGGTAAAGTCAGCGTGCAGCCCCAAAATAAAAATTGTTGCGCATGTGTAGGGTGTTTTACATGGATATTGGAACACAAGTGAAGTACAAAGCCATGTTTAGCAACCAAATGTTACATGGCAAAAAAAGGAAACATTTGGATGTTGATGAGAGAGGCTTAGAGGACAATGCCATTTAGTTTCACTTTGCTCATTTATTCATTTTAGCTCGATATTTGTATTCTGTATTCACTAGTCTAATTTGTGTTTTACTTTATAGTTTAATATACAATTTTATAGATACTCATTTTTCGTTCTTGTTCTTTAATAGCTTAATTTAAAGGGTTTGTTGCGGATTAAGGAGAACTAAATAGGCTATAATGTTTATAAATATTTTTTTTTTCCTTCATGAGTTTACTTCCTCTTTTTGGCCGGGTTTCGTTTCTCCGTGTCGTAAACTCTAGGGGCAAGGCTTCTAAATCAGGTTGTTTTAGGGGCGTGATATTTAAGGGTGTTTCTTCAACTCCGGGCACTTTTAGCCTTGAAAAGTTGAGTAAAAAAAAATGTTCAAAAGTCACTTAACACAATCTCATAAGATTAAATAATCTGTCTAGTTTCAAGTTCTGTAAGAGGACATAATTAAATTACAAGAGAAACTGTTAATATTTTACATTTTTTACGACCTGCAATGAACAAATGTCATTTCCACCACATCTCAATATACAGCTGTTATTTAAAAATAGAATAACTTATGCCACTCAAGAAGTGTCTAAGATCATTTTTGGAACTAGTTTTAACAGTTTTTTCACAATTTACAATAATTATACATTTGTCAATTAGATAAATTAACTGCCCTAAGGACCAAATGCTGAACTGTACACCTGTCACACTCTCAAATTAAATATTGGTTTGGGTAAGAGCTTATTAGATAATAAATAACTTGCATTTTTATATTTAGTAGAGCATGATCTAATCAATTGTCAATAAATTTGTAGAGTGTTATGAGAACTTTTTAAATATTTTTTAGAAAATGTGTGTGGTGATGGAAATAACGGTGTGGTGGAAATGACAGTGAATTAACCTGACTGTAGAAAAACAGTAGAGATATTTATTAGAAAAATTCTTAAACTCTTCACGCTCATTAAACTCAATTGTTCAAGTCATTAACCCTTGTGTATCAATTTAAAAAAGTTACACAGAGGTTCATAGAGGACAAATGAAAAAAATGTCAAAAAAAAAAAAAAAAAGTGTCATAAAAATCTTGGGAGTACAGACTTGAGTGTGGCCTCATTTTAAACAAGACCCTTGGCAGATTATTGTTGAAGTTGAAAAGGCTGTGAAAAATTTAAACCAAAAAAGTTATAGAGGTTTCATTTTATGAAAATGATTTATGAGCATTTTTTAAATATAAAATATATATTTTATAATACATTTTGAATTAACTCAGAAACTATAAGAAAATCAAAGCCATAAATCTGAACAAGCTGTGTTCCAATTTTGAGGTTGATATCTCAAAAAATTAGCTTTTAGTAAGATTTTGTTTTGCATAAGCAGAAACCTGGGAATAAAGCAAGTAGTTTGCTTTATATGGCAAACTAAAGTGTAAAAAGTAGTCAACATTTATTTGTGAAGCCTTGTCAACAGAATAAAAGCCTATTAACAAATACTGTATCATTTTATAGTTAAATGGCCCTAGGATTAAAAATCACAGTTTTAATTGGTTTCAATAAGAACATTTTTGTCAAAAAGGTGCTGAGAGGAACTATTTTTTGTACATAGTGTTAAATAGATTTATTACAGGAAATGAGTGTGAAATATTAAAATTCCAATGCAATTTTTAACTATACATGTCATTTCCACCACATAGGGAAGTGTGGTGGAAATGACTGTGGTGGAAATGGCATTTCTTTAGTTTTTTGTGAAAAAATGGAAGATAGCTTCACTGATTAACTTTTAATTAATATTTTGCATTCCATGTATGCAAAATACTCTTATTTAAGTTAAAAATTTAAACTTTTTAAAAACACCCTTGAAGGTACAGCATGTTTGGAAATGACGTAGAATAAATGTATTTATTGATCAAGTGATATTTACCTTGATTTTTCTTCATTTGTTGTTGATGGAAATTTAAATTCCCTCCATGTCCAACATGTGCTCTAATGACTCTAAACATTTCCACAGAAACCACTGAAACAATCTTTCACACAAACTTTTTAAAGGGACATTTCAGTGTTGTGGTGGAAATGACACCAATACTGTGTGACAGCTATATTTTGTATAAAAATTAATATTTATAGTGGACTCACATTAAATACTATAATGTATTTTTATTATTTTACTAGTGGTTAATTCAGGTACAGTATTAGTTATGAGATAAGTCATATTTTTAATCTGTATTTTCATTGTTGAAGTTCAAAAGTCTGGGTGTGCGACAAGGAGAAAACAGTGATTACGACACCTATAAGAAGGTTAAAAAGTATGAAAAAATCATAATAGAAAGGTTGTAATTTTTTTAAAGTTGGTATTATTGTTAGTTTGACAAAGAAAAAATAATTTGTCCAAAATTATATGCATTTTTAAAATTATGATCAAAGAACATAAAAGTGCCCGTAGTCTAAGAATCACCCTTAAATGACGATCGATTTCAGCCACCAAATTTATCAACATGCGATCATTCTTACGACGGGATTGGCAGCATACAAATGTTTCGTGAATCACATGTTAACTCTGTCGTAAGTTGATTTGTACGCTCGAATCTACGCTCGTTTCTACATTAGATTGATAAATGAGGCCCATAGACCTTAGAATAATGAACGTGAACATTGAGATTACCTGAAGTATGGAGAACCCCAGTTGAATGCATACATGAATGCTCATTTCATTTAACCTGTTATCATGTTTGTTACTAGTAACGTGCCCTCAGAGCGATTAGAAGCTCTAAACTGTCTTTTGCTGCAGCAGTATGAACACTATATAATAAATGCTGCTGCTAGTATGCTAAATATTTCGCTGCTGCATACAATGCAAACTGCTAATATAACACTATGTTAAAAACTGTTTACAGTTGTTCATTTTGCATTCAAATAAGCAGACCACACAAGCAAACACAGCCATATGCATTAAAAAGCATTCACTTATCTTTAGATGTTGGTTTATGCTGCTCTGAAGTGTGCTGCAACTGCTACAACTAGCACTAGTCATATATTTGAATGTTAAGCAGAGAGCTCATTGGCTACTGATAATGGAGAGAACCAATCGGCAGTGCCATGTGATTATGATTATGATGTCATGTTGCCAGATTGAGTTAGACCCATCGGACTGCTTCTAAAGTTTCATGTCAGAACTCTGCATTTGGGTCCCTATAAACCTAACTGGGACTGGATATAGGAAAGTATTCCTATGATGTCCAAGAATCCTGCCCATCAACTGATACACTTCAAACTGATCCACGAGGCCTATTCAACTCCTTATGTGTTACACAGAATGAAGCGCTTGCCTAATCCTTTTTGTACATTGTGTAATACAAACACTGTGGGGACGTCTATGCATATGTTCTTTGAATGTCCACTTAAATTATAAAGTAAATTTTGGGATAAGGTTTTGCGAAATGTTACGGAAATATGTGATGCGACTATTCTTATACATCCCAATATTTGTTTGCTGAATGATGCTTTTGATCTTAATTTGAACATTTATCAGCATAGAGTATTTCATACTGCACTAACTGCTGCCAAGAAAGTAATCTTTAAAATATGGTATGAACCCACATTCCCAGCTGACAAAATGTGGCTCATAGAACTAAAAAAAAATATTGCGCTGTTAGAATGGTCAACAGCAAGGATTAACAGGGCGAAACTAAGAACAATTAAGGCATGGTCAGAATTTATTGAGAAACTTTCGTACATTATAGCTAGAAAGACTAAATACAGTGAAAGATAAATGATTGGTACACCAGGTGTGTATAGATGTGATATGTCACCCCATAGTTGTATTTTTACTTAGTTACTCTTATGTAGGTTTATTTATGTATTTATATTTATATTTTACTTTTACTTATTTTATTTTATTTTTATTTATTTATTTATTTAATTTTTTTAAGGCAAACCCTGGCTTATATATAGTTATTGTAGGCCAGGTATGCTGGCTTTGTTTTACAATAAAAAAACAATGACAAAAAAGGGGCACTTTTTCCCAAGCAGCTGTGATATTGGTTGTTTCCATTTTGCTGACTTTATTAAGCTATTGTATTTAAATATTTACAATACTGACTATTTTTGATTATGTTCATCTAATTCTATAAAATGGTATCTGACTGAATTCAGAACAGCATATTAGCATTTTTTTGTCATAATTGCAGAAATAAAATGCTAATTTGTAATGCCATATTTCCTTTGTTGAACATTTTGATATTAACTCACATTTTTGGAACAGAATTAAGTTGGCTTCCTCACTGAGTATAGGCTTGTTTAATGCAGAATTCAAATTATCCATCTGAAAAAGTAAGAGCATACAATAAAGGGATAAACACCACAATACATTAACAGGCAATCGCTAAAAAACATTACTATATCTATTATCATACTATATTTATTATTATTATTATCCACTAATAATATAATCTAATAATAATATACTACCCTATATCGATTAATAAATATATTACGGAAATAAGCAGATACTAAAAAACTGCTAAGAACTCTACAATATGTGGGAAGTGACACCACACTTCCACATTAATATGCATTTATTCAGAATATCAAGAAATCGAAGATGGTTTACCTTTTTTACCAAGCTGTCATCAAATCGATACCATTGCTTGTCCTCATATGATCTGATGTCAGCATAGTAGTGTCCACTACTGAGAGAGCCACAATGATTGGCAATAGCATATAAATCGTAAGAGTGAATTACATCCTTCTTATCCTGAAGACAAAGATAATGAGGCTTTATTTCCTTGTTTACTCATTTACCGCTGAAACAAACAGTTCACCAAAAAATCCAAATTGCTTTCAATGAACCAGATGATCCAATCCATGAAAGAGTTTTTCAGTTCTCTGACATGATCTAGTTGCAGCAGTTTTCAGTTACACTTTCCCTCAACACTTCATTGAGGGAAAACTTTAATAAATAATGACTTAAATTGCTGTCTGTAATGGGACACCAGACTCAGAGTGTTAACAGTGAACCAGACAGGTAACTGTTATTGACAGGCTTGTAAAATGGATAATGCAGGTGAGTAAAGCAGATTCAAAGTCTAATTTAATGATATGTTGATGAATTACTTTCAGAAAAGAAGAGTCTTTTCTGTTTACCAATGAGCTGGGATGGTTGAATGTGAATGTAATATGAATAAAGATGAAATCCAGGAGCTGGCGAGAGGTGAGTGGAGTAGATAAGGAGTAGTGATGTAGCAGAGGGAGATGTTGGAGAACATGTTGGAGACACAGGAGACTGTAGTAAGGAGCAGTGGTGGAGGTAACGAATTACAGATACTGGCGTTACTGTAATTAAAGTACATTTTTCAAGTATTTTTACTTTTATGAATATATTTTTAAGTGGTAATTACACTTATGCTTAAGTACAAATTAAGCTAACTCATTTACTTCAAAGAGCAGGTCATGGGCTTTTGAGTTTGTTAAGCAGTTTGTAACATCACCATCCTTCAATATAAACAGTCTGCTTAAAAGTTGTTAATCAAAAAAGTGCATGATAAATAAAGATATTGTCTCTCAAAAATAAAAGATGGATTTCTAGACAAGTAAAAATTATTGTCTTGTTTTCAGAAAAAAATAAGTCAAAATTAAGTGAGGTTTTGCTTAAAACAAGCAAAATAATCTGCCAATAGGGTAAGCAAAATAATCTTATTTCAAGCAGAAGGCTAGATTATTGTGTTTGCCCCATTGGCAGATTATTTTGCTTGTTTCAAGCAAAAACTCACTTAATTTTAACTTATTTTATATTTTTATTTATAGCCTATCGAGCATGAAACCTTCAGTGCGTCGTAAGAATTTAGATACAAATGGATTGTATTGTATTGTATGAATTGTACCTATCCTTTTCACTCGATTTCAAACCTTTTAGCCAGGAGTTATAGTTTTGGAAAAACCCAGCTATGCGTTCAAGTTTATGTCAGAATAGCATGTTAACTAATGCAAATAAGAAACATTACTTGCTCATCAGAACGATCGCCTCACGTGGATCAGCTGCGCGTCACATTCTGTTCTTCATCTGAGGTGAATTCTGTGTTTACTCCTCTCAGTGTGTTTTCTTCCATAATGGAACAGTAGCTGAGATGAACTCGCTGAATTCTCAAGGTTGGTTTGCGGCGATGTGGGCGTTAACATCCCTGCGTGCGCACATGGCTAATTATCATATCAAAAGCGAAACTAAAGAGAGGGCCTTAACAAATTAACTTATAATGAACTCTGAGTGCAAAACTCAACATGCTGTTGGTTTCATATGGATTACTTTATAACATAACATTTGTTTTCGACAAGACTTGCTTTATTTAAAAGTAGAGATATTAAGCTTTCTATCCATGTATATTAACTCTGTGTGCTGAGCCTCCACCGAGTTAAAGATACATTTATTGAGGCGTTTCTAATCGCAGTGCGCGGAGACGCTGAAGACAGAAAAAACACCCCGTCTGTTTTCTTTATTTAAAAAAAGAACAAAGTTCAATTGTTATTGTGAGTGTACACAAAAAAAAAAGTATACACTTAACCATTTCGAATGGTGTATAACTCTTATTTGTGTGACAGAGTATTTTTAGTGTCTTTCGCACTGATCTTAAAAAAAGTGAGCTGTTGACCCCAGCGGGTTAAGGAGGCAAACAGACACAGGCAGTGCTCATAATACCAGATTTAATGTGTTGTTTCAAACAAGTACAAGCTAGAAAGGGAAGGAAAAGAGATTTTTTTTTTTTTTTTATGGTGAAACCAAATAGTGTTGAAAGAGATGGGTTTTCAGCTGTCGCTTGAAGCTTGTCAGGGAATCAGCATTCCGGATAGGGGTAGGAAGATCGTTCCACCAGCCAGGAACAGTAAAAGAAAATGTTCTGGATAGTGATTTCGCACCTCTCTGTGATGGTACCATGGGGTGTTGCTCACTAGCAGATCTCAGATTTCTGGAGGGGGTGTAGATTCGCAATAGTGAGTGAAAATAAGCAGGCATATGCAAGCATCAATGTCTTGAACTTGATACGAGCCGCAATTGGTAGCCAGTGCAAGGAGATAAGGAGAGGTGTAACATGGGCTCTTTTGGGCTTGATGGGCTGAAGGTGATGTTCTTTCATCCATGTTGAGATGTCCGCCAAGCAGCCTGAGATCCGTGCAGGTACTGTTGGATCATCTGGTTGGAATGAAAGATAGAGTTGTGTGCCATCAGCATAGCAGTGGTAGGAGAAGCCGTGTGACTCTGTGATGGGACCTAGTGATGTTGTGTATATGGAGAAGAGTAGAGGACCAAGAACTAATCCCTGAGGAACCCCAGTGATCAGTTGATGAGTTTTGGATACCTCTCCTCCCCAGGCTAACATAAACGACCTACCGGTGAGATAGGATTCAAACCAGCGAAGTGGAGTTCCTGTGATGCTCAGCGATGAGGTGGACAGGAGGATCTGATGGTTGACAGTGTCAAAAGCAGCAGATAAATCAAGCAGAATTAGAACCGATGATTCAGAATCAGCTTTTGCTGTCCGCAAGGCTTCAGTAACTGACAGTAGCACAGTCTCAGTTGAATGGCCACTCCTGAAACCTGACTGGTTAGGATCCAGTAAGTTGTTCTGTGAAAGAAACAATGATACCTGGTTGAAAACAACTCGTTTGAGGGTTTTCGATATGAATGGAAGCAGAGAGACCGGTCTGTAGCTGTCTAGAAGTGAGGTGTTTAGTGTTGGTTTCTTAAGCAGTGGGGTTACCCGAGCCTGCTTAAAAGGTGTTGGAAAAGTCTCTGTGAGGAGCGATGTATTTATGATGTGTGTGAGTGCTGGTAACAGAGTAGGAGAGATTGCTTGAAGGAGGTGTGAGGGGATGGGATCTAGTGGGCATGTTGTAGGGGTGGCTGGAAAGGAGAAGTTTTGATATTTCTACCTCAGTGAGGGGACAGAAAGAGAAAGTGAGAGTGTTAGAAACGGGTGTGGTTCGTTGTAAGTCATGTGTATGTGTGGGGGCAGCCATGGCCTAATGGTTAGGGAGTCGGATTTGTAATCGAAAAGGTAATCGAGTGTTTGCTGATTGTTCTAGTTTTGTAGAACTCTGTGAAGAATTTTGCAAAATCATCAGCTGTTAGTGAAGTGGTGGGTGGTGGTGGAGGGGGACAGAGGAGAGAGTTAAATGTTTTGAAGAGATTGCGTGTGTCTGAAGTGCTGTTGATCTTGTTATGATGATATGACGATTTGGCAGTGTGCAGTTGAGTAGAAAAAGCTGAAAGCAACGATTGGTACATACTCAGGTCAGACGGGTCTTTTGATTTGCACCATTTTCTTTCTGCTGCCCTGAGTTTGGACTGATGTTCACGAAGAACATCAGTTAGCCAGGGGTTAGAGGGGGTAGCCAATGCTGGCCTGGAGGAAAGAGGACAGATATCGTCCAGACAAGACGTTAAGGTGTAGCATAAGGTGTCAGTGGCTCACATCTAGAGATGAGAAATGGATAGGTGAGGGAAGAGAGGAGGAAAGTACAGAGGAAAAATGTTAGGGTGAAAGGGAGCGTAGGTTTCGTCTAAAAGTAGCCGGTAGAGGGGCTGGTGATGCATAGGTTGAAAGATGAATAGTAAATGTAATGAGGAAATGGTTAGAGACTTGTAGGGGTTTGACCAAATTGTCAGCAATACAATTGTGAGTGTAAATTAAGTCAAGCTGGTTGCCAGATTTGTGAGTGCTTGTAGTGGTAAGGCGTTTAAGATCAAATGAAGCAAGACGTGAATGGAAGTCTGTAGCATAAGGCTTGTTAAGATAAATATTGAAATCACCAAAGACCAAAAGTGGACTGCCATCTTCTGGAAAAGAGGATAGCAGCCCATCCAGTTCTTCTAGAAAGGTGCTTAGAAATTGGCCAGGAGGGTGGTTTAGCCAGCATATGGAGTTGCCTGCATCTCCCCAGCCTGGGGAAAATGGCTCTTTGACCACAAAGAGTCAAACTTGTAACACTGGAGCGTGGTTTCAATCAACCCTGGAGTTCATCTTCATGGAAATGTCCTTGCTCTACAGCTTCACCCCTGGATCGTGGCCTACACATCCACTGCGTCCCACAATGCCAGCAAACCCCATTTCACACAAAGCCATGTGCTCACCCAGGAGGGAGGTCTATCCGGAGCACAACAAACTTAAGGACAACCTTGGAGTTTCAAGGAAGTGCAACTTAGGCCATCAAATGGAGCCATCCAGACTTTCTACAGAGGCTTCACGAGACACAGGTCCCACAGCCAGGTCAAATGCAAGTATAATAGTTAGTACTAGACATTGGTCTGAGCTAAGCTATCATATACTGTTCTTTGAACTAGAAACTGATGGTTTTAGAGATGGTTAACTGACTCTTTCCTCTCCCTCTTTCATTACCTCTCCATCCTTTTAGCCTTCCCATGTATGCCTGATGCGTGTGTGTGTGTGTGTGTGTGTGTGTGTGTATGTATATGTGTTGTTTAGAGTAGTTATATGTTAGTCTGTAGTTAATAAAGTTCTCGTGCACAAATTACATGAGTTTCTGATTCTGCATTGCAAAATGTCACTTTATGATTTCCGATCAAAGCTACATGCTCTAAGGCATTAGTATTTAACAAAGTTATTTTCTGTGACCAAGAAAATAGTTTTTCTGTGAATAAATATGAATTTACCCTGAATGTTCACTGGATGAACAGGTCAATTGATATGAAATGCGAATTCAGATTCATCAAGATAATTATAATATTTGGACAATTCGAAAAAATTAACTATAACGAGTTATGATTAATTATTAATATTTCCCCTTTGAGCTAATTCACTACAACATTATCCAGAGAAAAGGGTACAAAGGATAAATCCCTGTGACATTTGTACTGGCTACTGTATACAGGCCTCCAGGGCACCATACAGAGTTTATTAAAGAATTTGCTGAGTTTCTATCGGAGTTAGTGATGTCTGCAGATAAAGTCTTAATAGTGGGTGATTTTAACATCCATGTTGATAATGAAAAAGACGCATTGGGATCAGCCTTTATAGACATTCTGAACTCTATTGGAGTTAGACAACATGTGTCAGGACCTACTCATTGTCGAAATCATACTCTAGATTTAATACTATCGCATGGAATTTATGTTAATGGCGTTGAAATTCTGCAGCAAAGTGATGATATATCGGATCATTATCTAGTCTTGTGTATACTCCAGATAGATAAAACTGTAAATCCCACTCCTTGCTGCAAGTATAGTAGAACCATCACCTCATCCACAAAAGACAGCTTTATATGTGATCTTCCTGACTTATCTGAATTCCCCAGTATAACCAATAGCTCAGGTAAACTTGATGTTGTAACTGAAACTATTGACTCTCTCTTTTCTAGCACTTTAGATGCGGTTGCTCCTTTACGCTTAAGGAGGATTAAGGTAAACAGTCCGACACCATGGCATAACAAGCACATTTGCGCCCTAAAGAGAGCAGCCTGGAAAATGGAGCGCAGCTGGAGGAAAACAAAACCAGAGGCTGGCGTGAGTACCGTATCCTATAGAAAAGTGTTAAAAACTGCTCACTTCTCATCTCTTTTAGAAGAAAACAAACATAACCCTAGGTATTTATTCAATACAGTGGCAAAATTAACAAAAAATAAAGCACCAACAGATTTTTCCCAACAGCACAGCAGTAATGACTTTATGACATATTTTACATCAAAGATCAAAACTATTACAGATAAAATTGTAACCATGCAGCCATCAGGGACAGTATCGGAGCAAATAGTGTGCTGTAGATCTCTTGAGGAACTATTCCACTCATTCTCTACTATAGGAGAGGAAGAATTTTACAAACTTGTTAAATCATCTAAACCAACAATATGTATGTTAGACCCTATTAAATCTAAGCTACTAAAAGAGGTGGTTCCAGATATCTTAGATCCTCTTCTGAATATTGTAAATTTACCACTGTCATTAGGATATGTCCCCAAAACCTTCAAACAGGCTGTTATTAAGCCTCTCATTAAAAAACCACAACTTGACCCCAACCAATTAATTACAGACCGATCTCGAATCTCCCTTTTCTGTCAAAAATACTAGAAAAGGTAGTATCCTCACAATTATGTTCTTTTTTAGAAAAAAAAATAGTATCTGTGAGGATTTCCAGTCAGGATTTAGACCTTATCACAGTATTGAAACTGCTCTCATTAGAGTAACAAATGACCTGCTCTTATCATCTGACTGTGGTTGTATCTTTTTATTAGTGCTATTGTATCTTAGTGCTGCGTTTGATACTATTGACCACAACATTCTTTTGAATAGACTCGAAAATTCTGTTGGCATTAGTGGTAATGCATTGGCATGGTTTAAATCATACTTATCTGACTGCCATCAATTCGTGGCAATGAATGAAGAGGTATCATATCGATCACAAGTGCAGTGTGGAGTACCTCAAGGCTCAGTACTAGGGCCATTACTTTTTACGCTTTACATGTTACCTTTAGGAGATATCATCAGGAAATATGGTGTTAGCTTTCACTGTTATGCTGATGATACTCGGCTCTATATTTCTACACAACCCGGCGAAACATACAAATTTGAAAACTAATGGAATGCATAGCTGATATAAAAAACTGGATGACAAGTAATTTCTTACTGCTAAATTCTGAGAAAAACTGAGATGTTAATTATTGGGCCTAAAACCTCTGCAAGTAATAACTTAAAACACAGTCTAATACTTGGTGACTGCTCTGTCAATTCGTCATCATCAGTTAGGAACCTATGTGTGTTATTTGATAACAATCTTTCCTTCGAAAACCACATTTCTAGCATTTGCAAAACAGCATTTTTTCCATCTTAAAAACATATCAAAATTACGACCTATGCTCTTAAAGTCAAATGCAGAAATGTTAATTCATGCGTTCATGACCTCCAGGATAGATTATTGTAATGCTTTATTGGGTGGTTGTTCGGCACGCTTAGTAAACAAACTCCAGCTGGTCCAAAATGCAGCAGCTAGAATTCTTACTAGAACCAGAAAGTATGAGCATATTAGCCCGGTTATGTCTACACTGCACTGGCTCCCTATTAAACAACGTATTGATTTTAAAATCTTGCTAATTACTTATAAAGCCCTCAATGGTTTACCTCCTCAGTACCTGAGGGAGCTCTTATCACATTATAGTCCCTCACGTCCACGGCGTTCTCAAAACTCTGGCAACTTGATAATACCCAGAATTTCAAATTCAACTGCGGGCGGCAGATCATTTTCTTACTTGGTGCCAAAACTCTGGAACAATTTACCTAATTCTGTTCGGGAGGCAGACACACTCTGTCAGTTTAAATCTAGATTAAAGGCCCATATCTTTAAATTGGCTTACACATAAACCATTTAAATATTTTTAATACTCAGATCCGTTAAAGGATTGTTAGGCTGCATTAATTAGGTCAACCGGAACCGGGAACACTTCCCATAACACCTAATGCACTCGTTGCATCATAAGAAGAATGGCATCTACACTAATATTAGCCTGTCTCCTGCTTATTCTGAGGTCAGATCGAGTCCATATCCTGCCCAGATGGTCACTGCAGTTCTCTGATCCAGTTTGTATCCAGATGGTGGGTCAGTACATAAAGACCACCTCTACAGGTATAAACTACTTGTTTGTTGGTCAGAGGAGAACTGACCCCCCAACTGAGCCTGGTTTCTCCCAAGGTTTTTTTTTTTTCCATCTGTCTTACAGATGGAGTTTTGGTTCCTTGCCACTGTCACCTATGGCTTGCTCAGTTGGGGACAAATAAACAAACTAATTTTTCACTGATGACATAACCAAGGAAAGAGATCTTGGTTAGGTGGAATTCACACTTCTCCCGCTTGACATAGAGCTGATGCTGAATAAGTCTCTGTAGAATGGCCCTAACATGCTTGACGTGGTCGGAGTGATTGTCAGAATAGATGAGGATATCATCAATATAAACGATGACTCACCAGTTGAGCATGTCCCTGAAAACGTTCTTTATATAGGCCTGGGAACAGGAAGGACTGTTGACCAGGCCAAAGGGTATGACAAGGTACTCATAATGGTCAGTCGTAGAAAAGGCTATCTTCCACTCGTCCCCCTTCATCCGGCCCTCATTGAGGGCTTCATCCGGCCCTCAATTAAAGCCCTTTCCCAGCTCCTCCTGAATGTACTGCTTCATGGCGTCGGACTTTGGTTGGGAAAGGGGAAACATGCAGCCCTTGGGTGGAAAGGAGCCTGGGACCAGATCGATGGCAAAGTCCCCTGGGCGATGAGGTGGTAGTTACGTGGCTCAGAGCTTGCTGAAAGCAATGTGAAGGTCCTGGTATTTGACTGGTAGGCACCCCTCCTCCGTGTGTGGTTGATCTGAGGTGTGTGGTTCAGCAAGTGATGGCTCCGGAGCCCTGGGAGAGAGGCAGTGTTCTTGGCAGTAGGGAGACCATTGAGCGATGCGACGTTGGGACCAGGAAATGGTCGGGCTATGGAGGTTGAGCCAGGGGAATCCAAGGATGATGGGAGTTAGTGGGGTATGGAAGATGAAGAAACGAATGATCTCCCTATGGTGTGAACCGATTTGCAGGGTTACATCAGAGGTGGTATGGAGCCCAAGCCTCTGTGTTATGCTTAACCATTTCGAATGATGTATAACTCTTATTTGTGTGACTAATATCGACAGAGTATTTTTAGTTTTTACTTTTGCACTGATCTTAAAAAAAGTGAGCTGGTTGCGTTTTGCTGGATAGCCATCGTACTTCTCGGGAAAGGCTAGACGTGGGCTGGGGAAGTGGCAAAGAAGGCAGTCGGGGGAGGGAGAACAGGCTGAGCAGAGATGGGCATAAATACATAGAAATGTATTTAAAATAAAAATACAAAATACTGAGTGGAAAAATGTATTTAAATACAAATACAAAATACTGTGTAAAAAAATTTTATTTAAATACAAATACAGTATTTTGTATTTTTAAAATACACAAAATACATGTGAAATTGGCCACCAAGTGCAGGCATCCCTATTAAGCTGAAATATATAAATATATATCTGGACATATTCTGAATGCAAAACAAAAACATTTAGATGTATACAACTGATTAGAAATGATCTTCCCTTCCCCTGCCCTGTAGGAAAAACAAAACTAAATTTTTAACTATCAAAACTGATTGGCTAACAGCTAACCTATTTTTCTCCTACACGTGTCGGTGCTTTTTTATTCTTTCATGTTTACTGAAGGCAAATCTGAATGATGCAGCATTTTAACTTTAATCAACAAGGAATTGATCATGATGACACCCTCACCTTAATGCAGAAAACTGAGAAAAGTCACTGATCCAATGCTGACTCTGCTGCATGAGTGTTAAAGGGATAGTTCACTTTGAAATTAAATTTTAATATGTTTTAGCTTACCCCAAGGGCATCCAAGATGTAGGTGTCTTTGTTTCCGCAGTAGTTTCAATTTTGATATTTTTAGGTCCAACCGTTCTTGTCTGTCAGTCACACAATACATGCCTATGGTCACCTCATCAAAGAAAATGCACAGATTCAAATTAAACAGTCCAAATTAAACAATTTCCCATCGTAAGTACACATTGATGACCTAAGACACGAAGCGAGCAGTTTGTGTGAAAAAACAAACAGTATTTATATAGTTTTTTACCTCTTGAAAAACACCATGTCCAAGTTGGAGGGAGCGAGCTTCCTGGTGTGTGAGCGCGTTCTGGCTTATTGATGCGCCGGCGAACTCCCGGAAAGCACCGTAAGTGATCTCTCTTGCGTGTGAACGTCACTCATTGTTTACACAGAACAGAGATTGTAGGTAAGACGGCTAACAGAAATGGTACTAGTTTGCGCTTATCGGGGATGTTTTAAACAAGAAATGTTTAAATATATATATATATATATTATATATATATGTTTAGGGATGTTTAAAAAGAAAATAATTGCGTATGCTCGTGCGAGAGGATGTTTTTCATAAGGTAAAAAACGATATAAATACTGTTCGTTTTCTCACACAAACCGCTCGTTTCGTGTCTTAGGCCATCAATGTGTACTTACGATGTGGAATTGTTTAATTTGGACTTTAATTTGAATCTGTGCATTTTCTTTGATGAGGTGACCATAGGCATGTATTACATGACTGACAGACAAGAACGGTTGGACCTAAAAATATCAAAATTGAAACTACTGCGGAAACAAAGACAATTACATCTTGGAACTATCCCTTTAAGGTTGGGGGAGGGGTGTGTCTGAACTAAATCAGCACCCTGATAAAGAGGTTGATTGGCACAAAGTATTTTATGTATTTTGAAAATACAAAATACTCATCTTAAATGTATTTAAATACAAATTACATTAGATTTTTCCCAAAGGCTTTAAAATACAAAATACAAAATAGTATTTTGTATTTCAAATACGTATTTTAAATACATTTATCTAAAATACTGCCCATCCCTGAGGCTGAGGCGGGCTTGGAGTGACCGGAGTGTGGAGGGCTTGGAGAGTCTTGATCAGCTCCTTCGTCAGCAAAAGTTGCTGGATCAGATTGCGGCAAAGTTTTTTGTAATGATGGGTTGGATGACTTTTGATCCATATGCAACGCTTTATTATTAACAAACTCAGAATCAAACAGGCAGGGTCGATAGGAGCAATCTGATGAAACGTAGGCAAGCCAGAGAGTGGTCAGAGTCCAGGCAAGGGGTCGGGGCCGGCAGCGGGCAAACGAGAGTAATCTGAGAAACATTGCGGGGGTGATAGGCTGGCAGAGTACGTTCACACACACACACACACACACACACACACACACACACACACACACACACAAGTAAGCAGTTCGAGTTCATCAACGATAGGGAATGCACAGGGAAAAAACACTCAGAGTTGCAGGCCGTGGCAATACAAAAGCTGATTGTAGCTGATTACAAACTGGAAAAGTGTTAGATCAGTAAAAGGTTGACAAAGAGCGTTCTGTGCATACTCAACCCATGCTAAGTAGTGGTTCCAGGAGTTTTGATGGTCATGGCAGATGGATGAAATGGCTGATCTCTTGAATCTTCTTCTCCATCTGGCTGTTGGTCTTGGGATTCCTCAGGGATTCACAAGTTACGAAACACATGATTGAACAGGAGTTCTGCCCTTTCTATAGCAGTGGGCAATATCTTAAGTGGTATCAGCTAGCAAGATTTTGAGAACCGGTCAACCAATATTAGGAAACAGGTGAAGCCATTGGAAGGAGGCAAATCCATAGCAATATCCACTCCCAGGTGTGACCATTGATGTTGGGGAAGAGGATTAACTAACAGTAACTTTCTGGAGGATAGGTGTCATGGCTTTTTAGCCATTGCATATTCCTTGCAGCATCTCACATATCTATCTTTTAGCAAGTTCTGATTGATCCCAGAGTAGCCAGTGCGCAAGGAAGATTGTGGGGATTGGATCAGAGGAATGCATTCAGGGAACGTAGATGTCATCAGAGACACTGGTTGTCATTAATTCTTCATCCAGGGAATGGGACAGACAAACTGCTCTAAAGGAAGAACAGTTTCAGGCTCTTCAGGATTTTTTTTTTTTTTTCAGGAGCATGGAGACAAGAGCGATCATCCAATTTGCAATTTTTGGTTCTTGGATAGTAAGAGATGAAGTTGAAATGGGGAAGAGGACCTATCTAGCTTGATGGGGGTTCAACCTCTTGGCTTTGCAAAGGTACTCTATTTCCTGGAGAAGGCTGCAAATAGATGGAGTTGAGGAGGTTGCTTCACTTCTGCCATGAAAGGTTTCGGATCCGGGTGAACCAGGAGTGGGGCTGAATCGAAGGCTTGCTGGAGTGGGAGGTAGATGGTTGGATGTTGAATGGGACATGTATGAATAACATGTCTTCCACTGCCGCAGTATAAACAGCTGACATAGATGCTTGGCTGATGATAGATACATGTGGTCAATTTGCATAGGGTCTGGGTTTGGTTCTGTAGAGCTGGGACTCTTGCTGGCTGGGAAACTGGCTTGATGCTGGCACACATTGTCCTGCATACAGCCCCAGATGTGACTATCATTATTGATGGTGAGTTAGATGAATCATGCAAGCCCAATGGTGTCATCATAGGCAAAATGACCTCTGACCTCACATTGGCACAACACACACTCCACCGCAAGTCACCTTTAGGCGTAATCTACGCACACTTTCTACCTCCTGTCTATCGTCTATGGTTTCACCCACACTTCCTCCACCCTCTCACTTCTCAGCACTGGACACTAACACTGCTACTGACACTCTTTGCTCCACTTTATCAGCCTGTCTAGACAACTTCTGCCCCCTCTTATCTAGACCAGCACGCACCACACCCGCTGCTCCCTGGCTGTCCGATGTTCTCCTTGAACATCGTTCTAGACTCAGGGCTGCAGAGCGGAAGTGAGCGGAAGATATGCACTAATGACCTTAGTGCATATCAGTCACTCCTCTCTTCATTCTCTGCAAATGTCTCCACTGCTAAATCAACATACTACCGCAACAAAATTAATAATTGTCCCGATTCTCGCACACTTTTTAAAACATTCTCTTCTCTCCTTTGTCCTCCTCCTCCCCCTCCTACATCAACTCTTACAGCTGATGACTTTGCAACATTTTTCATTAATAAGACAAGAACAATTAGCGACCAATTTTCCACACCACATACTGATACAAATTTCACAACAACAAATACTCACACTTTCTCCTCTTCCTCTCCACTCATGGAGACCAACGTCTCCAAACTTATTATTTCCAATCATCCTACTACCTGTCCGCTTGATCCTATCCCCACTCACATTCTCCAAGCCATTTCTACCTCTGTTATACCAGCACTTACTCACATCATAAACACCTCGCTCCACACTGGCACATTTCCTACAGCATTTAAGCGGGCTCGAGTCATACCACTGCTCAAGAAACCCGCTCTAAATCCAGCACTTTTAGAAAACTACAGACCAGTATCCCTTCTCCCATTCATCGCTAAGACACTTGAGCGAGTAGTATTCAACCAACTCTCTATCTTTCTTGCACAGAACCATCTCCTGGACATAAACCAGTCTGGCTTCAAAAGTGGCCACTCAACTGAGACTGCCCTGCTCTCAGTCACTGAAGCCCTACGATTGGCAAGAGCAGCATCCAAATCCTCAGTACTCATTTTACTGGATCTGTCTGCTGCATTTGACACAGTCAACCACCAGATCCTCCCGTCCACCCTCATGAAGATGGGCGTCTCAGGAACCGCACTCCAATGGTTCAAGTCTTACCTCTCAGGTAGGTCCTTCAAGGTGGCTTGGAGGAGTGAAGTTTCTGAGTCACAACTTCTTGCTACTGGAGTTCCTCAGGGCTCAGTGCTTGGACCACTGCTCTTCTCCATCTACATGTCATCGTTAGGTTCTGTCATTCGGAAGCATGCTTTTTCCTATCACTGCTATGCTGATGACACGCAACTCTACTTCTCCTTCCATCCAGATGACCCCACGGTTCCTGCTCGCATCACAGCTTGTCTGACCGACATCTCTGGCTGGATGAAAGAACACCATCTTCAGCTCAACCTTGCTAAGACTGAACTGATTGTGATCTCAGCCAACCCCGCGCTTCATCACAACTTCTCTATACAACTAAATTCATCAACCATAACTTCCTCTAGGACAGCCAGGAATCTTGGAGTTGTGTTGGACAACCAGTTAACCTTCACAGACCATATTGCTGCTACAGCTCGATCCTGCAGATTTGCCTTGTACAACATTAGGAAGATCAGATCCTTCCTACCAGAGCAGGCTACACAACTTCTTGTCCAAGCTCTTGTCCTCTCCAGACTGGACTATTGTAATGCACTCTTGGCGGGCCTTCCTACATGCACTTCCAAGCCTTTGCAGATGATTCAGAATGCAGCAGCAAGAGTGGTCTTTAATGAGCCGAAGAAAGCCCATGTCACACCTCTCTTCATCAGACTGCACTGGCTGCCAGTAGCTGCTCGCATCAAATTCAAGGTACTGGTGCTTGCCTACAAGACAACCACTGGCACTGCACCAGAATACCTAAACTGTCTAATCCAACCTTATGTCCCCTCCAGAAGCTTGCGTTCTGCAAATGAACGTCGCCTCCCAAAGAGGCTCAAAATCACTTTCACGTACCTTTTAGCTATTCTAACTGCGCTTATTTCTTTCATTGGTATAAGTGGTGACAGACAAGAAATGTACAGTTTTATACCATTGTGCTGATAACGTTTCTTTATTCCTTTGGCAATCATACAGCCTGAACCACTGTAGGGAAACCACCCTTACAGTATCAAACGCTGCACTTAGGTCTAAAAGGACTAGAATGGAAAACTTTCCATTTACTACTAAAAATTACACAACCCAAGTTCCCCAAGACTTGGGCACTATACTATGTTTTTACGTGAGGTTTTGTCTCAAATAATTAAAATCATTTTTTTTTCTGAATTTAGCAATAAAAAGTTGCTAATCATCCTAATTTTTATCTCTACTACCCATTCTATGAGTTTTGCTAATTGGTAAGTTTTGTCAGGGCTCGAGGAAATTAAAAGCTGTGTATCATCATAAAAGCAGTGGTCCTAGTACTGAGCCTTGAGGAATTCCACATTGAACTTGTGATGAATATGACACCTCTTCATTTGCTGCTACAAATTGATAGAGCCAATGCAGTCCCTGTAATGCCAACATAATTTTCAACCTATCCAAAAGAATGTTATGGTCAATAGTATCAAATATAGGCCTAATAAAACTAATATAGAAATGCAAGTACAATTATTAAGTC